>OZ010576.1:42853556-42968556 GCA_963932145.1 Acanthosepion lycidas
TTCAAATGCCCTCTTACAAAAGATCAACATTATATATCACTTTAAATGTTCTTTGGATGATTGCATCTCTGATAAACATATTAATACATATGTTGGTTTTACAACGCCGATGTCGATGAAACGGCTTACGTTTCACTTGACTGAGCAATCTCAGTACATTTAAAGGAACACTCGGATCCGCATTCAAAGTTTAAACAGATATTAGTTGAAAATACATTAGTACTTATATCAAAATAGAATCAGTAAAGTCCTTAAATATTTGTAGTAGCAACGTTTTATATAATAATACTAAATTAAAATATTATAATGAAAAATCTTTTCCTTTCTTAAATTTCAAAAGTTACCTCCCTTGCAAAACTGAAAACTGGAGAAAAAAATTGAAACGCTGTAAACAAAGTGAAAAATATTTTGAATTTACAGCGCTACTGTATACACATCCACAGATATTTAAACCTCCTGAAGATGGTCTCAGATGTGATTGAAAGTATTAGGTTGGTGCAAAAATAATGACGTAATAATGTCGTTTTTTGACGTTACGTCAAAAAACGACATTATTGCGTCATTATTTTTGCACCAACCTAATACTTTAGTAGTTTTAGCTCCCACTGGCACGTAAGATCATTCCCTTGTCAGTGTAAAAGCCTATGACTTCCCCTGATTTACCGTTCCAGAGTCCTATGTGACGGAAGCTCCTCTCCCAAATTTCTTCAAAAATGCCTCCTCCCTACCGCCAAACTGCAGCCCTAATCTCCGTACAGATAAAAAATTATTCCAACAAAAGCCCTGGTTCACCCTTGAATTCGCTATAGCCATAGATCACCGGAATCACTACTTCAAAATCTATCACAAGGAACGGCGAAGTCTGTCCCTTACTTCTTTCAAGACAGCCCACAATCTCTCTGCGAGAATCCTGGAAAACGCAAATTGAATCTACGCTCGATCTGTCCAGGTCAAGGTTGAAAACGAACAAATTGGATCTGGAAGATCACCAAACTAATTACGAACAGAGGTAAAGCGAATGTGCCCACCATTATAAATGGCCTCGAAGTCATATCCTCCTCGACAGACAAGACGAAGCTCTTCACCTCGATCTTTCCCTCAGACATAACATTACATGACAAAGACAACTCCCTCCCCAATATCCCACGTCTCAGTGAGAACAATCTCAGTAAGATACTCATTTCAGCAAGAGAAGTATCTAGATATATCAAAAAACCACAACCTCCCAAAAAGCCACTGGCCAATCAAAATTCCTGTGGCCGTCCTTAAGAATATCAACCTAGAATTATTTCCGATTCTAGCAGTTATTTAACCGCTGCTTGAAGGAGAAATCTTTCCAAGGGACGTGGAAGGTGGCAAGCGAATGCCCGGTCTTCAAGAACGCAAGCAACCGATCCTCACTCCCAGTATAGACCCATTAGTTTCTTCAGTATCATCAGTAAGATTTTTGAAGCCTTAATCAACAAGAAGGTCGTTGAGCACCTGGATAGGAACAAACTCTTGTGCGACGAGCAGTATGGGTTTCGATCAGCCGGATACAAATCTGATGCCCTAACTACCATTGCACATTGAATTAGTGAGGTCCTTGACGACACACATACCACATGGGCCATAGCATCAGATATCTCGAATGCCCTCAACAAGGTGTGGAACAAAGGTTTGTTACACAAGCTCTCTAGCTATGGAATCACTGCAAGGGTTTTATTATAAAATCTTTCCTAACAGGTAGATCCCTGAAGGTAGTTATTAACAGCCAGTCCTCTGTGGCACTGGCCGTCAACGTAGGCGTCCTCTAACCGTCATTTCATGGACCAACCCTCTTTCTGATTTGATTAAATGATCTCCCTAAAAAATATACCCGATCATTTGCAAGTGTCTATGCCGATGATACAACTATATAGAGGCGCACCTCTAAAATTCTTGACAATCAGGGATTGGCGACGGAATTCTTTACTTACGTTAAATGCCTCAAAAACCAAGCTATCACCCGCGATTAGACGCCGAACTACCGCCAGTCACTATGAGCGGATGTTCCTTCGTTTCCTTGAGAGGATATTCGACCTCAAACTCACACTCGATCTCAAATTGTATTCCTACATATAATCCATCGCTAAAGATGCAGGTCAAATGATCGCCACCATGTAACGCTCCCGTAAGCACATGACTCCTCGTCCTATCCTCTACCTTTATAAGAGCCAGGTCAGACCAAAAATGGAGTACTATTGCCCAGAGCTCACTGTACAATTTTGACAGAGTTCAAACGCGTCTGTGAGTCGTTGTGGGAGAACTATTTTCCTCACTGCAACCTCTCTCTCGCAGGCTGGATGTGGCTAGTTTCGTACTGATCTATTGCTTCAAGCAAGAAAAGTCGTCGAACGAACTGCATCTCTTGGTTCCAACAGGTCTGATCTTTACGGTGAGCACCGCTCATACCACTTTCATAGTAACAACCCTCTGTATTCTATAGGTGAGAAGTAAGTTCCACTTAAGGAGCTTCTTCCGGAAAACCATGAGGATGTTTCCCCGATCACTACAATCTTGTTCAAGTCTAGAGTCAAGAGTTATCTTCCCCTCCTATCCATATAATCTACCACCTAACGTAATCCGCTACCTCGAGTGGCCATCGGGCCTTGTAATATGTGTGTGGGGGGCAGCTGTAGGTGATGCAATGGTTAGCAAGCTTGTCTCGCTAGAACAATTACGAATGAGTAGTGCGTTCGATGCTCCCTGGGTGCCCCTTACTTTTGGCCTTGTGCCACATCCAAGCTACGCTTTGAAAAATCACTATATATATATGTGCGTGTGTGTGTTAATAGATATAGATCTGTTTCAGTCACTCGCTTTAACAATGTTACTCTCACTCACTCTCACTCGCTGAATTTATCTCTCAATCTTTCTATATTTCATCTCACTCTCTTCCTCTCTCTTTCTCTCTCTCTCTCTCTCTCTCTCTCTCTCTCTCTCCCGTTCTTTGTATCATTTTGTCTTTTTCTGTTTTTCATCGCACTTCGCACTCTTTCTTTCTACCTCAGGTTCTCTCATTTTTTTTTTTTTTTTTCAATTTCTCTCTCACGGTTTCTCTCTTTCAATTCGTCTCTCACTCTTTCTATCGTTCATCTCATTCACTCACTCTTTCTCTCTTTCTATTTCACTTTCTCTCATTCTGCGTCTCTTCAATCGCACTCTCTCTCTCACTCCCACGCACTCTTTCACTTTCGTCTAATTATTTTTTTTTTTTTTTTACTTTCTCGTTTTTATTGTTCCCTTCAGTTTCCAGTTTTCTGTATTTGCCATTACTTTAATTCTCTCCACACACACACACACACACACCCTACACACACACCCACATATATATATATATATATATATATATATATATATATATATATATATATATATATATATATATATATAATATATACCGGGTGTAACAGCAAAATTACGCAAATCGTGTTACTGTATAATCCACAAAAAGGTTTAATATCTAAAAAACACTAAACTAATTGAAGTTTCCTTTTTGCAGGTTTTTAGATAAGACGTCTAGCCATCTTGATACCATTTGTCGTAAGAATCACAAGGAATATCCTTTGGATTTTCAGCTAGAAAGAGAACAGGTTAAAATTGTTTTGTACGACTTACGAAAAAAAACATGCGCCTCTCATAGGACAAGCATGGGTGCGAGATAATTTTCGTAATCGTGTTCTTCTAGATCACCAAACCTGAAACCACTGTACGACTAGGTATAGGGCGTAATCGAGAAAGAGATCAGTCAACGCCTACTTAGCCCCATAAAATGACAATACTGCCATAACCAAGACTATGTACTACAGCCGCAGCAAAAGTGGTGTCTCTTGGGTAAGATGGAGCCTGATCCTCTACTGGCTGGTTTGAATTCAGAGTTTTCCTTCACCTAGACAAGTTGCAACCCAAAGCTATAGAACCCAATATACTCTGCTATATACCCATAGATATGGGGAGAAGAGATGGATTCATAGCTGTTGTAGAGTAGTTTCACAGTGGAGGCTTGTATTTGTACTAAGTCGGTCCTAAAATAAGTTCGACGTACAAAACGTTAGGAACTTGATATAATAGGTAATGACGCAGTAATCTAGTTGTGGTGGCTGATACTTTAATATCCGACTAACGGTCGTCTGACATCGACTGACTGACCAACTCCTTGCCGACTGCTACTACTACTCCTACTTATTATAGGTGGGAGAGTCTATTAACAATAGAATAGGTGTGTTCTACTATAACAATAGCGTAAGTGAATGTAATGATCTCGACTGGAATTTGAAGTCGGCTCTCCGATTCATCCAAGCCACAACCCATTACTCCACCGTGCCTCTCTGCGTCTGTCTGTCCCTCTTCCCCACTCTCTCTCTCTCTCCCAATATATATATATATATATATATATATATATATAATGCGATTAATGGCGAAATCACTTCGCTAGTAGAAACATAATGTATACTGTTAATACATTGAATGGCGTGATCCTCATTTATAAAACTGTTGTCAGATGTTTCTAGTGTATATTTTTTTAAAGTTAAGCAAGTACATTCGAAGACCATGTCTCCATCATTAAGCTGTATTTTTTTTCTTTAAAGTTAAAAATTGAAGACGAAATTATTGTTTGTAGACCGAAAGATGTTTTTTTAAGAATGTGCTATTGAGGGTTGTACAATCTAGGGACATGCGTTGAGTCGCAACGCTAAAGCTCAAAATTTCAAGTGAGAATTTTTATATGAATTTTGTAATATGGTAAATCCACAAATTAAGTTCTACTAGCGAAGTGATTTCGCCTTTAATCGCATTAATATTGCTGATTGATTCTATGTATGATTATTTCTTTATATATAAAATATACGCTACCTAATATATATATATATATATATATATATATATATATATATATATATATATATATATATATATATATATATATATATATATATATATATATATATATATATATCTGTGTGTGTTGAGGAAAATATCTAGGAAGTACTTAAACACTAGTTCAGGCACCAAATTTACTGTCAGGTACTTACGACGTGTCACCATTCTTGGCAGAGTTCCTGCTATCACAATGTGGAATATTTAAAAACAGAGATGATGGAAAGAAAATGAACATAGATTAATTAGGCTAGGCAGTAAAAAATATTCAAAATAATAATTTTGAAATTTTGAAACTGCCAGCGTCTCTTGTTCATGTGTATGTATAGTAATAACAAAGGCACCACACCCAGTCCGGTGAAGTCCTAACGGATGAAGCGCGTCACAAGTAAAGTTTTTCCATTTCGTCTTATAATTTCATCAATACTGTCCTTGATATTTAAAATTATATATCGCTATGTCATAATATATATATATATATATATATATATATATATATATATATATATATATAAAGAAATATAGTCTTAAGGTGTGCTATATTTATGGAATAAAGTGCTCAATATCAGAGATAGAGCGTGTGTAAATATAAAAGTGAACATAGAAGTCAACACTTAGAGGCGACAGTCTGTTTCATGCTATATGCAATCGTCAGGCCTGACGATTGCATATAGCATGAAACAGACTGTCGCCTCTAAGTGTTGACTTCTATGTTCACTTTTATATTTATATATATATATATATATATGTTATGAGATAGCGAGATAGATAGATAAGCACAAACGAAATCACACATATTAGTATAAATATGACCTTGATATTCTCAAGCAAATTTTTCCATTTCGTCTTATAATTTCCTCAATACTTTTTGATATATAAAAATATATATCGTATCTCATAACATATATATATATATACACACACACACACACACATATATATATATATATATATTATGAGATAGCGATATATATTTGTATATATATATATATATATATAGAGAGAGAGATAGATAGATAGATAACACACGAAATCGCACATATTAGCATACATATGACGCAACACGCATTGCTCACGCAAACACACATTCATATCTGATGTAGACGCAAGTAGATTGGCTTGCGCATGTATATTTTGTAGATATTTGCGAGTTTAGTCCTCACTGTGTTCCCCATTTAAGTGTCACTGTACCAAACTAAGTTAAGCGTAATAAAAATCACCACCTTTATCTATATGCAACAATTAACAATACATTTCCTCAACCGATTACATCTGTAAAGAGTTTGGTTTTTACTGTTTGTTTTCTGCGACATTGGGGCTAAAGTAAAGTTATATTCTTGAGCAGCTGTAAGCAACTGAAAAGAAAACAAGGGAATGGATGCTGATACCTACCTTCTTATATGACAGTGTGTGCTGGGCGATCACATCAGAAATGAAGATAGGAACCAACAAAAATGGTGTTCTACAAAAGGACAAGGCCAAAGTGCCAATTGAAAATATGGGATACAAGCAAGCGCAGAAATTTAAATATGTGGGAAGTGTTTTAACAGAGGGACGGAAAGAGCGACACTGAGATCCGAAGGTGTATTGGGAGAGCCAAGGATTCATTCCAAAACTAAACAAAGTGCATAAAAAATAGGAAAAGTTCTCTAGAAACAAGTAAAATAGAACGAAACTTTTATATGATATCTGTCCTTCTATATTGCAGTCATTGCTGGAAGATTTCCTCAGAGATGAAGAGGCGGTTTGAAGCAAAAGAAATGTGGTTCTACAGAAGGATGTTTAGGATACCATGAACCGAACATGTGAGGAACGGCGAATTTTTGGAGAATATGGAAATTAAAATTAAGCTAATACTTAACATCAGGAAAAGATAGTTGAGGTTTCTTTGGCACATAATGAGGAAGGAGGACTTGGAAAATCTAATACTCACAGATCAGATAGAGGGCAAGGGATACAGAGGAAAGCAACGTATAAGTTACTTAATAAGCGTGGGTAAATATATGGTAGGACAGGGTTTACGAGAAATATCAGGAACAAAGTCTGTTAAAAGCTACAAGAGACAGGAAGTTGTGGAGAGCCATTATCGCCAACGTCATGGGTCACAACAAATAAAAAAGATTTTGTTCTTGCGTTGTACTTAGCTCAGCTTTTTAAATGACTCTACAAGGTAATATTCAAAGCAACACACACACGTACGCACAAAGTATGTTCAGGGTTTTATCCTTAAACGGCCTCGGCTTTGTAAAAGTACCTCTTTTAGGAGAGAAAAAGAAATAAAATGGCGGTCAATTGAGAACAGGACTTCAGAAGAGAGACGAAACAAACAAAACTCAACAAGTGGCAGCAATCAAGAAATTGAACCCAAGCAGCCATTGAACAAGAAGTCAAGCGGCAACTTGGCAGTCAATTAGATAAACGTGATGCAATAAAGGGAAATCTTTTTTTTTTCTATTGCTTCTTATATTATCAGTTTGAAAGGATTTCTTTTATTATCTTCACCTTTTTTCCTTTTATATTTTTCTTCAAACTATTTTTTTTTTTTTACCTTCTTTATTTTATTTTTTTTTTTATTTTGTTTTCTCTGGGTTTCTTTTCTTTCTCTAATTGTTCCTTCATTCATTTCATTTTTCTTTTCTTTTTCTATTTATTTGTTTGTTTCATTTGTTTCCCTTCCTTCTTTTTCTTGATTCTATCTTGTTCTAGTTTTTTTTTCTTTCTTTCTTTTTTTTCTTTTTTTCTATTCTTTTTTCGTTTCTAATTTCTTTTATATTTCTTTCTTGTTTTCGGTTATCTCCCTTTTTTCTTTTCCTATCTTTTCTGTCTTTTTTTTTTTCATTTTTTAGTTTTTTAGTTTTTCTTCATTTTTTTTTTTCGTTCTTCTTCCTTTGCCCATTAATTTTGTTTTCCTTCTTCCTTTGTCTTTTCTTCCTTTTTTTTCTTTTTCTCTCTTTCACATCCTTTTTTTCTTTTTCTGGCTTATCTTCCTCTTTTCTTTTAATATCTTTTTCTATATTTTTCTGTTTTCTGATTTTCTCTTTCTATTTTTTTTTTAGTTTCATTCATTTTTTCTTTCCTATATTTTCTTTCTCATCTTCATCTTTTTCTTTCGCTATCCTCAACACTCCATCTCTGTTCTTCTTCATTTCTGTTACACATTTTCGCTCTTAATTCTTCATTCTCATTTTCATCTTTCATTAGTAAATTGTATTTCTTTTCAGTTAGCAATCATTCACTCCTCTGTTTCTTTGTGTGTTTCTTTCTTTCTTTTACCTTTACAGATGTTACTCCCTAACTTTTCACTATTCCTTTTTATTTCTCCTTAATATCGACTGTTTTTCTCTTCTAATAACATTTTTCTCTTTTATGTTTTCTCCCCTCTTTTAATATCTTCATTTCTTTCGTTTTTTTCCCCTCGACGGAAAATATCCATCTCTCTATTTGTAATTTTTTTTCTTCCTAGGATTTCATGCTGTCACGACTCCAACCGTTAATTCAGTGCGTGGTGGCTTAACGACTGTTCGAATAGCGCGATCCGCACACATTGCAGAGGCCCAGAAACCCTTTAGTTCTTCTCCAGTCGAACTGCAAAGGTTTCTTTCAATCACAAACCAGATATCCGTGCGTTCTGCTTGTCTACATGCAAATCCTGCGGCCTCCCGAACGCCTACCCGGACCCTTTTCACACATACCCGCGCGCTTGTCCGTGCGCACACACGTATGCAAAGAAATCTCGAGAGAGAGAGAGAGAGAGACTTAGGCGCGTAGAGAAAACGATCACATTCACTCGCTACACAGATATGCATCACTCCAACTCGACACACATGCCAACCCGCATGCGCTGCCACAGCTCTGAAACTCGCCCACACGTTTCAACTCCACGCACACGTATACAGCTATCAAACTTCTGCGAGTGTAAAGGTGGCTCAATGTCCGTAACCTGACACCAAGTTATTAACTGAATATTCAAGTGAAATTTGCAGTGGACAATGATCAATCGATTCAATGGAGCATTTACAATGTTGAAAAATGAATATGATATTTGGAGAAAAAAAATTACGCTTTAGAAGAAAGGAGTTAAAAATAAATTTAACTTTATTTAAATCTTATTAATCCAAAATAGTCTTGAGGCTATTGGCATTTCTAATAAAAAATGGTTGTAAAAATTAGTGGAGGCACGGGGGAGTAGTGGCTCGTCACGATGCTTGTGAAATCGTTGGGCCGAGTTCGAATTCAAGTCATTATATTCACTTGCGTGTTAATACCCTTATGAATCGTATATTCCTCCTCCTCCTCCCAGTTATGAGCAAATAAGAGGACATACTGTGTCATGTAGCCTTGTTTGGCACGAGCGGGTGTATATCCATCTGTATATATTTCTTTACATGAGAAATCGCTGAAATCATAATATATTTTTATTATTGGCTCTAAGATATCACTGAAGTCAAGATATATTTGTATTATAAGTTTGAAGACATTGCTAGTCATGCTATATATTTTATTATAGGCTCGAAGATATCGCTGAAGCCTAGATATTTTTTTATTATTATAGGCTTGAAGATATCGCTGAATTCAAGATATATTTGTATTTCAGTCTTGAAGATATCGCTGGAGTCATGATATATAGTTTATTAGAGGCTTCAAGATATCACTGAAGTCAAGATAAATTGTTATTATAGTCTTGAAGATATCGCTGAACTCATATATTTGTATTATTGTCTTGAAGATATCGCTGAAGCCATGATATATATTTTATTATAGGTTCGAAGATATCTCTGACTTCATGATATATTTGTATTATAGGTTCAAAAATATCGGTGAAGTCATGATGCCCCTTTTGTATAGGCTCCTTGAAGACATCAAGATGGCGATATGCTCCATTAAAATTATTCTTTCATTTACTGACTATCATGACGTGTACATTTTGCCACACAGTTACACTCTTAGAGGTTAGAGATTATCCTCATCATCCAAGTCATTATTATTTCAGATGCTTACTAAAATGTTATGGTCTGGCACAAGACCAAACATGCTAAATAAATATGCTATTATAAATAAATGACTTTTTTTTCAAACAGCCTTGTATCAGAATACGCTAAAATTAATAAGGAGAATAAACACAGTTGCCTGATTGATTCCGTAGGCATTTCGGCACTTCATTCTTTTAAGATACATACCGTTGCCTTCACCACAGTTATACACCCAGTCTACCCTGCTATTTAACCACTAGCTAGAGAAGAAGATACATATTCATGTTTTTGCTAATGGCAGTAGTGCATCGTGAATGCAATAGATTAAGATGGAATTCGAAATAAATTCGATGATTACACTTACCCCTCCCACCGAACGCACTTCAAATTTCATCCTCTTTATATCTCTTTAAATTCTGATTTTAATCGAATAAAAGTTACATCATGTGTAGAACAGTTTTTAATTTGATGTAAAATATAGTCAATTTGGTGGTCAGCCGAAAAGACAATACTTATAAGAAATTATTGTAATTTAATATCTGTCTATCTCTAAATAAATAAATTGTCGGACTTTGTCCATTTCTTAATGTATTGTTTACATTTGATACGCCATGAGCAGTTATGAATGTACGAGATTCATGGAAGATTGAAGTTTATAAGCAGTAAATTCGACCTTGCCAACCGGTCTTTTGTGGACGAGCGGTTAGTCACGCCGGGCTAAATGGCGATTCCGTATAGGATGCAGGTTCGAATCCTGTCAAAGGACGAATATTTTCTATGAAAATTTCTCGGACATTCAGGCCGGTAAATGTTATTTAATACTGTTTATTATAAACAGAGCATTTACTTAAATACTTGTATCTATAAAAAGAACGTTAAACATAAAAATGTCTTTAATATATATATATTTATATATGTGGGAATCTAAATGAAATATTAATAAAAAAAAGGAAAGAATATTAATCTACAGCCCAGCGTGTCAGAAGATGTTAATTTTTTAATATTTTTTATTGTTCAATATATATATATATAAATAAACCCAAAGAGCCGGACAAACCTAACATGGTTTCAACTACGTGGATCGTCAGGGAAAGCCAGATTTCCCTGACGATCCGCTTAGGTGAAACCTTCGTAGGTTTGTCTGGGTCTTTAGGTTTAATTAGGTCTGCTCTACTTAACGTATTGAGCACTTTATTTAGTTATTTTGCTTACTCGTATCGGTTTTTTTTTTCTTTGGACTTTGGACTTGGATGCTAGACGATTATTTTCGGCTGACGTACATGTTCTTGGTTCTTTCTTTTTTTATACCTTTTTTCCCTTTGGAATTGGTTTGATTATTTGCAAATCAAGATACCGAAGGACGAGTATAATTTCATATACTTATAAGATTATTACTAGTATATATATATATATATATATATATATATATATATATATATATATATAGGGATATGGATAAGCAGTTCCCAAAAGATTCTGACAATGATTGGACACAAAAAAGAGTGTTCAGTGACATAAAAAAAATGGAAGAGCTTTAATATATGATGATTGCGTGAAAGCTCCTTAAACTGGCAGTCTTGGTCGGTCACTGCCCACTTGAAATTTGTCTTTATATATATATATATATATATATATATATATATATATATATTAGGTTGGTGCAAAAATAATGACGTAATAATGTCGTTTTTTGAAGTTTTTTTAACATCAAAAAACGACATTATTACGTCATTATTTTTTGCGCCAACCTAATATATATATATATATATATATATATATATATATATGTGTGTGTGTGTGTGTGTGTGTATTGCTTTACGGTTTAATGTGTACCAAGTTAGCTTATGAGAGTGTGTAGTAGTTTTGTACGCAATACAGGAAACTACATTTTATTATCGTATTTTTATGAATGCAATCACCTAAATAGTAGGAGCATTCATGAACAGTATCGTTTTTATGTCTTAGGTTATTATCTTAAAATCTATGTTTTTATTTATGATGTATGGAGTGAGGGAGATAAGGATCAATAAATTTGTAGCTTAATGATGAAAATATTTTATATGAAAATTATATATTTTTTCAACTTAATCTCCATCATTGTGAATGCACTTGCTTCCGGAGCTGGTCAGCTAAGTTGAATATTGAATATTAGTAATATAAAATTTTATATCAAAATTCAGGTAACTGAGTTAAGAGTAAGGGGTCTGCGACTAGTAAACATTTTATTAGCAAAACTGGTGACATACATATACATATCCACACAAACACACACACACACACACACACACACACACATATATATATATATATATATATATATATATATATACTCGACTCTCCCTGAAGGTTTTGTTCAGAACCGTCCACACTTTGTGAAGGGCCGAATACAGAGATCTAGTGCACTACGTGCCAAAAGGTCGCCAAACGGCCCTCCGCAGGTTTTGAATTCAGTATTGTTATTTCTCGTAGTCCAGTTGCCTTCCAAAGCTGTACAACCCAGTCTCTTCTGCTATTTACCCATAGCTGGAGGGAGAAGAAGAGGATTCCAACTTTTTCCAGGGGTATTAGCATGAATTAGATTGGAATTCGAACGCGGCTCTGCGATTCCTCAATACAAGCCGCTAACCATTACTCCACCATTCTATCCCATAAAAATCCCTTCTTCCGTCTGTACCGAAGCGACATGTCTAATCGCAACAGGCATATTTTCGTCTCTGCTCGTCAATGAAGCAAAGTTACTGTTCGCTGATTGAATAAAACAACGTATTGCATCTTGAAAGTTTGGTTCTAAAGATTAATGGTGGCTCTACAAGAGTGTGCTGACCTGCAGCAAAACAGTAATATCTCCTCTATTCAATCAATTTGAAGTTTGTTAAGTCTGACCTTCAGCTGTTAAGGCTAGATGCTTTGCTCGGAAATTGTCATCCAACTCAATACTCGAATAGTCCGGAGTACCCAACCCTGATTTTCTCCTTATACCTGAGGCTATAACTGAGAGAACGTACATAACCCCGTCAATGGTATTCGACATCATCTCTAAATTAGACTCTCATAAAGCAAGTGGTGGTGACGGGATACCAGCCGTAGTCTTAAAGAAATGTGCTTCTGAGCTGGACCCTGTTCTCACCAAACTATACAACTATTGCCTCGCCGATTCTTGCTTTCCATTCTCTCGGAAGTTCGCATCTGTTGCCCATGTCTTTAAAAACTCAGGAGATCCTTCTGATCCTCCTAACTACCATCCTATCAGTCTCCACTCATCGGCGAGACTTTAATCAATGTGAATTGGTTAAGTATCTCACCTCCCACGATCTACTCTCTAACAAACAATATAGTTTCCGCTTTGCCCGTCCTAACGCTAATGTTTGTTCGGACATAACTGAATATGTATACCAAGGTCTTGATAAAAACGGCGAAGCTTGAGCTGTTACTCTAGATATATCGAAGGCGTTTCACAGAGTTTAGCATGCTGGTCTTTTACGTAAGCTACGGTAAGGGATACGGTATTACAGGATGATTATTTGATTTAACCCAGTCATTCCTGCCTAACCTGTGAAATGAAGTTTGTCCTGACGGGTTCTCTTCTAGTTCCTTATATACGAACGCTGGTGTTCCTCAAGGCTTTATCCTTGATCCTACACTGTTTCTGATCTTCATCAATGATCTCCCTGATTTAATCAGTTCTCAAGTAGGCATCTACGCAGACGACACTACTATTTACTCCTGTCTCAATAGTAAATCCGGCATTGCTGACAAAGTTAACCTTTCCGTTGGTCTCGAAAACGACCTCCAAGCTGTAGTTGACTAGGACGGGAAATGGCTTGTGAATTTTAATTCACCCAGAATGAAACTGCTGTTATTTACTCAATATAGAGAAACTTCCCTGCCTCGTATCAGCATGGTTGATGCTCAACTCAACGTGAGCGTCCCACTTCGCCTTCTTGTCACCACGTTTTCCACAGCCCTGAGGTGAAACAATTACATTGAATCAACAGCAGCATCTAACGCAAGGAAAGTTGGTTCTCAGTGTCGCACCAGAAGGTTTTTCTCGTCTGAGTCCATCCTCCACATCTACAAATCTACCATTAGTCCATGCATGGAATACTGTTGCAATATATGGTCTGATACGCCCGTTGTTCATCCGAGGTTCTTGACAAAATCAAAAGACGGATATGATCGGTCCTGACTTGGGATCTCGACTCCAGTCACTTTCTCACAGACGCAATGTGATTCCCCCTGTCTTTTCTACTAATATTTCCATGGCATCTGCTCTGACGAGTTATTTTCACTGGTGTCCCGACTGCAGGAATTTAAGCGTGCTACTAGATTGGCATCTCGGTCCCACCCTTTTACTGTCGAAAATGTGCCTGCCTATCTAATCCAACAGTGTCTTCTCTCGCACTTCCAGACAGTGGAACAACATTCCTCTTACTTGCTTACCTTATAACTATAATCTTCAAAAATTTAAATGCAATGTCAATCGACATCTTTTGTTGCCTTGATCCCTGTTCTTCCTTTTATCCTTTTCCGTTCCTTTGTATCCTTTCCTAAATCTTCCCTATACACAGACTTTTCCTTTACTTTCACTCTCTGTAACCCCTTACGTACTAGTGGAACCACCACCTTGCTTGTGGGGGGAATGCTCGAAAAAAGTAATATATAATTTGAATTAGGTTTTAATGCATGTCAAGTTAGCCTATAAGGGTGTTTAGTGGCTTTGTACTCAATATAGGAAACTAATATTTATTACTGTAGTTCTTGCCGATGCAATCTCCTTAATAGCACGAGCATTCATGCACAATCTTGTTTTCGCATATACGTGATATTTTAGAATGTATGTTTTTATTACTGATGTATTGAGAGAGGAAAAGATCAATAACTTCATAGCTTAATGATGAAAATAGTTCAATTATATACAATTATATATTTTTAACTTAATCTCCATCTTAGTCAGTGTACTTGATTCCCTGATCAGCGTTACTAGTAAACATTATAACATTAACAAAACTGGTGACATTTCCTTTATTCAAAATATTAATTATACACCACTACAGAATCACAATCAAAGAACTGTGCCAAATAACAGAAACCACATCATTTGAACACTTTCAACAGCAGCAACAATTGCAAATAGATAGCACATATAATTCGAAGAGAAAATAATGACATGATCAAAATTTTTATATTTAACACTAACTCAAAAAGGCAGGAAGGAAAAGACACATCATTAATAGAAAGAGCTATAACAGCTATTGGACATTAAAAACCTATTTTCCTGAAAAAAATCTAACAGAAATGTTTTATAAATTTCGTCCGAAAGTAGTACTGGCTGCTGGGTTGATGAATGCCAAATGTTTCCTTGTAGGGAAATGGTTAATAATATCGTTAGCATTAGCACATTCTTTGGGTTTACACTTTATCTTTGCCTGATATTAAATATCGAATTATCAGCGAAATTGTCACACTTTCTGTTCTTCGTCTAAGAAAAGCCAAAATGAAGATCGTCAAAACACCATTAAACATTCAAACATTCACTGACTCCTGAATGAAATATTGATCACTTACAAATTTTACTGTGTTCCGTATATCTTTTTAGATGCAAAACTGTCTAACAACGAAGTTTATATATATATATATATATATATATATATATATATATATATATATATATATATATATATATATATATATATATATATATATAGGCGCGGTGGAGTAATGAATAGCGGCTCGAATTGAGGAATAGAGTTCGAATTACAGTCGAATCCATTCATTACATTCCCTTACGTGCTAATACTCTTGCGAAAGGTATTAAATCTCTTCGTTTCCCTCCGGCTATGGGTAAATAGTAGAACTGACTGGGTTTATAGCCTTGGATGGCAACTCGTCTAGGAGAAGGACAAAACCTGCGGAGGATCGTTTGGGGATCTTGTGGCTCTGTATTCGGTTATTCAAAAAGTGTGCTTGGTTCTGCCCGGAGCCTTCACCACTACAACAAAATGTTTTTCACAGGTGTCTGGTTGTCTGTTCATAGGAACTGAGTTGCTTGACCCTCCTACGTCGATAAACTACGGGAGAGTACATTATATATATTTATATATATATATATATATATATATATATATATGGGGGCTGGCTGTTTATATTAATGAAAAATCAAACTTTTTTTGCATCAAATTTATTTTCATTTACGCATCAAATTTATTTTCATTTTTGCATCAAATTTATTTTCATTGTTGCATATTCTTGTTTGAAATTCTTTTTTTAAATGACACGTATTTCGGGCACCTCCACGTAATTTGTTTTGTTTTGGTTTGGTTTCTTTTATGGCCTATCAACCTCAATGGGTTATTTAATGCCGACAAAAATTTTATTGCTGATAATATGTTTTTCTTCAAAAATCTATTTCTGGGAATATTTTTCCTTGAAGAAATCCATAGCTGATTATTTTCAAAGAATCTATAGCTGTTTGTATTGCTGGTACATTTTTTTTTAAGTATGCTTGATAATAATTTATCCTTCAAAAATTATTGCTGGTAATATTTTTTTTATTATTACAAAGTATTTCTGATATTAAAACCTATTTTTACACAAGTTTGGCTGTCAACTATTTTCCCATATCTGGAACCCTAACAGGTGCTACCACCCCATGTCAGGGTGGACCTGGGAACATCAGCAATTAAGAGGTAGTTCCACGATCCTCAAAATCTTCTGATCAGACGCCTTGCTGCTGGACGTAGTTTATCGTCTTACCCAGGACGCGGATGTAGTTTATCGCCATACTCAGGACGGCTCGAAGTAATTTGCTCGTTATCGGAAATACAAGTCAAATATAAACGACCAATACTTACCTAGCACGAACTGATTAAAAACTCAAGTACAACCGACGAATATTTACCTATCCCTGAAACAAGCAAATGCTTATTGGCTCAAATATAACAGTCAATATTAACGTTTAATGAGACCGTAATTAAATACGTACGGTCTCAAATTTAAATGACTAGTATTTACTTTCCACGAATCAAGTAAATGCTTATACACACAAATATAAATGAACAATGCTGTAGTCTCCTACTGATAGCAAATTCTCTGTCTGTCTACCTGTTTGCATCTCTCGCTCCCTCTTTTTATCTCTGTATATATTTAGTCTGATGGTCGCAAAATCGTGAAACCCAGGATCACAAACTCATATTCATACAACTGAATATATATATATATATATATATATATATATATATATTAAAGACATTTTTATGTTTAACGTTCTTTTTTTTTAAATGTCTTTAATAAATAAATTGTCAGACTTTGTCCATTTCTTAATGTATATATATATATATATATATATATATATATATATATATATACATATATATACATATATATATATATATATATACCCAAGTATAGGATTGGTGTATACGGAATAAATTCCAATAATCGAAAAATAATATTCTTAAAAGAGTGCTCAATACAGAGTAGAGCAAATATAATTTATTCAAAAATTATAGCATAAAGGGTTTTAAAAGATTTCAAAATCCTTTATTCTACATTCAACACCATCACTTGATAAGACATCAGAACTGTTGAAACAAAATTGCTATTTTTGTAGTGATTTTATAACATATTATGTTATAATTTTCGAATAAATTATGTATATGTAATGTGTGTGTGTGTAGTGTGCGCGCGCACGCGCGTGTATATGTGTGTGTGTTGAATCATTATAGGGGAAATATTTCGCCTCATTAGACAGAATCAGGTTAAAATAATTGATAGAATATATATATATATATAATTGATAGAATATATATATATATATATATATATATATATATATATATATATATATATATTCTAGTGAAGAAAAGTGTGGCGAATAACAATAAAAGATCGAAATTCAGGACAACGCAAGATGGCCACTGACTTTATATTTAAATTTTGGAAGATTGTATTTGGCAGGGAAGCAAGACATTGGAGAGGAATTCCACAAGCGAGAGGTACGATAAAAAATAAAACTTTTAAAATTTGTAATTTAGAGAAAAAGCACAAAAACTGAGAAATTAAACTGGACAAAAGAAAATTTCAAAACAACCCATAGGGACGAATGGATTCATGTCCTTAATAATGGTGAAATCGCGAAAAAGACACCAATATTCCTAGCTAGAAATCATTGATACAGTTATGAACATGAGCGCGAATCATTCGGCTGGTACGCTACATTCACGGACGAATGAATTCTCAAACATAGTTGCACACGATTGAATATAGTCTGGTGAGAAGACGTGTAAGATAACCCGAATAATGAATGATACAAGCTAATAAAACACTCATGACACAAGTATAGGAAGATGTACACACAAGTATAAGTAGGTACGCATTAGTACAAACTATACACACATATCAATAGGATAGTGGATAGTTATAAATTCGTGTCTCCTTGTCAGCTTCTGACACTATACACGGTTTCCATCACGCACAAATCGCAAAAATCAAAACTTAAATATTTTTACGGGATCAACCTTTATCAAACGTTGAAACACTCGTATAGCTCTTCTTATTATTTGTACTGATTCCCCTCAGGACGTGGGCGATTACGGCTCTCCACAACATCCGATCCTTTATAGCTCTTTGTAAAGTTTTCTATTTTCACTAGATGTCGTTCCCTTATTATGACCAGAAATAAAGGCACAACGAGTGGAACAGAAACAGCAAGATAAACATATACAAACGAGAGTGTTAGAGCAAGAATATTCGGTCAGACTGTCAGAGCTGACTGCTGGAAACTCCCCTCTCCAAAAGGCAGTAGCTGCTCATATTTATAGCTTGGAAGGTCCATGCGTGCGTGGGTAAATTACCATAATACTAACCCCGTCACTCTTTCTTCTACCATCCATTTACACCAAATCGTTGGGTAGGTTACTCGCTTTTTCCCTGTGTTCTTCTTGCCTTCGCCATTTGTCGTAAAAATCACTAAAATTCCTTTGATTTCTTTAGCTAGAAAGAGAATAGGTTAAAATCGCTTTGTGTCAGCCACTCTATGTCTTCCTAACTGAGCAATGTTGAAAGGAAAAAGATCATTCAAGCCTTCAGTAATGGTATCAATATTCATAACCTGGCTTCCATCTTCAAAGTCCATTCAAGAACAATCAAGAGAATGGTAAATAAATTTAGAAAACAGGGAGCAGCAGAAAGGAAATGTGGATGAATGATCATAGCAGGAAGAGGGATCATCATTTAAACTTAGAGGTAAATACACTCTCGTTGTTCAAAGTAGAGTTCAGTAGTGTTAGGAAAATCTCGGACATTTCCAGTAAGATATCTTTAATCATTTCTGAGATACTACGGTACAGAGCTTAATCAAAGAATTGAAAAATTTGGCTATGTTATGATTTGGAAAATGTTGCGGTTACACCCGGTATATAGAAAAAAACACTAAAGTCCTGTGTGTATTTAGAAACCCCGCACTCACAGATTTATATATATATATTTCCATATATATGTATGTATGTGTGTCTGTGTGTGTCTGTGTGTGTCTGTGTGTGTGTGTGCGTGTTCTAAAAATTTACTTGAGGTATGCTATATTTATCTCATTGATAGAGCGTATTTAAATATAAATATGTTCACTTTTATACTCATATATATATATATATATATATATATATATATATATATATATATATATATATATATACATATATACAAATATAAATATATATATGTGTGTGTGTGTGTGTGTGCGCACGCGCATTTGTGCGTCTGTGTAATTATATATAATTCTTGATATACACATATTTTTTTAAATTATATAGAGAGTTTATCTCCATTTAAAAGTATGCGTGCGTACGTGCGTGCGTACGTGCGAAGCGTGCGGGGCGTGCGTGCGAGGGCGCACACGCCAATACCTCACAAATCAATGTAATACACAGAGCTGGTGAAAAAGCCGTGCAAGTGTCACCGAGTGAAGAAACAGGGAAAACGATACTCGACCATGACGGTGACGCAAGTGTTTGCCGGCCGATCATTTCTAGTACGCGCACCTTTCATAATTCGTCATGACTTCGAACGTCGGTCGATTCATTACGAGCACGAGGAACGTGCTGCGATTGCGCGGGAAACTTTCTGGGAATGATTCTCACACGAGCACGCACAACCACTCAGACGCACACACGCACACTTAGTGGTGCCAGCTGCCAATTTAATAGCGATCATAATTCGAGAGCGATAACTTACAATAGAAACATCCACAGCTGAATATAAAATAGAATCCGTTTTACTCGTGATTGATATATGTATATATGGAGAAAAATATACGGAAAAAACAAACAAAAATCCTAATATGCAATTATGCTGTTTTAATGCTAATATAATGTCAACGTCGGACGTTTCGGTCTAATAGATCATCTTCAGGACATATTCATAAAACATAATTAACATTAGACCATATTCAATTCATCATGAAAAAGACGATGGACATAAAAGCAAGACCAATCCAAACAGATAAAATATAACTTATATTAACATTAAAACTGCATAATTGCATATTAGGATTTTTGTTTGTTTTTCCATATATTTTTCTTCATACTGTCGGATCTATATATTTGCTTACATATATATATATATATATATATATATATATATATACCCCCATATATATATATATATATATATATATAGACCCCCATATATATATATATATATATATATATACATATATATATATATACCCCATATATATATATATATATATATATATATATATATATATATATACCCCCATATATATATATATATATATATCCCCATATATATGGGATGGTATTCCTAAATAGTCGCTCCCTTTCTCACCGTTTTTAAATCCATACAAATTTGTATATTTTCGCAGAATTTGTCGGACCGATTATGGGCGATTCTTCTCGAAATTTTGAAATTGGCCAAGAAACATATATATATATATATATATATATATATATATATATATATATATATATATATATATATATATATATAAATATAAAAGTGAACATAGAAGTCAACACTTAGAGGCGACAGTCTGTTTCATGCTATATGCAATCGTCAGGCCTGACGATTGCATATAGCATGAAACAGACTGTCGCCTCTAAGTGTTGACTTCTATGTTCACTTTTATATTTACACACGCTCTATCTCTGATATTGAGCACTTCGTTCCATAAATATAGCACACCTTAAGACTATATTTCTTTATATATATATATATATATATATATATATATATATATATATATATATATATATATATATATATATATAGCTTACATCAGCAAAATAGTTATTAGTTTAAAGACATTCCTTCTCGGAATAAAACGTGTCATTTGTCTTTTTCCATTCTGATATTCACCAAACTATTATATATATATATATATATATATATATATATATATATATATATATATATATATATATATATACAAGTATATGGTTGGTGTATACGGAATGAATTCCAATAACCAACAATTACTATTCTTAAAAGAGTGCTCAATACAGAGTAGAGCGAATATACTTATTTATTTATAAATTATATTTATATTATAATTTTTAAATAAATAATTAATTTCTAAATAAATAATTTCATATATATATATATATAAAGTCCTATATTTTAGAGCAAATAAGTGAAGCACAAATAAGTATGAGTCGCCTACAAATAAATCTTACTAAATTCAGTAGATACGAAATACTTTTTTTACAATTCTGTACAAACACGTTTCCAATTTGAATAAGTGGTTTCTGGAACTTGAGTGAATAAGACAAAATACGTGTTGTGCTTTCTACGGCGTCAGTGCGGTTGAACTGCAAATAACCTGGAAATGTGTCAGTGCTCGGATTACTCTTTTCATTGTTGAGCAAAAATCACAAGAAATTCGTGAGCCGACCACCGGCTTGCCATAGACCATAAAAAGGCTGCCCATTAACAATGAAAGGCAGTCGGTGAATGGCTGTCAGTGAAAGGGATTCAGTGAAGGACAGTCGGCGAAATATAGCTAACCAGGCCATGCCTAGATCAACAGTCAGTCGACGAAATTAATCGCGGCGAAATTAAATCCTATATCCCCTGTTTTTTGTTCACTGTGTTTTTAAATTACTGCTATCGCAAACAATCAGTCAGCAGTACGGCACATGTTTCATTACCCTGTACTTCACACACACACACACACACACACACACACACATATTGGTGCACGATACCATTAGATTTCCACACTTCTAACAAAAATAAACTTCGAAACTTTGCAGACTCACTTGCGAGAAATCATTTGAAACAATCGAAATATTGCTCTCTTCATAGATACGCATAAAGAACATTGATTTTTAATATGTAAATACATCTGACTGTATCAATGTGTCATATAGGAAGAAAATGAGAAACTACCGACACGTAGGTTCGAGCGTGACACTCTGGACTTATAAATATATGTTCTCCGCCATATGTATAAATAACGGTGTCAGGCTACTGACTGAAGTGATTATTGAGTAACTATTGAGTGGAACTTTCCAGTTGAATTAGTGTCTTTAACAATTCTTAATATGCATGAGTTCTACTGGAAATCAGGCGTGAAAATTTAGTCTCAATAGCCGTCCAAAGCCAGGAGCCACTTTTTAAAATGCATTTGTTCATGGTCACTAGAGTAATGCCATCTTTTTTTACTCATTGTTATCTAGAAAGAAAATGAGTAACTACCGACACCGAGGTTCGATCGTGATACTCTGGACTTATGAATATATTTTTGTTGCCATGTGTATAAATAGTGGTGTCAGGCTACTGACTGAAGTGATTATTGAGTGGTTATTGAGTTGGACTATCCAGTCGAATTAGTTTGAATTAATGTGCGTCGATGATTTGGGTTTTGATTTAGGATTTACCAGACTTTAAGCCGAGCCGCGCTACTAACAAGGTATTCACTGAAATGGTTTATTATCTTTGGTTGACTTTTACTTCTTTGTTCTTGTATAACAATGTTAGTGTCATATTTAGCTACGCATTCTTTTTCTGTGAAGATCATTTCTTTACGTTGTATAAATAATTGTGTTGTGTTTATAAAACCGACATCGGATTTTATTTTTCTTCCTAAAATGCGCGTAGATTGAGCCCACAACCTCAAGCAAGGTGGTATTGCTAGTAAGACACAAGTGGTTGCTACAAGTAAAGGAACATGAAAAGACGTTAGTTAGGAGAACGGACAATAAACGAACAGGGTTCAGTAAAACAGAAGAATGCGATTAGCGTTGCATTTACATTTTTGAAAATTGTAGACAGCAGGGAAGCAAATGATAGGAAGAAATTTCCACAGGCGAGAAAATAAACTATGAGAATAGACCTCACGGTTACATCTAGCTATTTCAACTGTAAACCTGGTTGCCAATCAGGTAGAACGCTTAAATTCAGGCAGTCGAGGCGCTAGTGAGAAGCACGGAACAATTGCAATGAAAATATTTGTAGAAAAAAAAAGGGAAGTCGTCTTTGGATTCTGTCAATAATTTCGAGATATTTAGTACGGTTTACTGTTATTGCAGACAGTGTAAACGTAAAAGTGAATACGATGAAACGAGTTCAATTTTCGTAGACTTCCGTTCGTCTGCTCGGCTCTAGTATACTTGGAAAAGGGCAGACTGAGATCCCTTGCCTTGAGGTGACAACCAATCTAGGAAAAAGAGTTCATTGAATTTAAAAACAGCCTGAACATGGGTAGCGGGGATTCACCAGGTTCACTTGACCTGCACATGCCACTGCTGATCAGATATAGCAGCAATGTTCAATGCACGGACGGATGGTAGTTTCATGAATGTACAAGATTAATTTTGACGAGAAAAATTGTCTGGCACGACACCGTGATGCAGGTTCCCTAACAGTAGAACAAGCAATTGATTCAATATTTCTTTTCTCACACTTCTCCCGATTTTTTGCTCCCAGTTACCTACAGTCTTAAAAGATTTAAATGAAACAGCAATCGCCATCTTCTGTCTTCCAGAATTCTATCCGTTTATTGTCCATTTCATCACTTCTCCACGATAAAATATTCTCATTCTCTTTCACTTCCTGTAATCGTTCTACTGTAGTGGCATTATCCTCTTGCATTGGGTGAAATGATTAATATATATATATATATATATATAAATATATATATATATATATTGCAAGTAGATAAAATTCATTACCCCACATGATATATGGCCATTTCGCCCAGAACGGGCACGTCAACTCCAAGGAGTTAGATAATTGTTTTTTGGATTTTTTTTGGTGGGGGGGTATCTAACTCTAATAGTCTTGGAAACGCTCATATATCATATGGAGTAGTGAGTTTTATCAACTTGTAATTTATATATGCTCTATAATATATATATTGAGCTCTCTTCCGTGGATCAGATTTAATATTTTATATTGCCAGTATTCACTTGGATTACTTACCACGGATTTTTTTATATATATTTGTATATATATATATACATATATATATATATATATATATATATATATATATATATATATATATATATATATATACACACAAATACATACACACACACACACACACACACACACACACATATATATATATATATATTATATATATATATATATATATATATATCTCGTGAGATAGATCGAGAGAGTAAGAGGGAGAAAGAATTATACAAATTTCCAGTGAAACCATGAAAAAAAAATCATTTATATTATTTGAGTGTTGTGCCGAAAAGTTACTGGTGCGACATCATTCTAAAATTATGACTAATCAATAGATTGTTTTCTTGAATGTATCCTTTAAGATACCCACTCCCCGGGCATAGGGAGTAGCGCCCAGTATTAAAAACATGAATATTTAGACAAATGCTTACACCTTCTTTTTTTTAAATTCTAATGATCTTATTCTGACAAAAAATGGAGTAGCCGCTTCTCAAGTATTGTTCTACAACTTGGTAAATTTCAAATTACTGAACAAAATCTGTTTAATACAAAACCTTGTATCGTTGAAAAATAAGAACTTGTCATTCATGTTTATGGATAAATTTTGAAAAATCATTTAAAACTGTCCTTCGTGAATTTGCAGAGACATTATGGATTATAGCCTTGAAGGGGCAACCAATCTATCAAAAAGAGTACGCTGAATTCTAACTGAAGAGGGATGGACTCCGTCAGGTTAGCTTGAGCTACACACAACACTGCTCGTATGGCTGTTAAGATCTAATGAGTTACAGAAAAAAAAATTAAATATGTTCTTCCTTAATTTTCTTAGAGTGTTATGTATTATGAGCTGGAAAAATGAAAAAGATGAACCGAGTTTATTTTCTGTTTGAAAGCCTGGGGAAACAAAGATATCAAAGACGCTACTTGGGTTCAGTGAGAAAATGAAAGAAAGAAAGGAAGATAGAAGTATTTAACGTCTGTTTCAGGGAAATTGAAAAATTTGTCTTAAAAATATCTTTAAAATAATAAACTACATTCATAATTATGATTCTTATCGCAATATTTTGCTAAAGTTTTTACGCTCAAATATTTAACGATGCGATAGGGGAATTTCTACAAATATTTTATTGTTTTAAAACTCGACATGAGCTTATTCAGTCATTTACAGAAGAATTATGATTCATTTTAAAATTCAAATATGAAAAGCGTGAAATTTTCACAGATTAAACTAGTCGAAGATAATTTTGCTCAAATGATACAAATTAGAATTTCTTTTCATGGCTTCATTGATAATTTATTCAATAGACATTCGGAGTTACTTTATTTTTTCCCAATTAATGTAAATGGTAATAAGAAAATTTATATTCACGTTTAAATGTTTGCATTTTCGACAAAAATATAAATGCATATTAGAGCAAAATAATTTTGACGAATACACAAACACACAAATTCGATATATGTATATATATATATATATATATATATATATATATAGATAGATAGATAGATAGATAGATAGATATAGATATATATATATATATATTGGTGAAATAAAATCAATTATTGTAAAACTGTAATATGTTTCCACATATTTGCAATGATTAAATTAACTCTGCACTGAAAAGTAATTATTTTAGTAAATATATGTCAAAGGTTATTTGATTATGAAGTTAGCTATTTCCAATCTGCCTGTCAATGCATACCGTTGGATTCTGTTTAATTTATAGAATATGGAAATATTCTCATTTTAATTTTTGTACTTCTCTCGTTGAAATCTGAATTTCCACTTGAATTTCAATTCTGTTTTAATGCCGCAATTTTGCAAGAATTTCTCCTAAAGTATCGGCAAATTCTTGTTCACTTGGACACGCCTCAGTCGTCGCCGCCGGTCACTCTCAATGTTTCCAGTGACCAATACAGGCCTATCTCTCCAATGTCTGTCATTCTCTATCTCTCTCTCTTTATCTGTCTTCCTTTCTCTTTCACTTTGTCTCCTTCTCTTTCTCGTTCTCTCTCTCACTCTCTCTCTCTCCATCCCAAGCGAAATATCGTCTGTTATGAATGAAAGCTTTGAAAATATTCGTCCATACACGAAGTCAGTTTAGTTTTGTTTCATGAGGACATATTTTTCCAAGAAATTAAACACGACCAAACTTCAATCTAAACACTTAGTCACAGAAACATATATATATATATATATATATATATATATATATATATATATATATATATATATATATATATATATTACGGTATCATCCCAAGTATGGCAGTACAGCCAATAGCACCCAATATGTTATGGAGTGGATGAATTAGGGACAGAAACATTAGTAATGAAGAGAAGGAGAAAAGAGCAATCAGGAGGACAGTAGATATCGATTGACATTGTATTTAAGTTTTTGCAGATTAAAGTTGGTTGGAAAGCATGGATGCGGAAGGGAGTTCCATAAACGAGAAGTGCCATATAAGAACCTGTCAGCATAGAAGTTACGGTTCCATCTTGCTAGCTCAACTGTAAATGGATGAGATCTCGCCGCCAATCTAGTCTGCGCTTAAATTCGTACAGTCTAAGCCCCATAACAAAGAGCTCTTCCAAATAATTACCATGAAAGTGTTTATAAAAGGCCACAGGGAAGCAACCTTACGGCAGTGGGTAAGTGACTGAAGCTTTGTCACCAGATCAGGACCAATAATATTGTTGATTCTTCTTAGGATTTTACCAAGGAGCTCCAAGTAAATAGCAGAACCACCGGACCTTACATGTCAGCAATATTCTAAGCATGGAAAAATGGTATGCTCTCAGACGGGGTGCTATTTTTTTTGGAGAAACCACCTTTCATCCGGTGTGTTTTAGACCACAGAGGGGTCACAGCGCAACAACGTCTTATTTCTCTTGTTATTAAATGCACACTCAGAGATGTCTAACCTGAAAGCATATTTTCTATGGATAGACACTTGACCGGAAAGAACAGACAAGCAGTATCTATTCCTCTCCTTTACATGGAATGGGTAAACACTGGACAAGCGACCCGAGTGTACGAGCTTGGTTTCTCCATGTTAAACCTGACCTTGAGTGGTATCCCGTCTAAGTAGGGAGGCATGGGTAAATACCTAGCCGTTTCGAATCAGGTAGTCTGCTCTCTGTCTTCAGGCTGAGTGTGTGACTCAGTCGGAGCTCTTGAAATCGCAACTTAAGGACACATGACCTAGTGGATAAAAGCGTTGTTTGGATCCAGTGAATTGACCCCCAAGTGTTGTAAGTTGAACAAAACCTTAGAGAATTTAGGTAAAATCAGATAACCGAGACATCCGGAAGAAGTATTATACGTGGAAGTAGAACAATTTACCCCGGTGGACGACATAAAGAGTTCAGTTCAAAGTTTCAATCACCTGAAGAAGGTCGGTGCGTACAACGGTCGAAAGGTCGTGAATATGGCAATAAAGATGAGAATAAACCTCCGAAAAAAAGTAAATAATTACAATACCTGTCTATATTTCTGAGATGAGATATTATGTACATTATTTACATTATTCGGACTATTGTCCACATCTTTGTCGCCCTATTTATTACAACGTTTCGGCCGTTGTACGCTCCGGTCTTCTTCAGGCGGTTGGAATGTTGAACTGAACCCTTTATTTCGCTCACTGAGGTAGACTGTTCTAGTTCCACGTGCCATGTTTAATGGATGTCAGTTATCTCCTGTTAATTTTCCCTCTGAAAGTTCTCCACTGCCTTAACCGGGTATTGAACTCACACTCTTTGGGTCCTGTCACTGGATCTAACCAACGCCTTTATCCACTGTGCTATGTGTACTCAAGGTGATTACAATACCTCATCTCAGAAATATAGACAGCTATCCAGTTTAACAAAACTGCAGCATAAAACGCATGACACCGTCTCTAGTAATCACGTATATACAAATATGTGTTTGCATAAAAGCTGAGTATAATCTACCATGTATTCAGTTGTAAAAGCAGAATAACATATGTCATAATTTTATTACTTCAAAGATCCCAAGAATTTTAGATTTCGGCATTAATGATTCTTTAGGAGTTGATATGCCGCTAAACAAGCTTGAAACTCTCGAGAAACAGGGATTGGTGTTCAGTAAATTCTTACTAAATAACCTGCACGAGTGAATTGCTTAAAGTGTTCACTTGCCTTTGATCTGCAATGTATTCTCTCCGTCATATCACTGTCCCCTGTATTGGTACACTGTGCGCCACATGTCAGATGGTATTTCAATAACTGGCTCTTTGAATTGGAGTTTTCCATCTCTTAAACGCATGTTGGTCGTTGGCTTCTCTAAAAATCCCATCCTCCCTTTGTCAACCCTCTCCAGGATGGTTGGAATTCAGAATTTTCCTTCTCTTAGATCGATTGCCGGCGAATGGTACTGGGCCCAGTCCGTCCGGCTGTTTATCCTGGTGTTTGATGAATTTGGCTAGGAAAATGCTGACTTACCCTCAACATAATTGCCACTGTTTCCATTTTAAGTCGCTCATTAAAAGTGATTAAATAGATAAATTATTTGATGGTATTATCAAATGTTTCCCTGCGACCAACATTTCGAAAACTGGTTCCAGTCGATTAGGCTATTTATTCTGGTGTTTGGAGAATTTGGACAGGAAAATTCTTTCCTTTACCAACTTCTGTAAGAGTTTCTGTATTTTCCTTTGTGTCTGCTATCAACACTGTCATTTGCATATCCAATGTAGCTAAGATTGTGGTCTCCATTATCTTTATTTTTTTTTTAATTTACTTGTTTGTTTAGAGGCATAACAACTCCTTATGGATTACCTGATGCCAAAATTTTATTTTCTTGAGAGCATTAGTAAATTCTTTTGCAAAAAGGTATTGCTGGTAATCTTTTTTACCATGAAAATGTATTGCTGGTAATTTTTTACCATAAAAATATATTGTTTCTAATTTTTTTTTCCATGAAAATGTATTTTTTTCCTGGTGCTCCAACTAGATGAATTTAAGAGTGCTGCTAAATTGGCATCTACGTCACTTCCGTTTCTGTTTAAATAGCTAAATGCAATCACCACTTCTTCCAGCCGAAATAGTACTTGTTGCTCAGTCGATGAATGCAAAATATTTCCTTTTAGGGAAACGGTTATCTATTACCATTATCATTAGCACTTAAAACATTACTTATTTCTCAGTGAATTTTGTTCTATCTTAAAAAATTAATTATGTTCTGATTTTTAGAACAGACAGACATAATCACTTCTTACTTCCATTTCTCATTAAATGTTTTAATGGTCTACTAAGCTTTTTTAATCTCAAAAATCCTTATTACTCACAAATATTAATTTTACTAAAGTGAGGGCATAGTCTTTTCTATTATTTTTCCATTCCTGTTCTTGATGAGAAATATCCAATCACGATGCTGTTGACATATTTCGTATTTATAGCTGAGAATTGAAATTCTGCGCTGACTATCGCGGTATGGCTAGCCACATCCTTTTCGAAAATGTTTCCATTTACATCTTTTACTCAGACGGTGTTGGCATTGTTGTCGGAGGTGGTGATGACTGTGTCGGAGTTTAGCATTGTAGTCATCACCATCTCAAAATTATAGGAATGATGCAGGTCCACTCGCATCTCTTGTGAAGCATAAGTTTGGATTGTGTGCTGAAGTAGGCTTTCATACAACAAGACAAAAGTAGCGGAAAGTTGTTGAAGTGCAGCGCCATTTTGGAGTAAGTGGCCCAATGTCCACGTGAGAAAGTAGGTGGCGCTGCAGCTGTCAACCATTTCAACATGGCGACTGGCATTGCTTGTCAACTCAGCGGAGGGCAAACGGCGGGAAAAAAAAAGAATTGCCGCTGACTGTCCGTGTCAACGTTGCAGCCGACATGAAGAGTGGAGAGAGTTGATGAGCGGGAACACGAGAAGCAAAGGAGAAAGTGAAAAGAGAACAAAGAAAAGGTAGAAGGTGGGCAACAGAAGCGGGAATTACAGAACGGATGTAGCTTATAAAAGCGGGGGAATGAAAGAGAAGTAAGAGTGGCAGGAAGAAACTAAATATAGAGAGAACTGCCGGTTAAAAGAAAACAAACGGGGAAAGAAACTAAAAATTAGCAAGGGAAGTGGGAGAAGTCGGAATCGCTTGAAGGGAAGAAATGGCAAAGAAATGAAAGGGAAAGGCTTTAAACAAATGAACGGATAACAAAATGAATGAAAATAAAGATTCAAGTCGCCACCAAGCCTGAAATCTTTCATGGATATTGGCTATTCACTTCCAACATTATGTTCAGAGGTTGAAAACGTAGATGTCTGTCAAAAAGCATTGCTTTTCTCTGCACCAACCGATCCAGACGTTTTTCTCTTAGCCGTTAAAGAAACTCGTAGAAATTGGTTTGAATTCTCTTTGCAAAAGAAAAATGCTGAGTTTGAGTTTAAAGAGAAATCAAATATTAATTCTTTTCCTGTTAAATTTATATGAAAATATGTATTATATATTATATGCATATAATTATTATTACATGTATCATAATAATAATTATTATGAGCGTATGTATTAATATTAATAATAATAATAATAATAATTATTATTATTATTACATAATCTTATAATAATATATTATAATCATTATTATTTAATATTATAAAATATTTTAACAATTATTATTATTTAGTCCCTCTAAATTCTATATTAAAGGGAAAATGATGCTCTTTAACAAAAAAGAAATATTTTTTCATTTCTTGTTATATTAAAATACGACAAATTTATAATATGAAAATAGGATGTTATATAACACACACACACACATACACACACACACACATATATATATATATATATATATATATATATATATATATATATGAAGAAATATAGTTGTTTTAAGGTGTGCTATATTTATGGGATAAAGTGCTCAATATCAGAGATAGAGCGTGTGTAAATATAAATATAAAAGTGAACACTGAAGTCAACACATATATTGCGTCCAATATGAAACAGCCTGTCGCCTCTGAGTGTTAACTTCAATGTTAACTTTATATATATATATATATATATATATATATATATATATATATTAAGTAAGATATATATATATATTATTAAGTAATATATATATATATATATATATATATATATATATATATATATATATATATATATATATATATATATATATTATCGTTATTATATACCATAATATTAAGTAATATGTATTATTATTACTATTATTATTTTTTTTTTTTTTTTAATTTCTGGCGTTTACACATTTCTTTCTGGGTCCCGCTCAGGGACCTAAGTTTAGAAATGGCATCATGACACTTTTCACTGACAAAAGAAAAAAAATTACATAGTTAAAGCTGTTCGTATAGTGTGGGCTGTACTTAGCAGAACAATTTTTGTATCTCTTTGAGGCATGGACTTCCAGGAATCCTTTCAATTAGTCTACTGCAATCTTTTCCAACCAGTCCTAGGGCTCCAACTACAACAGGGATTGTTGATGTTCCCATGTGCCACATTTTCGAGATTTCTATTTCAAGGTCCTTGTATTTTGACAGCTTTTTGAATATCTTCAAAGATACATTACAGTCAGCAGGGACTGACATATCAATAAGGAGGCTCCGTTTTTGTTTGTGGTCTTTAATAACAATATCTGGGCGGTTGGCTTTGATTGTTCTGCCAGTGTGTATTGTGTAGTCCCATAGAATTGTAACAGGTCCTATCTCCGTAACCGGATCTGGGTGGTGTTCATACCAGTTTCTTTCAGTTTCCTTCCCGTAGAAGTTGCAGATTTTCCAGTATAGATATTGGCCCACTCTGTCATGTCGGGTTTTATATTCAGTGGGTGCCAATATCGTGCAACCTGGTACCAAATGATCAATCGTTTCTTGATATTTACCACAGAATCTGCATTTTGGGCTGACACAATATTTTAGTATATGTGCTTGATAATTCCTAGTTAGCAAGCATTGGTCCTGCGCAGCAAGGATAAAACCTTCAGTTTCCGCTTTCAACCCTGCACTACGTAGCCACTGATGGGTACGGGTTTTGTCTACGTCAGCTTGTTTGGTACAGGCAGAGTATTGGCCATGAAGCGGTTTATCTTGCCATCGCTTCTGTATCTGGTCGGTTGCATTCGTCTTTGATGTCTTTTTTAAGTATTTTGCAGTTTCAGCCGGTCTATTGTGCTGTAGTTGCATCTCTACGCCCATTTGAAACTCCTTATCATTATTATTATTATTATTATTATTATTATTATTATTATTATTATTATTATTATTATTATATACTATATTATTACATTATTACTTAATAGTATTATACTAATAATTACAATAATTATTATATTATATAATATATAATAGATTAAATATGGATTAAATCCAACAGAATTATATAAGGAACAAATAGTAAAACGTTTATAGATTTTCCATGTTTCCCTACTTTACATTACCTTCATCAGAATTGGGGGACGTGGAAAATACCTAGAATGGTCAGTATTTCAAATTGAATACCTTGTTTTAATTGGTCGGGGAGATATTAAATGTTCTTATTTTGTGGCGATCGCACGTATGTGTTTGAATTCTAGTGGGATGGTGATTTATGCCATGTATAATTCATTGATTCATTCATTTTTTACAGTTTATCAACCCTTTCCAAACATTGCAGGGTTATTATCGATAAAGTAATCTTATAATCTAAAATATTTTCTGGGTTTTTTAAAGATAGAAAATACTTTTAGATTTTATGATTTTTTTTTTTTTTTGAAGATAATAATGATTTAGTAATATGAGTCATACTAATTAACCCATAGCTGGAAGGAGAAGAGGTCGAAACCTACTTTTCGCAAGATTATAATGAACCTAACTGAAACTGAAATTCGGCTCTCCAATTATTAATTCTGAGCCATTACCATTTACACCACCCGCACACCCAAGCTTACAGCAGCTGCTCTTCCCAAGCGGTCACCCATTTAAGTACTGCTCAAACTCAACGTTGCTAATCTGCGGTGGTCATACGGGAACCGGATTTTCAACGATATTTTATGTTGTGTGTGTGTGTGTGTGATTCCTGAAGTCGGTAGCGAGAAGAAGTGGAAAGCATATGTATATGTGTGGGTGTTTAACATATAATATAGTGTTATATTATGGCCGCTTTCCGACCCTGAGACAAGGGTTTCATCTAATCTCACCCTGATTGAGTTATCAGACAGGTGACTCCTTGATGTTTTGGTCTCGGGAGGCGACTCTAGCGTGCGGAACCTTTGGAAAGTGTCTGAAAACGATATCACGCGTTGACAACAAACATTGTGAGTGCAATTGGTTCGACGGAACTGTTCGGAAATCGTCGGTGGTTGTGCTTGCATGACGTCACAAGTCATCGTGACCGAGTGCTTCAGCGCACTGACGTTTTTCAAACTGCTGTGCACGACAAAATATGTGCTCCCTTCCAGAAACAGGAACACGTGTCCGCTCAGCACAGCTGCAGCATAAACAATAGTCGGGTTGTTGAGAAAACATAAATATACCCGAACCAGCGTCAACAACAGGGTATGTTTACCGGTCGTAGCAGACAGATATGCTCGGAAATAAATAGCAAGACATTATTATTATTATTATTATTTGGATTTCTGTTGTATACACCTTTCCTTCCAGGTTCCAACCAGAGACCTAAGGTCAGAAATGCCTTCATGACATTTTCCACTGACCATAAAAATACCTAAGATCACATTTTACAGAAATAAAGTTCTTCGTAATGTGTGAGTCGTCTTCTTCTTCTTCTTCTTCTTCTTCTTCTCATATGAGAAAGTTATTTCAAAATATTTTTCCTATTATTTATTAAGTAGAGCCTACCTGTCACAATTTTGTGTCACACATTAAAAATCGATCTCACGATGTAATAACCAAGATCTGTTACTGTTATGGTCTAGTTCGCCATATTTTCGGGAAGCCGATCAAAGCCAGAGACGAACTCTCTAATTGTGGAGATTAAAATATCCGCTAAGGGATGGAGCTTCCATTTAATTATATATATATTTTTAATTTATAGTTGACCCTAACAATTACAATTACTATAATCGCCGGACATGTAGCAGAAAGTTTATTATGCTTACCCAAGTCTGACGCAAAGGCAAAAGTTTGAATCATTTGATGTTGCAAGCAAAGGTATTGATGATACGATAAACCAGCTTCATAATTATGACCCAACAGAAAAGCATAGACAAAATTTACTAGCTTTGGCATAATCTGATACACGTCTGCAAATCTGAAGTATCTACCGAGGGTCGAACAGCAAAGTCCCACTAGTAATCAGCATAAGAAGGATCTCGCTACGGGGAGATATCTAATCAGTCTTTTTAAAAATCATCTTTGTACGTGAATAAATCAGATTCAGCGAATTATTTACATTTATTGCAACTTGGTGAATTTTTTCGCTGGAAAAATTCAGTATCAGAGGAGGGATTTTAGAAGCAAACTTAGAGAAATAGGTAATATATTAAAAAGTGTTTATGATTAAATACGGAAAATAAATACATATTAATCCGGATATAAGAGACCCTGATATAAGAGAGATTTTCTCTGATCCCAAATTAGAGCCATACTTAACTAAACAAAATAGACCAAACCTGGATATAAAAGAAAACCGGATATAAGAGACTTCATCTCCGGTCCCGACAACTCTCTTATATCCGGGTTACACTGTATAAAGTGTATTTGTGTATTACGAAAGTGTTTTGAGAAAAATAGAAAAAATTAGGGGGTGCGGGGGCAAATATGCCGTGAAATGCATCATCGGAGAATCCTTTTATAACCATACACCCCTGCTAATTCCACTCATCAAACAAGAGGGACATTGGGACAATTTTGATGGGAAATCATTAAACTTCAATCTTTCTGTCTAAAAGGTACCGATTTTCTTTTTAGACATCAACCTTATATTTTCGATTTAGCACAATCTGATTTATCTTATCTTCTAACCTTATGCAATATTGAAAGTACCCATTTTGTGAAAGGTACTCATTTTTTAAAAGGTAACAATTTCGTTTTTAAACACCAACCATATATTTTTGATTTAGCACATTCCGATTTATCTTATCTTGCAACATTAAAAAATATTGAAAGGTACCCGTTTTATGAAAGGTAGCCATTTTATGAAAGGTACTCATTTTGTGACCGTTAACGATATAAAAATGTTGCTTCGACTTATTAAATTCGCACAATTCACTATACTTCGTGAGGGATTTTATCGCTGAATGTATCATCGTCTACTGAAGTGCCTACATGTTGATGGTGTTTGGGGGTGAAATAAATCTTATACTTAAAGTTTTAGATAATTTCGTTTGAAATAAGTAATCGTGTATATACTTTGATTATTTCTAACAAGCATAAGGTTTATAATAATGTCTATAACCAGTAAGAAGCGAACAAAAGTTTGAAAAAATTTATGTATATTGTCAATTCCTCATGTCAAAATGAAATACGAAATTATGACAAGCATTACAAACCCGCCAGGATAAAAACTGAAACCTTATGGTATTGAATATAAAAGGCTCTAGACCTACACCAGTGATGTCTTTTTTTTTAGACATGTGCTAGTGTCATCTAATTGTTGTGAGTTAAAATCCGTGTAAATATATTAAGGCAGTGGTGGTTGATCTGGAACGAATATTAACTAACATCAGCTGAACAAAATTAATCAAGTTATCAAACGAGTAATGATGGTCAGGAGGTACTTGGCTGAAACATTTTGTCTCAATCCCTCGAATGCTTCAATCGTCGGGGTGGTGGCTGAGGGTAAAAGAAACAGACATTGTTTCTTCTTCCTGACTCAGTGAACCTTCAGATAGCTTTGCAGCGCCCGTCTTCTTTCCAAGCTGTTGACCGACAGCCGAAGATATGGTGTTGGCCGCCCTCGGTTCGTACACTAGGCCCTCCGGTTTTCAGTTTTCCTTCTAGATCTGTTGCCACCCAAGGCTATAGAACCCAGTCTGTTCTGCTATTTACCCATAGATGGGAGGTGATGGATTCCTGCCTTTTCCGAGGGTTTTAGGACGTAAGTGAATACAATGAACTCGAATTCGAACGCTGCTCTCCGATTTCAAAATCTAAGATTACTTCACTATACCTCTTCTTTGTCTATAATAGTATTTGTGATGATCAAGATGGGGCCAATAGTTTGAAGTACATTAAAATATTTGCTTTAATACGATTTTTCTACGAAACTTTTTAAATACTCCACTTACCTACAGTTATCTTCGCTTAGGTTTCATCGTCTTCATCTCTCTTTCACGAGAACAAGTAATTATATAACTTTAAATTCTGTGATACTTACATCTTATAAGCACAGACGGAAGCGTTTGTGGAATCAAGTCCATTTGTTTTTATTCGAACATAACTTCTTACCGAACCGTTAGACAAAAATTCGTGAAATTTTAAAACGCATGAGAGGGAAAGCTATGGGTCGTGACAGCAACAAACTGTATTTATAAAATATAGATATCTTCAACTTTCCGTTTCAGATATCATTTCTGTCGTTTAAAAATTATACGTTTTGTCTATTCTTGGTGAAATATTACTCCACCTTATAATTGACACAGATAAATTTAGGTTATCGTCACGAGTGTGGATCGAACGATTACTCTATAAATACGTGGATAAATGTATGTCTTTATAAACATATATACTTCTTTTTGTGTTTGTACATGCGTCTCTGGATGAATACGTTTCTATATCAATCTCTGCTTTTTACTTTTGGCAAGGTGCGATGGATAAATTGTCGTCTAAATTATGCAACAATGAAAATAATATTGACACCTCATTTTAACAAATATATTTACAAAATTACTCAAAAATGTCTTGAAGTAATAAGGAGTAAATTTATTCAATAAAATCACTATTGGATTCAAACACGGCCTCCAGACTTCCTGCATATTTTCTGGACGGTCTCCTTGATTAAGTTGGTGAATGCTGCCATAATCCTTGCCTTCAGTTCATCTTTAGGGTTACAAAGAGTTTAGTTGCTCTGTCGCTCAACTGCGCCCCACACGTAATAATTAAGTAGGTTGCAGTCTGGGGAGTTAGATGGCCAGATGTAAAGTATGATGTGGTTGCAAAAAATGTCTGACAGTCATGACTGGGTTTTTTCTGCTTATGTGACATAGTGCAGTGTCCTGTTTTTGGACATATGATCTTCCAGCAGCCACCCTCTTGACCCAGGGCAGCAGGACTTTCTCAAAACAATTCATGTAGGCCTCCGCGTTAAGTTTGAGGCGCTCATTAACAAATACAAGAGTTCTTTTTTTATCAGAATAATCAGAGTGAGTTTTTCGAGCTGCCTTACCTTCGTAATTACCATTAGACGCATCAAAGTCTTTACGAATCTTCTGCACGGTCCTCAGATTGACGCCTAAACTCTCTGAAATGTTCGTATTGTAGATTCCAGTGCGAATGCCAAAGAGTACAGCATATTGTTTCCAAATTTCTGTCATAGTGAATTGCTTCATGGTATTCTTTTTCTCACAGAAGTTGCCCAGCTCACCCTACTATACTGTGCAGTCGATAAAATCAAAAACATACGACGCGCATGCGCGAAATTAATTCATCCATCGCACCCTTTATATATATATATATGAATTTATATCTATTGATCTAAGCCCATTCATATATCTCAATGTAATTCTGGTTATATCTACACGGGTTGTTATTTATTTATCTGCCTACGTTTATATATTGATATTGATTTGCCTATGTAGACATTTGCACAATGAACTCATGTGCATCAATGTATGCTTAGATAATGTACTTTGTCATATATATATATATATATATATATATTAAGACATTTCTATGTTTACCGTTCTTTTTATAGATGCAAATATTTACAAATGCAAATATATGACGCTTCCGTATAGGATACAGGTTCGAATCCTGTCGGAGGATGAATATTTTCTATGAAAATTTCTCGGACATTCAGGCTGGTAAATGTTATTTAATACTGTTTATTATAAACAGAGCATTTACTTAAATATTTGTATATATAAAAAGAATGGTAAACATAAAAATGTCTTAAAATATTTTGTCGGACTTTGTCCATTTCATAATATATATATATATATAGTGTAACCCGGATATAAGAGAGTTGTCGGGACCGGAGAATAAGTATCTTATTTCTCTTATATCCGAGTTTGGTCTATTTTGTTTAGGTAAGTATGGCTCTAATTTGGGACCAGAGAAAAACTCTCTTATATTCGGGTTTCTCTTATATCCGGGTCTCTTATATCCTAGATACACTGTATATATATATATATATATATATATATATATATATATATATATATATGTACTTTGTTAGAAAACTAGTTGAACAGGAGTATATGTCAAGTTTCTGACTTCTGATGATGACACACTTAGAAAATAAAAAATCAATAGAAGTTTTTACGGAATAAAATGGCACAACAGCTTTTCATGCTATTGTCGATCTAATACAAGTTTCAAGAGCTACTCAAGTTAGTGAATTACTGAATGGGGTTGTTTTATCAAAGCAAAAATTGTAGATTATGGACATAGTTTTTTGCCTTTTTTGATTTTAGAATTCAAAATTAAAAGGAAAGATGTTCGACACCTTTTCTCTTTTTTTTTCGTAAGGAAAGGAATCACATTTATTCAATCTGTCAATCGTAAAATCCTATACTAATTACAACAATTAAAACAATTATTCTATCCCTTCAGAAAACACCTGACATTTTTTAGCATGCTTTATCTTCGCAATAGTCATATTAGACCAGAAAAGAAATATTACTGCCATATTTGGCCTGGAGCCGCTCAATCCTCACTTCCCAACCATGAGAGAATTCAAAGTCATTTACGCGGCCTTGTGGGTGATGAACTATTTTTCATCCTACGACCCCATTTTCCACAGATGCAATGTCACAAGCCTGTCGCTATTTCCATGGTAAATGTTCAAATACACTTGATTCATTAGTTCCACCAGTTCAGATATTTGCAGCTAGGAAAAGCCATGCAACATCCACAGAATCAAAATTTCCGGATGTTTTCTCTACCTTCCAAAGGTTAAAAGAATTCTCTACGCATAGAGATTTTTTTCACGCGAAAAACTACTTATTGGAAGAAAAATCCGTGTGAATACTTCGCCGGATACTTCAATCTTAGACTCTTAAAGTTATGGCTCAGCCTTTCTCTATCTTCCATAATTTTCACTTCCTACCACATCCTCTTTTATTCATATCACGAACATAATTCACTGACCTACTACCTTGAGTTGTTCTCGAGCCTTGTATTTCGGTAACTTAGGAAAGATAAATAAGTATAAATAATAGAAAAATGTTCAGTGTTAATTATACGAGGCTTGGTGCTATAAAAGGAAAACTACAACGTATATCATTTCAGCATTTAATCTTCTTCGAAATAGTCCCCTCCTGAAGCTACATTCATCATCCACCGACGATACCTTTAATAGAAGCATCTCTGGTACTCCTTTTTTTGAATACATCGGCGACATGAAATCTTGTGATCAAGTGAGATTTGATTTTTGAAGAGGAAAATGTCGCAAGGAGGGGGATCTGAGGAATATGGCAGTTGTCGAACTTGGGGAATGTTAATACTGGCTAAAAACTGCTGCACAACCCATGATTACTGATGGAACCACTGTGATGTAGTGAGGATGACCACACTCTACACACTTTCCTTCCAAGCACTGCCATAAACAACGGAAGTCAGCGAGAACGTTATAACATAGTATGCATGCGCGATAGGGTTCACAGTTGATATCTGCCAAGTAGCGTTACCCTGCATACTTTAGCTCCGTTACCATAGCAACAATCACGATACTTTTGATCAGACCGCTATTAATTATAGATTTCTACCTATGAAACTTTAAATCCACTTTCCCATATTTTAAGGCCATAGTAGTCACTGGCTTAATCCTCCATCGAAGTCAGTGCTGAGAAACATCTCATAAACCCCGAAAACACATTACTTGCACTTTTCTACAAGACATTTTACGCATAAAAAATTGAACCTGTTCAGTGCGTGTATCTACCCTCAATGAATTTATTTCTCACACATATTTGATTGCATTTCTTTTATATTTTTTAAAATAGATATTTCAATGTTTGCATTGTTTTTCCATAACATATTTTGGTCGCTAATCAGAGAAGGCTTCACCTGAATCATGAAACATAACCGACTAATAGAGAGGCGGAAACGTTCCTTATCAATTGTGCCTACGACTACCGATAGTATCAATTTTAATCACACTTATCTCATACTGATCTTTGAACTTGATCGCTTATCGATCGAGTAACTGGTGTCGTCTGACGAGCTAACAGTCCTGAATAACACCACGCGTTTGAAGAGGATCAATGCGCATGTGCTTGAAACAAAGAGCAGATCAACTCATTGAATGTAGCACTAATAAGCCTCTCGACTGATCTCTATCAAATGAAAGGAATTAGAGACAGTCACGTGATAGCAACTATGCAAGCGGGGATCATCATTATTAACATCTATTTAACCTTCGACAAAAGACTCCTTAGCTGCTTATCTCTGAATGGATTTCAGTACAAAACCTGTGCATGTAAACGTAGTTTCCTCTTTGATGATGTTCACGCATTCTGATCATTATGTACGTCCTAATAGGTTCCCAAGTTTATAAGCTTGTTTGAGCTCCACATTAACTCTCTGCTGATATAACCTGAGGTACCATGTGTAGGATTTACTGAACCAACACAATAAATCTTTGTTTAATAATTAAGTACACAGATATGCCAAAGATGATGTGATGTCATTATGCAAAGTTAATGGTCGAAATCGCTACTGTCCCTTCATGTCATAGGAATGATAAAAGCTATATGAATTGTAATCTGATATATTATCAGTGTGAAAGTCGCAGGATCATATGGAAAAGTTAATGGTAGATGGCGCCAGTGTGAATTTATTTCATATAAAGGTTAAAAAAAATAAGAGTTGTGCTGTGGCATATGGTGAGTCAATGAGAACACCGCTCGTGCTAAGGTAGTGTGAATTATTGAAGTTAGAACAGGGCTTGATAGTTAGTACCAGTCGGATGGGACATGGCTTTGTGGAAATTGTAAGACTATTGGATGATCTTTGCTGTTCTGTGTGTACTGCGGATAATACAGTGAAGGCATACAGGAGATAGTACAATTTCTGATCAAGGGTATTTCATAATTGTGAACAGAATCGGCTGGGTAGAATTGCTTGTGATAATAAGAAAGTGGCTTTGGATCAAATCGTATTCACATTCAGAGAAGGCGGTACCGGGTGCATATTCAATCGGTCAGATCGGCGTTTTTTGGGGTTTTTTTTTTTGTTTTTTTTTGTTTTGTTTTTTTTGTTTTTTTTTTGCTCCTATGGGATATAGGCACAGAAGACACATTACTTTACCTGGTGGATTAACTTCAGGTTGTTTCGGACTGATTGTTTGTGTGTGATGCAGACAGGATGAAGCCACGAACCCCAGTTGTTAACAGCTCACTGTACAAACAGTCTGGTGGTAGTTCCAGAATTGTATGTGACGTGTTTACGAAGCATTAGTTGGGTCTACGCGTCTGGCTAACAACGTCATTTTATGACTTTATGCGCCTATTCACTGTTTCCGAGAATAATCATACTCAAGTAGCCCTGAATTTGTTTCAGGAGCGTTGTATAGTCCTCCAATGAAAGGTATGGCTACTACTTTTGACTAACATCAGCTCCAGTGGATAATTCGCATACATAATCAACTTCATACAAATACCAGGTAACAGTGGGCATCTTTCATGATAGCATGGCTCAGCATCTTTCTAAAGGTTTTCCAATCATTTGACACTTGAAACTGTCTTACATTATAATTTGCCTCAATCAAAAGACCCTTGACATTTGAGTTTATAAAATTAGAATAAAAAATCCAATGGTACCGCATTAATAACAACAATTCTATTTTATCGTGGGTTTTATTTGAAGAGTATATGGCTAAACATGGCTCGAGTTTTGAATCAATGACCATTAACTTTACTCTATTATTTAACTTTCATTATTTTCTTCTTTAATATACATATATATATATATATATATATATATATATATATATATATATATATATATATATATATATATATATATATATATCATTCTCAGCGTTCCTCTTGACGTGTAACCGATTTTTTTTGATTTTTTTAAATATAATTTCGGTCCACGTACGTCACATATACAAATTTATCAATAAAAACATTATTCTAGTTTGTTGAAATCCATTTTAAGGATAAACCTCGTACGTAGACATTTTTCATTTTATCATCCAGTTACTCACCATTTTATAACAAATACAGTTTATATATCATATTACTCCCATATCACTCTCTCTCCATATATATATATATATATATATATATATATATATATATATATATATATATATATATATATATATCAAATATGTGGTGCAGTTCAATTTATATTACAATGAATCACTCATACAAAAAGTAAATTAGTAAATCTAATGATATAAAATGGCGAAATCTCTTCGCTAATAAAATTTTAGAAGTGCATTAACCTACCAATCACTCGATGAATGTTATGATCCTTGTTTTTTAAATTTATAAGCTGTATAAGGTATTTCTTAAATACACAAGTACTTTCAACTGTACATTCAGTCATCTTCAGGCATGGAAATTATTTTGTTTTTGGTAAAATACACAGACGAAAAAATATAATGGGAATTGAAATATGTTTTTTTTTTTTTAATGTGTTATTCACAACGAATACAAACTTTTGTAGCGTGCAGTTGCAACGCTAAGTTTGATTTTTTTTTTTAATTTAAGAGAGCGCATTTTTTACTAATATGGCAATTGGAGAATATATATATATATATATATAATTTCAGGCGATAGATAGAAAAACATTGATAATTATGAACTTAATTTTGTAATTATTTACTTACTCATCTGCGCAAATATTGGCATTAAATCCTTTGTCAATGAGGAATAAATAAGATTTCAGTGGCCATAAATTAAACCCGGTGTTACTGACAGAACAGTGTTATTCAGTGTTCAAAAACTAGTAAACTGTTTCCTTCAAAGTAAACTGTGGAAATCTAAACGATACAATAGACTTTCTCCTGGTCAACCTTAATTAGCGTCCAGATATTACTACAGGTAATAATCTTATTATAACAAAGTAATGCATACTTGTAAATTATTTATGTGTTGTCCAAAAGGATTCACTATAAAATGCACTGAAAAATCCACGGGACAATAAGCCGAATGGATTAAACGGTCCATCCGTGAATTCGTTGAAACATATTGTGAGTCCCGTTGGAAACAGGGCGAGCAGGAACTCTACAGTACTAAATAAGAACTAGGCAAGATAGCTCTAGACATAACCAGCGGAATGAGGACACGCTTACCTATGTAGAATAAATAAAGTGTTCAGTTATAAATTCCCCCGGGGGTCACACGGATCGACACCCACTGAGTGAAGGGCAGAGGTCAAAATAGCTGAAACGATGTAATAATAACCTCAAAGGCAAGGACACTCGTCCGTATGTAAATAATGATAACTGCTCATTTCAGAAATTCTGAGAGAAAACAAAGAACACCATTATTTAAGGGCGCTATTTCAGAAGAAAACATTAAGAAACATGTTTTACTCGTATGTACTGGAAGCATTTAATCTTATTAAAATATAGTACAGTGCAGGAAAAATATAAATAATGAAGCCGCATCCTCTTCGACCGCTTGAATTTAAGTGTACTACTACATTGGCTACTAAGTAGCATTGTTTCAATGTTTGAAATCGTAATGTAATCGTAAGTTCTGTTCTGGCACATATCACCTGTTGAACTCTTTTCTGTGTTCTTGCAACATCATGATCATAAGTCCCTATAAGGATCGTAACGGCACAACATGGACTGCAGCCGCAGCAGAAGAGGTATCTCTTGAGAAGAGCCCACCCCTTTTTAGGCTGGGTTGAATTCAGAATTTTTCTTCTTCTAGATCGGTTGCCACCCAAGGCTTCACAACCAAGTCTGCTCTACATCGCTGGAAGCAAAGAGAGGAGATGGATTCATACCTTTCCCAACGGGGATGTAATGAACTCGACTCTCCAATTCTTCAGAACGAGCCCCAATCCATTGCTGTATTTGTTCTTGGCTAACATCCGGCCCCTTTGATTCAGCGGCATATCAACACCACTGTGAGTTATTTAATGCTGAAATCTAAATATATTTTGAACATAATCTTTATGCCTTCAGCTACAGATAAAATTTATTGTTATTCATTTTGCTTTAAATAAGTTCTTTTGGTCATTTTACTATAAATAAGTATTGTTGGTCATTTTACAATAAATATGTATTGTTAGTCATTTTACTATAAATTAGTATTCTTGGTAATTTTACCATAAATATGTACTGTTGGTTGGTTATTCTTGTTTAGTAGCATATCAACTTGTGTGGGTTATTTGATGCCAAAATGTAAATATGTTTGCGTCATTTTATACCTTCAACTACAGTTACTTTGTACATAATTTTATACTCCCAGGTTAAAGGTATGTTATAGTTTGGAGATCATAATAATTGTACTGATAATTGTACTATATATATATATATATATATATATATATATATATATTGTATTGCATTGATTGTCATTTTGCTATAAAATGTATTTTTGGTCATTTTATTACAAACATGTACTGTTGATTTTTGTTCGGACCTAAAACCCTAACAGGTGCTACTACCTCCAGTCACAGTGAACCTGAAAACAATACCAATTAAGAGGTAGTTCCGCGCTCCTTAAAACCTCCATTCTCCCGATCAGAGGCCATGCTGCCGGTTGAAGTTTATCGTCATACACAGAAAGTAGAGGAATGAGAAAGGAGGGTGTTATGTAAATGAACATTATTCTTTTCCGTTATGTAATTTCTTCTCTTGATGTAAATGAATATGCACATCTGTTATGCTGTATTCTGGGTCTACATTGTGCTGAGAGACACCGATAACGTCGTTCTCCTGCATTTTTTTTTATTATTATTATTATTGAATAAAACTTTTCTTAAGGTTAATGTGGTTTCGTTTTTCTGTTATTTTGAATCGCTTTCAAAATTCACAAAAAAGGTGAATATTATGAAAATACCTCGGATAGATATTGGTTGACCTTAAACTTAAAGACGTTAACATGATAGTGATCTGAGAAGCATTCACTCGGGAGCTCTTTCCACAAAGTGAAACCTTACCAAGCGATTACGTAGCGAATGAGGATGATGTGTCACTGTGTACGTGGCTTGGCGGTTCCTACCTGTGAAGGTTTGTACTGCTGGAACGAAGAATATCAACCAGTTTGAACATTTGTCATAGGAATAGCGATAGAGTTGCGTGTCTGCGAAAATACCGTATTGAAAATAAAATTAATTAAAACTAAACGGACAACTCCGAATTTTCTTTCATATTAAGGCTTACCGGAATCTAGAGAAACCCAACTAAAAGACACAGCATTCTTTTGAACAAAGTATCCAACTATTTTCTCCAAGATAACACGTCTTCTTAAAAACAACTAACATAAAATAAAAAGAGCGATACTCTGCCACTGGTGACGTTCGGTAGACTAGATCCAAATTGCATTATGAATAAAGACATCCCTTTTTGTTGTCTTTAATATTTTTCTTTGAAGCATTTATCTCTAAATATGATCTCATCAATCAGAAGCCCCCGAGAGGCCATCGTTGGCCTCAGAATAAAGATAACTATCTTGATTAATACAACTTGTTCTATCAAGTAGTTTTTCTTTTGTTTTCCTTGCTCAATTTCAATACAGCAATGTGACGTGACTCTGGCCCGTGGGACGAGCTTTTTTACGAACTTCTCATACACATTATTTTCTTATAAATTGTTTATGTCTTGCTGTAATGACGGAATCTCTGTAGACCGATAAAAACTCGCAGTAGCCCACTCGAGAGTGGACAAAAACGTATTCGCTATATGTTTTATCAATATCCCATTAACACTAAAAAATATGAGGTGAATGCAATTAATGTGTGAACACAATTAGTTTGTTCGATAAAAGACATCAATCTTTCATTTTCTTCTATTTTTTCCTTATTTTTTCATCGTCTTCCGATAATTTTTCTTCTTCAAAATGATTAAAAGGGAGATAACCAAATTATTTTAGCGCCCCCTGGTGGTGATTGAAGATCACTTTGCATAAATGTGGGTTCGTTAATTTTGTCTTGGATGAACTGGATTAATACACTTATTTTGCAACATAGAAACGTAGGATTTTTGAAAACAGGAATAAAGACAGCTTAACACAAGACCTATTTGCTTATATTTAAAATGATGCTGAGTCATTAAGTTGAATCATTTCTAAAATATTAAAACAGTTTTCAAAACAGTACACTGACTGGTTATTTTTAAGGTTTTGTGGATTAATTTGCACATTTAAATTAATTATGGTAATATAGCCGTTTCCTTATAAGAAAATTTTCGAAATGATCGATATTCAATGACTGAGCAGCCAGTGCTACTTTCAGTTGAAATTTATAAAATCTTCCTTGTAACAGAGATTTTACAAGAAAATTGGTTTCTCCAGTACACTGTTATTGTTCATTTTAGTATTGACGGGCTTCTTTTCTAAGTGTGCATTTGAAGTAGTGTCAAACGTCTGTACCTTAATTATGCTATTATTTAATCTTTGGGTTATACGTTTTATACATTTGAAGTGTTGCTGCCGTTAAAAGTCATCAAGTGATTTTTTTCTGTTATTTGACACAATTCTTTGTTTGCGAGTCTATAGCCCCAATTCACAACGTTAGAAGAAGAATGGTCCTTGCTTAAATTGACAAGATCCATTCGCTTGAAACCATTTTCAACTATTGATCTGAGAAAGGGGTTATATAGAATTTTATAGGATATTTAAGAGAATGTTTCGGGATTTTTGATTAATGTTTAGGTTCTGTTGCAGTTTACGGTGTTGGGTGAAACTACGCCTAGCTCAGCGTATTCTATGTTCAGTTACGTTGTTTCTACTGTTAAATAAATGTAACATCCATTCGAGTTCCCTTAAGATGCGTTGTTACTTCATATCTATCTATCTATCTACCTATCTATCTATCTATATATATATATATATATATATATATATATATATATATATATAAATATATACACATAGACACATACACACACACATATATATATATATATACACATACACACACACATATATATATATATATATATATATATATACATATATACAGGGAGAGAGAGAAGGGAAGAGACAAAGAGAGATGGACATTAATACAAATAAATGTAATTTGATAATTAGCTGATTGATGGTATATTCAGTTTTATCTGCAGCTCAACCCAATATATATATATATATATATATATATATATATATATATATATATATATATATATATATATACAGGGTGTAATGGGTAAAATGTCGCCATGTTATATTGTTAGTTTCGCGCATGCGCTTTGTTTGTTTTTGATTTTGTCGACTGCACATTATAGGCAGGTCCATTGGTCACCGTCTGTGAGAAAAGGAGTACCATCACGCATTTCACTCCACCAGAAATTTGCAATGGACATGCTGTACAGCTTGACATTTGCGCTGGAAGCTTCAATAAGAACATTTCAGAGTGTTTGGGTGTCAATATTAGGACAACGCAGAGGATTCGGAAAGACTTGGATGAGTCTAATGGTGATTACGAAGGTACGGCAGCTAGGATAACTCACTCTGATCGTTCTGATAAGAAAAGAACACCAGCATTTATTGGTGAGGTTCTCAGACTCAACACGGAGGCCTACATCAAGTGCCCTGGGTCAAGAGGGTAGCTGTTGGAAGACTTATGTCTTACAAAAGGACTCTTCACCATGCCATACAATCAAGAGAACCCAGTCATGGCTGTCAGAGAATTTCTGCAATCACATCATCCCTTGCATCTGTCCACTTCTCCCCAAACTGCAACCAACTTGATTATTATGTGTGGGGCACAGTGGAGCGACAGACCATCACAAATCCTTGTAACACCGAAGATGAAATGAAGACAAGGCTTATCGCATCATTCATCAACTTGAAGAAGGAGACCGTCCAAAGTAGTTGCAGGGGAATCTGGAGGCTTTGGTTGAAGCCAATGGCGCTTTATTGAATAAATTTCCTCTTTACTATTTCTAGATATTTTTGCGTAATTTTAGTAAATATAGCTGTTAAAATGAGATGTCGGAGTATTTTTCTATCTGCGTAATTTAGACAACAATTATGCATTGCACATATATTACATACATGCACACAAACACACACATACACACACATACATATATATATATATGTGTGTGTATGTGTGTGTGTGTGTGTGTATTTGTGGACTCTGAGGTCAATATTGAGTAGCATTAGTCTGTTTTATGCTTGAACAAAATGTTAAAGGCATGAAGATTGCGGCATGCATGAAACAGACTTTTTCTACTCCGTGTTTATCTCAGTTTCCACTTTTATATTTACTCAAGCTCTGTGATACCTGTGATATATAGAACACAAGTACACATCAAGTTCTCCAGACCAGCTTCAATCTTCAGCTGACCGCCGTGCTTCAGTAAAGTTTCGGTGGGCACGCAACAGCCGGATGATGTTAAGTTGCAACTGGTCTCTGTTAATTGGATGGGACTTGATAAGAATTTTTGGGTAATCCACACACACACACACACACATATATATATATATATATATAATAAAAAAGAGAGCGAAGATACATTTTTCACGCGTAAAATAACTGTTAATTTATCTCTTGATTTCCACGTCGACCCTGTAGGAGTGTGTCGTTTCGCGAACAACGACTGCTTGAATTTTCTCTTGCGTAGATGTGAGGTATTATACCTTCACTCTAGTGCACAGGCATTCATATATTCTTCCCACCACCCGGTTTTCTTGCGTGTCTATATCTTAAGTTCATCTGGTTTAACTTCCTGTTTTATGTCGGCAGAGTCATTGGCATCATTTGAGCCATGGTTCTTTACTTGTTGGCTATGAGACCACCTTTTGCTTCAAGCCTCTGAGGCACCTCTTCTTTTGATGTTTTTATACGACATCATGTTCAAAGCTTAATTCTTTTATCTCTTAGGGTAGACCTAATACATGTTGGGGTCACCACAGATCAACTCCTATTTGATCAGTTATTCCTGAGTGACTTTAAATTCGTTTCAACGTCTCCCTTTACTCGATTTACATATACCTGATGCTTATTTGCGTCATTGTTGCCCCGCTCATTCTATTCTGGTGCTATGAATTCGTGTTCCTTCGTCACTAGGAGTGTTGTTTACTCATATTATTTGGCTACCAAGCCTAATGCGTATTTCCTACTTACCATCATCTAATCGAAATGGAATTGTTATCTATTTAAGTTCATTACTATTTCACTCTTTAACTTCCTTGCTTCTCCTTTTCCACTTTTTGTAAATAAGTTATATGGTATGCTATATTTATGTGTGAAGTACTCAATATCACAGACAGTGCTTGAGTAAATATGAAAGATGTCTGCGATATTTGTAGAATGTCTTGCAGCAAAGATAAGCTAAATGTCACTTTCGTTACCAGTCTTTTCCGTAAAAGCAAACATATATTTTATGTGTACATTAGCGAAAAGCAGACTTAAGTTGGTCTTTCGTAAAAATAAAAACAACTTAATTGGCATAAAACGCACTGTTGCATAATAAATTAAATTCTGTTGCATCAACAATGTCTTTGTCATTATAAGGAAAATTTGATTTTTGTGCTTCATATTTTAATTTCTTTTTAAATATACGTTGAGTATTGTAGAGTGGTGAAAATGGGCAAATGTTCCTTTAAAGACGTTGTGAAGAGCCGTGATCGCCCACGTCGAGAGAACATGGTAAACGTAAGAAGTTGAACACAGTTATATAACGTCCTTCACAGTTAGCTTTACGAAGCATGAGAAGAGTGGCATAGAGATGTTAGGGGAAAGCAATGAACCACTTACCTGACAAGCTTCGGTGAACGAATGGCGGAACTGATAGTGGAGAGTACGCTGGTATTAAGTCAGAGTGAAAAACCACTAAGACTCACAGGAGATAGAAATTGTGAAGAGCCATGATCATCTATGTTCTGAAGGCAAGCGGTACATAGAAGAAGAAGGGCGATAACTCCCCATATAAATATATAATGCGTTCGGCGGAGGAGTTTTTGTTTATTGAATAAAATTGTTTTTTTTTCTACTGCAGATTTTTCATTATATCATATCCAAATACTTTACAACAAATTAGATCCGACTACACGATATTTTTAATCTCAATTTAGGTTTAATCATGCAATAAGAGTAGGTAAACATAACCGTAGATTTGTCTGCGGAATATCATTATATTATTGTTACATAATCATAGTGAAATCATGAAGGATTTTTGCCAAAAGCATTTTATTTTTAGTCGCACATTAATTTAAACTGTTCCCTTTTACAGTTTTTTTTTTATCATTATTTTGGAAATGGTATAAGATTATTCTAAATTTCAGAATTTCGCTATTGGCCATCAAAATGCCTAAAAGAAAGCGATCTAAAAACAACAATGGAAAAGAGAGGTAACAAAGCATAAACGAAATAGCTCCAGTTTGTTCAACTTAGAAAATTTAGCATTGCAGCCAAAGTTTTCTAAAATGTTGCTAATAACAAAGGAGAAAATGAAAAATACCTAACAACAAATCGAATATAGCCTCAAAATTTATATTATTTTTTTTTTATTTGTTATGCAACATAACTGTCAACAATGTTTCTGTAAAACTCGATATCTCCTGTAATAAATTCTGAATAAATATTATTATTTTACTTAAGTGTAAGGTAGTCTTACATTTACAACCATGAAATTGAAATGTTGGTCAAAACTGCCTAAAATCTTTAAGCGGATATTTTGCTCAAAATTCTCAAATATTGAACATGTCCCTCTTCCACCTAACGACTCATTTATTGACTTGGTGTATATGTTTTGTTTATTTTACAAACAATATTATAAATTTAAAAACATTTGTTTCCTTAAAACAAATTACACAGAAACTCTATATAAGGATTAAATTGAGATTTTTTTTCTGTCTGAATTTAACTATCTAGACTGTCGATCAGTTGTCCTACAGCCATTGTCTGCGATGGACTTTACTCCAAGGAAGAGAATGAACATTTGTAACGCTGCACGAACACACTGGCAAGCCTTGCCAGTGCGCCAATCAAAGTACTAGACTGGCCTGGAAACTCTCCTGATTTAAATCCAATCGAGAATCTGTGGACAACCTACAAGGAACGACTTTGTGGAATGGACATACAATGCACTAGGTCATGTTTCATTGGAAAAATACAACAATAGCAAATAATAACGGAATTATTCATTTTGTTTTAATTAATTTGCACAAGGGTGTACATGGGGACTGTTGTCCTCGCATTTGTTGTTGTTATCACAAGATTGTTTTTCCCTCCGGACTTCCTCCAATGGATATCGATCTTTTTTAATACACCCCGTGGATAAAAAGAAGTAGGTTAGAAACGTAACTTTTTCTTTATAACCTGCTTTGGCAATAACAACTAACGATCATTAGCATTTCTTTGGTAAAGTGAGATAATCCCACAGCCTAACCGGATATAGCAATGTCAACATCTTTGACATTCCCTGAATTATCATTAGCTTTTAGCTGCGTCATTTAAACGCCTACTTCATAACTTATTTGCAAAAAGTGGAAAAGGAGAAGCAAGGAAGTTAAAGAGTGAAATAGTAATAAAGTTAAATAGATAGATAACAATTCCATTTCGATTAGATGATGGCAAGTAGGAAATACGCATTAGGCTTGGTAGTCAAATAATATGAGTAAACAACACTCCTAGTGACGAAGGAACACGAATTCATAGCCCCAGAATAGAATGAGCGGGGCAACAATGACGTAAATTAGCAGCAGATATATGTAAATCGAGTAAAGGGAGACGTTGAAACGAATTTAAAGTCACTCAGGAATATTTGATCAAATAGGAGTTGATCTGTGGTGACCCCAACATGTATTAGGTCTACCCTAAAAGATAAAAGAATTAAGCTTTGAACATGATGTCGTATAAAAACATCAAATGAAGAGGTGCCTCAGAGGCTTGAAACAAAAGGTGGTCTCATAGCCAGCGAGTAAAGAACCATGGCTCAAATGATGCCAATGACTCTGCCGACATAAAACAGGAAGTTAAACCAGATGAATTTAAGATATAGACACGCAAGAAAACCGGGTGGCGAGAAGAATATATGAATGCCTGTGCACTAGAGTGAAGGTATAATACCTCACATCCGAGCAAGAGAAAATTCAAACAGTCGTTGTTCCCGAAACGACACACTCCTACAGGGTCGACGTGGAAATCAAGAGATAAATTAACAGTTATTTTACGCGTGAAAAATGTATCTTCGCTCTCTTTTTTATTATATATATATATATATATATGTGTGTGTGTGTGTGTGTGGATTACCCAAAAATTCTTATCAAGTCCCATCCAATTAACAGAGACCAGTTGCAACTTAACATCATCCGGCTGTTGCGTGCCCACCGAAACTTTACTGAAGCACGGCGGTCAGCTGAAGATTGAAGCTGGTCTGGAGAACTTGATGTGTACTTGTGTTCTATATATCACAGGTATCACAGAGCTTGAGTAAATATAAAAGTGGAAACTGAGATAAACACGGAGTAGAAAAAGTCTGTTTCATGCATGCCGCAATCTTCATGCCTTTAACATTTTGTTCAAGCATAAAACAGACTAATGCTACTCAATATTGACCTCAGAGTCCACAAATACACACACACACACACACATACACACACATATATATATATGTGTATGTGTGTGTATGTGTGTGTTTGTGTGCATGTATGTAATATATGTGCAATGCATAATTGTTGTCTAAATTACGCATCTTATCAAGATGTTATTAACATAACGTTACATTAGTAGACAATGTCCCTTATTTTTGTCAAACCACATTTCTAGTATTGTAGACAGTAACGGAAATAAAAGAGTTTGATTACTGTACATACCTACTAGTCGAAATAAATATAGAACGCTGTTGAAACTTCACCAGAGAAATAATATAAGCGCCCAATGCACGGATCTTAATTTAGGTAGCTCATTTGAAAACGCATCATTTCATTAAGGTTGCTTTATAAGGAAAATAACATTATCTGGAAGATGAACATCCACGGAAAAATGCTAGAGGAATTCTCTTTTTATATGCTTGTTCGTTTCAGGACGTCGGCAATCATGACTCTCTCTATGCTTTGTAGCTCAAAGAAATATTTGTCTCATTAATATTGCTCCCGGCCTACATTCTGCCGTACTTTTATAGAAGTGTATTATGTTACTCTATGTTTCCCTATCTTCCTTGCTCTTAATACGCCCTATGAGTGTCAAATTCTCCAAACCCTCTTTTCTCATTATGGGTCACAGATATTTCAGCTGTCTCTTTCAGATTCTAAGTGTCATTTCTCCCCGCCAACTCATTTTTCTTAAAACTTCCTCGTTGCTCACATGTACCGTCCATGGCGTTCTCAGCAACCTATTCAAGAAACATATATCTCTCTTGTCGCAAGTCTCCTTTGCATCGGTAAGAAAATTTCACTGCCATCGAGGATTGATATTAATTAACAGTCGAGCAGTCTTTATTTTTTTTCAAACCAAACTTTATTTTATATGTTATAGAGATTTTGGAAGGCATCTTTTGATTTAGGTTTCACAAATTTCGTACCCTGTTATAGCAGCACCCAGATATTTAAATTTCGGTGTTTGCTTGATTTTTGACGTCTCCAATTTGTAACTCGCAATCCCGGGCTATTTCTCATGAAAACTACCATCTGTTATTTCTTCTTATACAAGAGAACATTCTTGAAAACCGATAAAGACTAAAGAAAATTGTACGATTAACCGTTTCCATAGATGAAGCATTCCGCATTCATTCACTTACAGGCTACCGTTACGTTTGGTCGGAATCAATAATTTTTTTCTCTGAGGGACCCCTTTCTTCCTTCCATCAAGATGACTAATTCTAACCCCTAGGAGAGTAACTCGTTGCGCCTCTTGGGATAATGTTCTCGGTAGACACGAAGTAGAAAGACTATATTGAATCTATGGCTAGGTCAGCTGCTAAGAAAGTTGGTTCGCAGTGATGTGCGAGAATGTTTTTCTCTCCAGAATCTGTCTTACCTATCTATAAGTCTACCATTCGTCCACGCTTAGAATATTGCTGCCACATATGGTCCGGCGCTGCTAGTATTTATCTAGAGATCTTTAATAAACTCCAAAGACGCACCAGCAATATTATTGGTCCTGATGTGGCGTCTCGGCTTCACTTTTCAACCGCCGTGAAGTTGCCTTTTTCATAAATTCTTTCATGGTAATTGTTCGAATGATCCCTTCGCCAAAGTACTTAGACAGTACTAAAATGGTGACGAGGTTTCATCAATTTACAGACGAGTCGGTCAGATTTAGCCATATTTTCTATGGTAACAGTTTAATTCCTCGCATTTCTTGTTTGTGGAACTATCTTCTAGCTCCGTGCTTTCCAATGAACTTTAAACTTCAAAAATATATCGATTCTCCAAGCATAGCTTAGATTTGGCACAAGGTCGAAAGTAGGAGGCACCCAGTGAGGATCGAACTCACAACTGTTAACCATTACACTCGCTCGGGGTACCCTAAGATTATTTTCTAAGCGTACCTTAGATGTTGCACAAGCCCGAAAGTACGTGACACGCAGTGAAGATCGAACTCACTATTCAGTCATAACTGTTTTAGCGAGAGAAGCTTGCTAACCATTACACCATGCCAAGTTGCCTAAAATGGTTTGATAAGTAGCGTAGATGTGGCTCAAGGCCGAATCTATGGGACACCCAGTGAGGATCGAATTCACTATTCTGTCGTAACTGATTTAGCCAAACAAGCTTACTAACCATTACACCATGTCAGAGTGCCAAAGAAGTAGCTTACATCTGACACAAGGCCGAAAATATGGGTCACCCAGTGAGGATCGAACTCACTACTGTCGTAATTGTTCTAACCAGACAAGTTAGCTAACCTTATTGGTTAGCTAGCCTCTAAAATATAAATGCAATGTCAACTGTGAAATTCCTCGTTACACTTCTTTTGTTCTCGCTCCTTAGTAGTGTTTCCGTTTTCTAATTCTTCAACACACTGTAAACCCTTGTGTCTTAGTAGTTTGACTGTCTTGGGGCGAACTTGATTAAAAAAGTTCATTATCTGTGATCGCCCTTATTAGTAACTAGCAGCATGGCTCGGCGTTGCCCGTGCTTAATTCAAAAATTGTACGACCCATGCAGTAATCGCTATCACTTGACTTAAAATATTTTTAACCTTCCTTGCCTTTAAAGGAATGCCCTTCGCTATGCTGATTTTGCTACATGCCTTACTTCTTGCCTATCTCACACTGCGAATTTTTTCTAAGCTCTATACTAATGTAAAAAGAACTAAACAAAATGAACACAAAACGATCAGCTTTAAAAAAGGACTCGTAACTGGAAAAACCGAATGAAAAAAGAATGTTAACAACAAATACATTTTCACCCAACCCAGTTCTGCGGAATCAGAATCAACGTTGAGTTTAAGCAAGTGAATGAGTCAATTGGAGTAAAGTGCCATGCAGATTTAAATTTTTCCCACTTGTGACGAATGCAGCTATCGATTTTTTTTGCATGCTAGCATGCTACTTAACATTGGTGTCAGTCAGCTGTTGGCTCTCAAACTGGCCAGTAGAATCTTCCTGCCTATCCGTGGCAGCCAGCTATAGGCTCTCACTCTGGCCAGTAGAAAATGGCCGCAAACTACATGAAAACTGCCGTAGAAGCATGAAAAATCGATTATTTCCATTATCGATGGGATTTGGGAAATGCAAAGTCTGTATTGGCCTTCTCGCTAACTTGGAGCATGTGGAGGTAAATTTTGGTGCAAATCCGTAAAAGCTGCGGCCGTGCATTCGTTACACACACACACACACACACACACACACACACACACACACACACATCCTGCCTTTTATAGATAGAGATGATAGCTTTTGGTAGTGTAGAAAATTAACAGCTGTATTCTATCATTGTTTTCTCTTCATGTTATAACGTACTATTTATTTTAGTAGTTTGCCCTGTTGGAATTCTTTACGTTTGCTTTTTAATTTAGTTCTTTACTATTCTGTCGCACTTGTCTATAAAATCTGGGGAAGGACTTTCTTTTTTAAGAGGTATGTGGTTGAGGGGAAAATGAAAAGCCGAATCCGAATTTCACTCATGTTCGTTACCGTCACATACGCGCTATATACCTTTAGGAAAGGTATGAATCCATCTCCCCCAGGTATGGATTAAATAATACGACTTAAAAATATGATTTTTGTACTCAAAAATGTCTTAATAAAATATTTACTCGCCAAAAATAAATATTTTTTAAATACGAAATATGCTTCGATTTTTACTCACTCAAAAAGAAAATATCCATTTAAAACCTAAATTATTCATACGTTGAAAGCCATTTTTAACCACTGATTTGCTATAAAAGTTTTCGGATGATTGATTGATCTGTTTAACGGCATACCAATTCGTCATAGGTCATATAATGCCGAAATTTACTTTTCTTGAGATTTGTAATTTGATAATTTTCTATAAATAGGCATTGTTGGTAACTTTACTATAAATATATATTGTTGGTAATTTTACTATAAATATATATTGTTGGTAATTTTTATATAAAAATATATTGCTGGTATTTTTACTATAAAAATATATATTTTATGCTTTCACGGACTTTCGTTTATTGTTTTATTTGGGAGTTCACTATTTGCCCATAACTGGGACCCTGACGGGTGCTATTATCCCAGATCAGTCAGCACCTGGGAACAACAGCAATGAAGAGGTGGTTCCACGCTCCGCAAAACCTTCAATGTCCCGATCAGAGCCTTTGTTTGGCGAAGGTAGTTTATCGTCATATCCAAAACTAAAAGAATGCTAATATAGCTGATACTTTAGCTATTTCTGGACGTATTGGACTCCATATATGACATCCTTATGAAAGTCTTGATCTGAAACAGTTATTTATGAAAATCACTCGAGTTCTTAGGTTAATGTTTTCGCTTGCGGTGTTGGGGTAGACTAACCTGAAACTTTACTTGTCTTCTTTCAAACTGTATCGGAAAAGTATTGTTGAAACACTCTTGGTTATTAGTAAGTACGTTTCTTAACTGAAAATCATAATAGACTGAGCACTGAGTCATCATTCATTATATTAGTATATTGTTATTATCCACTAATATTTGTCTCATTCTGATAGCTGTACTTTGATTGTGATGTTGTGAAGAAAATGGTGGTTTTACTCGTCAAAACAAGAGGCAGTGTATCGCGTGTGTAATCTGCCGTGTGTAATCTCGCGTGACTTCTCGATGTACAGAAAGTCATGCAAATTTTTGTTTCACTTCAACCAATCACTGAAGCCGAGTGCCTCGAGCAAAGTTTTTTCCTTTTTTTTTTTCAGCCTTCAGGCTGCGACTAAAAGAAAACTCAACAGCATATCTGTCTTCAGACAGATGACGGAGAAAAAAATCTTTAAAGGAAAGCCTGATCCCAGGGATTCAAACCCTGCTATAGCTCCTCCCTTATGCACTAAAAATGGAGGATTCGTTTAATACCAACGCCAAAATAACAATGGTCGCAGGGAATTGGTTATGTTTTTTTACTTTTACCCATGTATACAGGAATGGACATGCTACATTAAAAAACAAAAACAAAAAAAAAAAACAATGTCATACCCCGTCAGCGTCGGTGCTAAATAAATAATGTTAGTCTTTTGTTTTGTTTGTCGCAATGTGTGAAGGTCTAATTACAGATTTATGACTACAGATTTATTTTTAATTATATTGATGCCACTTCTAGAACTCTTTAACTAAGGATGCGCCTAAATTGCACTCTCCTTCGACAAGTGACGTGTCAACCTGCAAGAGAAAAACTCTAAATAATAGACGTTATGATTACGCAAAACAAACAACTCAAATTAAATAAAATATCATTAATTCATGAGACGGTATTTTGAAGAGTCTATAAAACATTTTTAACCCCGAGGCGGTGTAATGTTTAGCAAGCTTGTCTCGCTAGAACAGTTACGAATGAATAGTGAGTTCGATCCTCACTGGGTGTCCCCTACTTTCGGCCTTGTATAACATCTGAGCTACGCTTGGAAAATCATTATAATACATTTTTAACATTCGTTAAAAAATTAAAACTAAAATAATATGCATAATATTTGATACTATAGGATTTTGTTTAGTAAAAAACACCCTACGAAAAAAATAATTCAAACGAATGTTTGAGGTCACAGTATATTATATGGACACACAACAAAGACAGACGACACGAGACGAGTTTAAAAACAGACGATAAATTTGTTGTTAACTCACAAAAAATAAATGAATTACGCAAATTAAGTGGTTTGGGTGGAACATTATGTCTAATAACATGTATGTAAATTATCAATGAAAATTGAATATGCCTTTTTACAATTAAAATCATAATACTGCATAAGAAGGTGCTCAGAAAAGAAAACTACACGAAGTAATGTGAAGAAAGGAAAAAATATTTCTCTGAATATTTTTCAAAGAATAATTTGGTACAATTTTCGAAGTCTAGTTTGTGGTAACAGCGGAGATTAGATCAAGCACACCAGCCGAAGTCTTTTCCTTGAGTGACTTTGATGTTTCTTTCAGTTCTCTGCTGGTGATTACCAAATTTCCTCTGCGTTGTTTTCTTTTCTGGATCCGGGTTCCTGCAGGAGATTTTCGTCGACTCCCAAAATGAAATTCAACCCAGCCGCCTTAAATAACCTACCAGCTGTTTTACCACAAATCAAAATGTACTAAAAATATTTTCGAAATTCAAAAATTAATCAAGAGTCCAGCGCAGCCTCTGCTTTCTCTGTGAAAGCCATACGACCAAGCAGCTTAAATTTCTTATAATACATTCTTTACCAGTATACTCCTGCTCACTTTGACCGTCATATATAACGTCAGCTTAAACGCGTCCATATCTTAGTTCTGTATGTAGCAAACGTATGCTTGCATATCACATAACATCACATGGTTCTTGATAATGACAGTCGAAAGTATTTGGACAAAGACAACAGCACAAACATAAATCTCGGGTAATTTATCCACATGTCTAATTCCGATATTATATTCAAAGATTGGAAAAACACAATAGATTTTTTTTTTACTTTAAAAAATAGACATCTTCGGCTTAATTTAAACAAATTCTTAACTGCCGAAACATTCTTTATATCACTTTTTTCACAAATTGAAACTATTTAAAATATCTGAAATTATATATGTTACTATTTTTTTATTGTTTTGCACACTGTTGCACATGCAGATGTCGCTAATCTTCTTAGTACTGCAATGTTATGATGGACAACATGGTGGGAACATCTATCAGATTTCGATTTTTGCCTACCATCTTGTCATAATGTGAGACGTTTATGAAAATGAAGTGAGACACAAAGAGTTGGGATGGCTCCAACGGAATAAAAAAAAAAACAACAACAACAAAAAACTAGTCACATGACTCTTGGCATTGTCGGCTGCAAACGACACAGACGTGCCTCTTCATTTGTTCAACCGTGGAGAGTTCTTGGTCGCTAGTAAATTCGATAATTTACATGTTGTCAATACTGATTTTTAGGCAAATAAACAAAGTGATTTCAAGAAATTAACTTGGACAGCGGTTAGGTTACTTGTTGGTCATTGCTGGTCGAGGAAAGACAGAAGGCGTCACCTTTACTGCAGCGTTTCTGGCAGACCGCCTTTTTGTAGAAGAATTCCTTTACATCTGAATCGCTTTCCCGGCACAGGCAGTAGCGCGGTAAAAGTTTACACACACACATATATATATATATATATATATATATATATATATATGTGTATGTATGTATGTATGTATGTATATATAAAGACCATGGATCTGAAGTTTCAGTCTATACAGGGAAATATCATTGGGTTGGTGCATAATTATCAGGCGTTTTTGTAGCCGTTAATTGTCAATAAATATTGCTTCTTTTGTTTACTTTTTTTTTTTAATAAAAATATTATTTTATTTTCAAGTTTTTAAAATTCGCGTCGATAATCATACGCCCCGGAATGCTCATTTAAAAATGTTATTGTTCCATTGATATGCTTCTTTTTTAATAATAAATATTGTTTTGAAAAACGCCTGATAATTATGCACCAACCCAATATCTATCGATTTGATAATCTCACACGTAGACAGATAATTTGAGCGGCAATAATAGTGTTGAGCTGAGTGACTTGCGGACTATTTCACTGTTTCGGCGTGTATTTCGTATCAATCAATACCAGTTTTATTCAAGTTTTACTTTCTTGTGCATTTCTTCTGAACCAGAATATGTGACGTTTCAAGTAAGGACTGATCTAACAAGAGACATGTAACTGGATATGTGCTTTAATCTACTATACGATGTCTGAGAAAGAGGATGTACCGATGGTGCAATAGATAGCGACGTGGAATGTGAAATCTGGGAGACGAGTTCGAATTCCAGTCGGGTTTATTACAGTCACTTACGCGCAAATACACTTGGGAGAGGTATCAATCCATTTCTCCAGCTTTAAATAGTAGAACCTTATCTGGAAATATACTTGTTATTGTCAGTATTCACGCGAAAGAAAATTCTTATATTTCCCGGCTTTAAATAACCCAGGGTTGATAAACCGTAAGAAAAGACAAAAAACAAATAAATAAATCAACGAAACATTATGTAAATCGGAACAATAAATCGGGAATAATAACCTTCTGCACGTGTGGATTGAATGAACTGTTCGGTTCAAAATTACGAAAAACTTACTGATGAGGAAGACAGAAATTCTGACGAAAGCCGAAGAGTACAACGGCTGAAACGCTGTAAGTATAAACATAGCAAACCATACAGTAAAGAAAAATTCCTCGTGTCATAAATTCCGAGAATAGTGAGTGTACATGGTTAAAATAATTGGATGTTTACAGATGCGATCAATGTTTAAAAGAAGACAGGAGATATTTCAAAACATTTCTTTGTATATTCGTGTTGAGGTTCAGTGTGACCCTCCCACGTTTCGGTAAACACCAGTAATTACACCGCTCACTCTAACGGTAAGTTCGAAGCTAGCGACCAGCTTCCAGACAAAAATAAACAGAGTCGTAACTTAATACGAAACTCTATAACAGTGCACGTCATCACGGTCCCAGACGCACTGCCAGCCAATGTCCCAGACGCACTGCCAGCAAATGTCCCAGACGCACTGACAGCCAATGTCCCAGACGGACTGCCAGCCAATGTCCCAGACGCACTGCCAGCCAATGTCCCAGACGCACTGCCCGCCAATGTCCCAGACATACCGCCCGCCAATGTCCCAGACGCACTGCCAGCCAATGTCCCAGACGCACTGCCAGCCAATGTCCCAGACGCACTGACAGCCAATGTCCCAGACGGACTGCCAGCCAATGTCCCAGACGCACTGCCAGCCAATGTCCCAGACGCACTGCCCGCCAATGTCCCAGACATACTGCCAGCCAATGTCCCAGACGCACTGCCAGCCAATGTCCCAGACATACCGCCCGCCAATGTCCCAGACGCACTGCCAGCCAATGTCTTAGCCGCACTTCCAGCCAATGTCCCAGACCGGTTTTATTGACCAAAAATACGGCCAACGCACCAATCATTGCCGTTGCCCTCGTTCTCAATCAGAGTCCCCAGCTCGACCAATCAGCATGCAGACCGCCACTACACAAATCGTGCCAAGCAGCATAAAATAAACAAATGTTGGAGAATGTACTTTTCTTAGACCAAACTTGCGAGAGGAAAGGATGTAGCTGACGAAATGACGAACTGTCTAGCTTGGTTTTATGCACATATCCATCATAAAACAGCAGCCCGACAAGCAAAACATCTTGGACGCTTCGAATCCGGCAAGTGCGAATATGTATCATCACATATATCAATCGTACTTAATGACAGATGAGACACTTCCTCATTATTTATATTTAATATAGTATCATGAGGGTAAGATAAACAAAAGTACTGCATGTCCAATGTGTCCTGCTAAAAGTTAAGCTTGATTTCGCAGATAAAAATTGGATGATATTTTTATTCATTTGGTAGAGGGTGTGACCAGGTTTATATACCATAAGTACGCCACACTTTTCGAGATGACGAACTTCAGATTTACAATATATTAACATATTTCGAAATTCTTCTAATGGTGACTTTCTAAGTGTAGCTTAGGTGTGCTACAAGGCAGAAAATATGGGGGAACCCGGTGACGATGAAACTCACTATTTAGTCGTAATTAATCTAGAGATGCAAGCTTGCTAACCATTACACCATATTGAGATGCCCAAATATTTTTATAAGCATAGCTTACATGTCACACAAGGCCGAAAGTGTGAGGCGCCTAGTGAGAATCAAACTCACTACTCAGTCGTAATTAATCTAGCGTGGCCAGCTTGCTACCATTACACCACATCGAAGTGCCCCAAATTCTTCTAATGACCTGAGTAATATAGGATATGCAAATTTTCTAAAAAATATATACAATATTAAATAACTCTACTCATGTTTGATAATTTTAGCGAACTTCTTTGTGATTATTTCAGAGTTTTAGAAGCTAAGAACTTACATGTCTTTATATTTCTATTTTAAAATAGTCTTTCGTTTAAGAAGGTCATATTTAATAAGCCACAACTAATTCATCTATCAGTGTATGTCTACATATAAATATATGTGTGTACGTGTGTGTGAGAGAGATATATATAGTTTTCATCAGTATATATGCTTCTATTTCTGAATATGAATGGTATTAAACTAGTGGGAGTATGGCTGTGGTCATATTGCGACTGATTGAAGAAGCATAAATCAGTGGACTTCTGTGAACTGGGAAAAAACAGACAACATTAACTGAAAATATACTTGAGAAGAAAAGCATGTAAACTTTCCCATTACTTTCAAATGTTAATATGACTTGAAAGAAACTTAAATCATTATTTCTCTATACGAAACTTTGCAAAAGTAAATTGTGTCTAGTTTAAGGCATATAATCAAAATATTTTACAAACAACTCGTTTAAACTGTTCGTCCGCCAAAACTAAATCAAGAATACTTAATGTTTTCTTATATATATATATACACACAAATGTTTAGAGGTATAAAATTTATATACAGTTTTAAAACAAGGAATTTATTGATTTTAATTTTATTAGTCTCTAAGGCCGTTTCAATCAACAACTCATCAGGAGACAATCGTTGGATCATTAATTAACGAAAAGAACAGTAGCGAAAATAAAAAGCAAAAAGGGTGAAAACAAGGAGGAAATATATATAACGGACTAATACAATCTAACTTGGAATGGAGACATTTTGTTTTCGGTCTTGTGCAACAAATGCATGTATTAATGTATTAAATAAAGATATGGACACTTTTCTTACAATGATCACCCTGAAATATTTTTATAAGTGGAATCAATATAGCCAGGCCATGAACTCAAGAGACTGCAATTACTACACCCTCCTATCATTCTCATATATCTTCATTCAGTAACTCTCTAACTTGAAGGGCTCTTGGACCTTTATTGGGTTAATATTAGTGAAATAGCAAAAATAGAAATAGACCACAAGTGGAACTCCTTTCCTCCTACATGCTTCCGTTCCTTAATCCTTAATCCTGTTCTTCGTTTTCCCTTATGAAGAACTATTTGAATTTTAATGAACCTTCTGAAAAACATAGAGAATACTAATATATTCGCTATTTGCGGAGATATTTAGATCCTATCTAGGAATATGACAGTTATTCACATTTAGTCTCCTGCTTTTTTTTTTTTTTTTTTTACACAGGTTTTTTGCAGATTTCATTTTGAATATTTTTTCGGGAGGTGTATGTTTAAATACCATTTTAATTTTCAAAATCCTATATCGCCCATAAAAATGTTCTATCGCCCACCATTTTCTGTTCAGTTGATCATCGCCCGCCCAACAGTTAAAATCGCCCACTGGTGGGCGATACCGCCTAGGTTAGAAAACCCCGAGTTAGAGCAAACACACGGAAATGTTCTCAGCAAAATGCAATGAATTTGCATCGAAAATATGCTTAAACTAGGAAAAGCAAAAATACAAATATACACGTTCCCTTCATTATTAGCTCTTTGACTCTAATAGCGTAAAAAAGAAGACATTTGCCACGCTAACAACATAGATGACAATTTCTAGGCGTCAATTTTTGAAACGCACAGCCGTGAAGCAGGTTAAAGTGCACTTAATATCTGGGATTTTTTTTTTTAAATATTATATTTCGTTAGAACAGTGCTTCTCAATCTTCTTTGCCCAATGGAGACCCTATTCGGCATAATGTAGAATGTCATTCTGTCTTTCACTTTATAAAATTGTCCGACTCAAAAGATACATTCCAAATAATATGCATATAGTACTGAAAAACTTCATTCTTTTACATATTGGCGATTTACTAAGTGCAGCTTAGATGTGACATAAATCCTATAGTATGGAGCACCCAGTGAGGATCGAACTCACTACTCAGTGATGATCGATCTAGTGAGACAAGCTGTAAACATCACACCACGTAAAAGTTCCTTACCATTTCCGTATTTGTACATATACATTCAGATGGATTATTTTAATAGCGGAGATTTTTCTTTTTTACACTGATAGGCTCCAAATACTGTGAATGACAATAAGAACACGTTAAAGATTACACCAAAACCCTGAAATTCTTCTCTTTAGGGGGATTTCTCTTCTGTTAAGAAACACTGCCTCAGAAAATTAAACCCTTTTTTAATCATTATTTAGTTTGTAATACAAATAACATGCTTTCGATCTGCATTCATAGCATGTACACTGAAAACCGTTAATAAAATGCCTATTATACGTGAATATATACAATACAATCTATACACCACTGACAACCGTTAAAAAATGCCTGTTATACGTGAATATATACAATACAATCTATACACCACTTTTGAAGGACCCAACATTATGGTACGAGCAGATCAATTAACATTCACAAGATCAGATTGAAATCGGTAAGAATTTGTTCTTTTTATTGATTGAATAATGACGATTTTCTGTCTCTGCTTATTTCCTTGTCTATTTTTATGTTCTTTTTCCATTCAGTATATGGGCGATTGTGCTTCTTCACAATTTCATGTTCTATGTAGCTCTGAGTAAGTTTTCACCTTTTACTATTTCTCCTAGATCCTGTTCTGTCAATCATTTACACAAGTTTGTTAAGTAGTCTATACGTTGTTTTCCTCTTCCCTTCAGTGTGAGTGTCAAATTTTCTATGCCCTTTTTCCTCATATGCCCGAGAAATTTCAAATCTCTCTATCTGATGTTAAGTATAAACGTCTTTTTTCTTCCCATTTTCTCTAAATCTTCGTCGTTACTCTCATGTTTAGTCCATAGTATCCTCAGTATCCTTCTGTAGAGGTACTTTTCTGTTGCTTTAAATCTCTTCTTCATCTGTAATGAGGAGACTGTCCATCATTCAGTACAGGAGGCCGGATATTATATAACGGCTCAGTACTGTTTTCTTTATTCCTAAACAAATTTTCTTGTTAATACCTTACTCAGCTTTTGAAAGGCATCTATTGCTATCCCAATACGTCTTCGTATTTCGGTGTCGCAATTTCCGTCCTCTGTGAAACTATTCCCACTTATTAAAAAAATTGTACTTTCTTGAATTTTCCTATCACACATTTGTAATTCGCATATTGAAGTATTCCTTTTGCTGTCAACCATACATGCTGTTATATTAAAATTGATGTTTCTTTCTTTCTTCTCGCTTTCATTCATTACCTTAGGTAGGAATTCCTGTAGTTACGTTTCCGTGTAATGAAAGATTATGTATTTTCATACGATTTCAAAAAATATTGTCTGATAAAAGTTTTGACATTCTGTTTCAATCCAAATGGTAATTTTTGAAAGAACGTTGGTCATATGAGTAATCTTTCCTGTAACGGCAGATGATTTTTACGTCAGTATTGAGAGTGCATTCTCATTATTGGCAATTATAACACAGGGGCTATTTTCATGGCAGTCATGCGATATGTAACGATAAAGTCGTTTGCTTAGTGTCATGTTCAAACATTTAGGCGACACTTGTTAAAATTTCACATCCTGTTGGAATTTTTATCTTTTTCTACGATTCTTTTTGAGTTGTTTTTTTTTTTTTTTTTTTTACTTTTGGCCTTGTAGTTTTATTTTTTCATATGGAAAATTCCTATAAATATCAAAAAAAGTCACTGGCAATTACGTGACTGCATTTATTGCAGTTTTTCAGTCGTTGCAGATTTTGTGTCCACATTTAAAAGGGTCAAATAAAGGAAAATAAAATTTAAATTTTTCTCTTAACGCCAAACATCAACAAGTGTACTTCCACACTGCTAGCTGAAATAGTTGTGTATTTATCACTTGTAGCAGAGAGCAGGATTCAAATCCAAGTAAAAATAAGCATGATTTTTAAATTTTTAAACATTTCAAAAGAGTTAGGACGAAGTAGAAGTAATCAGGAGGGAAGTAGATAGCGATTGATATTTAATTTAAATTTTTGAAGATCAAAGTTAACGGGAACGTTGGAGCCGATAGAGATTTCCACAAGCGAAAAGTTCGTTAAAAGAAACTGTTAGAACAGAAATTAAGATTGCATCTAACCAACGCAACTCTAAATTGGTGAGATTTCGTCACCAGTCTAATTCTGCGCTTAAAAACACAAAGTCTACGTGCCATAGCGAAGAGATCATCCGAATAATTAACATGAAAGTACTTATAGAAAAGGCACAGGCAATTAACTTTACGGCGGTGAAGATGTGACTAAAGTTGAGACACCAGATCAGGCCCAATAATATTGCTGATTCTTCTTTAGATTTTATCAAGGATTCCTTAGATATATAGCAGGATCACCAGACCATATGTGGAAGCAATATTCTAAGGATGGACGAATTTATAGATTTATTCATATGTAAGATAGTTTCTGGAGATAAAAATTGTCTACCGCGAAACAGTGAACCAAATTTCTTAGCAGCTGACCTGGCAATTGATTCAATATACTTTTTCCACTTCATGTACGCCGTGAAAGTTAGCCCGAGAAACAACGATGCGCAGTGAATCACTCTCCTGGAGGTTAGCATCAGCCATAGATAGAAGGCAGAAAGGGTCTCTCAGGTGATTAATAGAGATAAGTTTAGTTGTGGAAGCGTTAAAATTAACAATCCTTTCTTTGCTCCAGTTAACAACAGATTGAAGATTGCTTTTTGACATAGCCACCAATTTGACCTGATTGGACTGACCAGACGTACTATCGAGACAGGAATAAATTGTTGTGTCGTCAGCATAGATACCAAGTCGTGAGCTGAATCCATCGGGAAGATTAAAAAGAAAGTATGACCAAGGATAGAGCCATAGTAGACACCTGAATTATTATGAAATGCTCGAGTTGACTGGCCTTTCAAGATATTTTTCATTTCACGATTTGATAAAAAGGACTGGATCTGTTTAAAAATTTGGCCGGAGACACTATAACTTTTCACCTTGTGAAGAAGATCCGTATTTCAAACCCTGTCGAAATATTTCGAGTTATCCAAAGCACATTCTTTTTCTATGTGCCGTGTCCGTTCAGGACATGGGTGATCATGGCTCGCCACAACTTCCTGTCATTTGCAACTCTTAGTAAGTTCTTTCTTTTTGCAATCTCCCTTCCATCAAATTGCATGAGCTGGTTAGGTATGTTATGCGCTGCTTTTATCGGCCCCTTCTTGCCTTTAGTATGTCCTTTCAGTGTCACCTTCTCCAAGCCCTCTTTTCTCGTAATGCGGACTAGAAACTTAAACTCTCTCTTTCTGATTCTAAGTATAGGTGTCTTTTTTGTTACGATTTTCCTTAAAACTTCTTTAATCATATGGTCTGTCAATGGTATTTTTATCATGCTTCTTGTCGTAATGAAATGTCCCACACACCCTATCGTCTGTGTGAACTGAATATATCAGTAGCTGATAATGAGCACAGGATAAATCTGGGGGCTTGCGTCGGGAATTAGTTGGAGATTCTTTTTCAGCTGTGCTGGTCGAACTCCCTGCATTCGGGCAGAGGGGAACCAAGACGAGGCTATGCCGAAGGGCAGAGTCACGTCTGGGGTGGTAGACATCTAACCGACCCCGTGTATACGAGCTCTACGGGCAATTTTTGCCGGAGCCTACAGGCTCGGTTTAGCCCCACATTAAAAATCGGCCTTGTGCCACATCCTTCCTCGCGGGGACGTAAGGTAAATAACCTTGTTTCGGCAATTGGTTGGTGATTCGTCTCCAGCTGTGCTTGTCGAACTCTCTGCTTTCGGGCAAAGAGGAACCCAGACGAGGCTATGCAGAAGGGCGGAGTCTCGTCTGGGGTGGTAGAAACCTACCTGACCCCGTGTATACGGGGTTTATGGGGAATTTTTGCTCAAGACCACGCATTAAAAACGACCTAGTACTACACTCTAACCCCCCACGCGGGGTCGGAGGGGTAAATATACATTATTCGGGAATTACTAGCCTGCCATCCGATTCCTTGTCTTTCACTAGTGTGTCCTCTTTTACAATAAACCTCTCTTCTTTCATCTACGCGCGTGTTGCTGTTCCTTCACTCGGGTACCACATTTATCTGTTTGTAACCTCTTTAAGGATACAACACTTCCGTATAACCACATTTATGTTGACTATCCATCATAAACATTTAGGATGTTAAATTAGTAAATAGTAAACACTTAAAATATATCGGTCTATAGATCAGTTATTACAAATTTAGTATAGGAGATAAATAATTTGAACATAGAATAGGCTGTTCTACGGGTAGTCCGTACAACACCGCAAATTGCTACAAATCTAAAACATTAACTTAACACGATCCTTGTTCTGAAAATGACTCGTCAAATTGAGACTTTCATATGGAAGCCATGCAAGCCGCCAAACTCGTTTAGAAATATTTAAACTCTCAGCTGTACACAATCACTTTCTAAGATCATGCCTTAGCGAGTGAGGCCTATGGATCCTTACTTTTCTTTATCATCTATGAATTGCTATGATTTTCTTGGAAGAAGTAGAGTCTTTGTCTCCACTTTCCTTCTCTATGATTTTGAATTTAGCGTAGTCCTGGAATTTTTTCATTCTGAAGACAAATAAGAACACGAGAATAATATTTCATACCTAAAAATATTGCTTATTCAACTTTGGTCTTTGTCAATTCATATCGAGGGGATTTAAGAGATTCTCTTCTTCTTTTCCCCTCTCGAGTGGGCGTTTATATATTTATATATCTTCCTCTTGTCGGTCAACCAACGTTTGCATATCCTAAGCGCAGCTGGTTCGATCTCCAGTTTATACGTCGAAAGCTACCAGGCGAGAATCTGAAATAGGCGGTTTGGAGATGCACCTGGCTTCTCTGATGTTCTACTTTGACACTGTGTGCAAGGTCTATTTCGGTATCATCTGGGATAATCCCCCGTGTGTATTGATGTCATCGAATATCAACGTCCCTCGCCATAAATGTTCCTCGTTGGCATTAAATTCGATTCACTCCATACTACGGCCGCAAAGCCTTGTAACCCCTCCATATTTTTCTGTCTCAGATGACTGATACGAGCTCCTACAATTTGGAAGAGAGTTACGGGTGACAAGACGGACCACCCTGTACAATTCTTACAGATTGGATGCAAGGTTCACATGCTTTAAAACCTTTTCTACCATGATATTTAACCTGTGGCTTGTAGGGAGAAGAAAGGCGTTCATCCCTTTCCCAAAAGCATTACTGCCAATGGGAACGCAGTAGCCGAGACTGGAATCAAAATTCGGTTCACTTTCCTTTTTGATAACAGTTAAACTCCCATGACTTTGGTAGAAGTTGTCCCTAATTCTCAATCGCCCTCTCATATGCAAACTATACTTTTAACTTATGAAATTATTTTAAATAGAGGCAGAAACGTTCTTCGCCTAATCAATATCTGGTGAAAACTTTAAAAAAAGAACCAAAATTTATATAAAAGCGAAATTTATTGTCCGAATCAATGTGCGTTTTGCAAAAAGAAAATCTAGCGTAAGTTATTATATAAAAAGTTATTTTTGAGCGTATAATACAAAAGGTGATATTTACCCAAAACGGACACAAATGTTTCATAATATTTCTGCTTCTCATGTCTTTCCATGTGCTTTATGCCTTATTGTAGATTGGATCAGAAGGTCTCATTATAAAAACGGGACAGCTAAAATGATATCACCGTATCCAACCGGAAGCACTGGTTACAACATAGACAATATAAATTCGAACCATCGAAGCACTGAGTCAGTTATACATTTTCTTTCTTCTGTTCGACGTCTGCTTTATACGATTTAAAACATGAAATACAATTGCCGAGTTCATCATCAATGTCCTGAGAGTTAAGTTGCCAAAAATGCCATCAACCCTTTTCATCAGTTTGGTTGCCAACTCATTCTTCATTAGTTAATACGTCAGGAAAGAATATTAGTGAATTTTGCGTAGTGATTTTATTTCATCAGGAATTGTATCGATTAGATCGATCTGTTTTTTTTTTGTTTTTTGTATTCTAGGCAATGAGTGCCATGGGTGTAAAAGTTTCTGGTAATGGAAAAAAAGGTAGTGATTAATGAAGAGAAGATGGTTTGCGGCTTTATTTTCCGCTGCTAAATCAATTATGGGTAATAAGTTCGAAGCAAAGGATGAAGTAAATGATCCTTCATCTTATAAAATACGACTTGTCTAAAGACTACATCTTCGTTGAGTAATTTCATATTTTCTTTTGTAAATAAATATATACAAGTTCATGTTATTAGTTTATTTCTGCTTTTGTCATCGGTGTTGTTTTTTCCACATTGTATTGTTTATTTGAATTTGTCGCCCGCCATTTTCCTCCTTATAGCTTTAGTTACATTCTATTCAAGACAACACATGCGTCTGAATAGTCTTAATAACGACGACGCCACAGCAAAAGTTTTTCATTTCAATAACATCGAACAAGATTACAATATGTCATTCGCATTTCCTATGTGCGAATCGAATTTTCCGATAAATTTATTCAGTGATTCTAATGCCTATACGATTTGGACACGCAACCACACACAGGGATTTACTTTTATTTAACCGTTTTTGTTTTAAAGTATAAACATTTCGTCTGACTACGCCCTAAACAGGGAAAAAATAATACAATGGCGAACGAGAGGTTCTCAACCCGATGAAAAAATTTGAAAAAAAATTAAATGTTTGGTCATTTTGTCAGAATTGGAGAAAATTGGACGTGTTTATACTCGAGACTATAGGTAAACATTTGTATTCTTTATACTTGTGTCTATAGACAAACAGTTTTTTTTTTTTTTAAGTTTAAGTCTATAGGCAATAATTGGTCGGATTTATACGTGAGAGTATAGGCATAAATTTATTGGATTTCCTCCTGAGCCTATAGGCAAACATTTTCGAGCTTATGTTTTATTTGTAGGTAAATATTTGTCTGGTTTGTACTTGCCTATAAATTTAAGTATAAACCAGGCAAATGTTTACAATAAATAAAATCTAAACTTGTAAATGCTTGCCTATTTGCTTTGGGGCAAATCCGATAAATCTATGGGTAAAGATTTGTCCTATTTATACCTGAGTCTATATGCAAGCATTAGTGTGGTTTAAGTCGATGGGCAACTCGTCACTCTGTTGATATTCCGTCCCAGCTAATGATTCCTTTCTATGTGACCTTGAACAGTTTTTTTCGAGTTTAGTCATTTTCTGCATCGTTTTGGGAGATATTTAAATATGGTTATATAAAATAAATACTACTTCTATACTTTTCGTAGTATAATTCATAATCTAGAATAGTTTAATTTTTTTATTATAACTGGAAGTAGTGTTATAAACCTCATGTATATTGTAACATTCCTATGTCATAAAAGCAGCAACGAACAGCCGCTCTAGGAAAGGCACCCCGTCACTGATCCTCCTAACATACGGTACTTCTCAGGGAGATTTTACAGATCTTGTTCTTACCAAAGAGTATGGATCCTTTTCCCTTTTCAGGAACAACGTCTTTACCCCAACTTCATGGGTATGCACTAACTACTTTCCTTTTCAGGCCCATCCATCAAGAGTGTCTCGATATGAGATGGTAAATTGCCCATATCTTCTATACATATCAACAATTCCGCGCTATACATTTTCTTCAGACTTATCTTTTGCACAAAACCAACTGTTCCGGTAATCTTCTGCGAAATATCACTTATTCCAGTTATCTTCTACGCGCAACATCTGTTCCGGTATATGTGTTGCGCACATCAACTCTTTCGGTATATCCGCTGCGCACATCAACTGTTCCTGTATATCTTTTGAGCACATTAACTGTTCTGGTATATCATTTGTGCACATCAAGTGTTCCGGTATATTCTCTGCGCAATCACCTCTTCCGGTATATCTTTTGCGCACATCAACTGTTCCAGTATATCTTCTGCACACATCAACTGTTCTGGTATATCTTCTGCTGACATCAGCTCTTCCTGTATATCTTCTGCGCACATAAACTCTTCCGGTATATCTTCTACGCACATCAACTGTTCAGGTATATCTTTTGCGCACATCAACTGTTCCGGTATATCCTCTGCGCACATCAACTGTTCTGGTATATCTTCTACGCATATCAGCTGTTCCGGTTTATCTTCTGTGCACTCCAAATGATTCAGTGTAATATACCAACTGCTCCTGTGCGACCATCAGCGCTAAACAAACTGTTTTCCTGGAATTATTTTTAGCGCTAACAAAAAAAAAAGTTTCCCGTTCCTCATTTTTGGATAACCAGTTCTTGCTTTCTCCGGCACATTTTAACATCTGCATTTCTTTTAATTGTATTATTATTTTATTTGCCAATAATAAACTTTGGCATATTTTTATCTGAATTCCATGTTCTTGTTTTCCTTGCCGTGACCATCGTGTTTTTATACGTTTACGAATATCGTATAATAGGGAAACCCAATTGCACGCAACACTTGGTCTGTTTTATATTTATCTCTTTGAGCTCTGCGTTCCTGAACAAATTTAACCCATATACCGGAGCCCCGGAGTCAAAATTCGCAAATAATTGGTATGTAATGTTTCCCGATAGACATAAAAATAGTGTTTGCCCACCGTTCAACCGGTGGCTGGGCATTACGTCATTTATCTCTACCACCGATAAAGCGGTGGTCAGGGCAGAAAGGGTTAAGTCTATAAATAAACATTATTCTGGTTTGTACTTAAATCTATAGGCAAACATTGCTCTGGCTTATATTTAAGTCTCTGGACAAACATTGGTCTAGTTTATACTTAAGTCTATTGGTTTGTTTTGTACTTGTGACTATAGGTCTAAAATACACCGATTGCATTCCCTACATTTGCCATTCTATGGCCCAGCTGACAGGGCAAGCGATATATAATAGTTAACAACATCGGATATGTGCCGAAATTAAGACTGTTATAAAAGATTTACAAGACGTAACGTCTAAACCAGAGAAGACCAAGACTTAAAGACGTAACAGTTATCTACGAAAATATTTAAAGATATGGCACCTTTACACCATTTGCTTGTATACATAAATAAATTTGATTTTTTTTTATATTCCTTCAAATTGAGAAGCTTCATCATCTACGAAAATACATGTCTTTCCTTTTTATATAAAACAAATATATCCAGACATGGATGAAACAAAATGATTGTAAACAAACACGTCCTACTCCTTGAAACTAACTTCATGCATATTCCAACTCATTTAAAAAAAAAATTATTGATTTTTAGAATGTCATACTGAAGCGGACACACATAATTATATATTTCATTCAACCAGTTCTCACCGCAATTCTTTATATTATCAAACTTATTTCTTTATTTTACAGAAAATTGGAAAATTTTCGTTCCGTCTGTTTTACATTAAATTGCTGCTTAAAAATTGTTTTCATTTTCTGTTTTATTTATTTTTCTTTCTCATTCAGTGAAGTAAAATTCGTTTGGAGATATAATATAGATATCGAAACCTTCCATTCTTTGTTGTTCGCAACATTAACTCTCTCTGTATTTCCGCATCTATCTATCATAAGAACAGACTGGGATAGATAGATAGATAGATAGATAGATAGATGGATAGATAGATAGATAGATAGATAGATAGATAGATAGATAGATAGATAGATGCAAAAAGAGATAGAGTGTATGTTTGTGTGTGAACAAGAAACAAAGGTTTTGTTAATACAAGGTGCGATGGGTAAATTGTCGTCTAAATTACGCAAGAAAAAAAAATGAAAAGATATGTAAGATATATTTTTACAAAAATATCTTGAAATACTAATAATTAAATTTATTCAATAAATCGCCATTGACTTCAACACACCCTCCAGACGACTTCGGAATCTTCTGAAACTCTCCTGGACGGCCTCCTTGTTTAAGTTGGTAAATGTTACAGGGAGTTTGGGGGGGGTGCTCTCTGGAAAGTTGGATGGCCATGTGTAAGGGGTGATGTGGTCGGAGAAATTGTCTAACTAACATGACTTAGTTCTTCTACTTGTGTGAAATGGTGCAATGTACTGTTGCCAGACATAGGGTCTTCCAACAGCCCCGCACTTAATACAGCACAGCACTACCTCCTCTATATACATGATGTAGGCCACCGGGTTGAGTCTTAGGCCCTGTGGGAAAATGAATGGAGGCATATCGTCTCCATCACTAGTGATCACTCCAAACACCTTCGTAAACACCATTAGACTCATTCAACTCTGTCTGCATCCTCTGCACTGTCATAAGATTGACACCCAAACACTTTGGAATATTCGTATTGTAACTTCCGGTGTGAATCCCAAGCAGTACAGCAAGACTATTCCAAATTTCCGGTGGAGTGAATAACGTCATGGTGCTCTTTTTCTCACAGACGGTGCCCAACAGACTCTACTATACTGTGCAGTCGACAAAATCAAAAAACAAACAGCGCACATGCACGAAATAAAAAAAAAACATAATATGATGAGAATTTACACATCGGACACCGTAATTATATGCACATATACATATATGTATATATTTATGTCTGTCTGTCTAGCTCTTCATTTCTATCAATCTCATTCTGTTTATATCTATCTGAATATGTTCATGTCTAACTATCAACCTGAGTCTATTCATGCTTATCTATCTATCTATCTATCTATCTATCTATCTATCGCAATATTTTCCTATCTATCTATCTATCTATCTATCTATCTATCTATCTATCTATCTGTCTGTCTATCTATCTATCTATCTATCTATCTGATTTTGTTTCTATCTGTCTTTCTGTTAGTATTTATCTGACTTATCTATCTTTCATTCTGTTCTTATCTATCTGTCTATATTTCATTCTGTTCCTATCTTCCTATGTATCTATCTATCTATATTTCATTCTGTTCCTATCTATCTATCTATCTATCTATCTATCTATATATATATATATATATATATATATATATATATATATATATATATATATTTTCTTTTGTTCCCATCTTTCTATCTATATATATTTCATTCTGTTCCTAGCTATATGTATATGTGTCGCTTCTGATCATTAGTTTTCAATAAACACTTTTCGCCTCCAGATCACACAATACCCAACTCTACGATTTACTTTCTTGGTTTGCGTTGGGCCTGCCGATTGTGATGTCTTGTTCCTGTTCAAAAGAAACTTTTTTACTTTACTACCCATAATTATTCTAATTAACCAAATAATAAAGTTTTTGTCTGTTTCCTGTATTTTTTTTTACATCACCCTTTTGATGCGAATGTTGTTCCCAAAGCGGATTATGATTTTTACTTACTTTTATCTCCATCTCGACCCGCAATGAAAGACAACTAACTTCTTCCGGTTCACAACACGCAAGTTCTCAATTTTTTTTCTCCCCAAAACATGAAACGGGTTACTGCCACTGATATGCTTATTGATGCATATGTAGTGTAGCGAAAATTTTTAACTTATGCTGCAAATTCAAAGAAATATGGGTCTAAAATCGCAGAGCCCCTGATTAAAATCCGTCAGTGTGCTGAAGCGTACCATGAGAAAATGTTTCCCGTTTTAAGCAGATCTCGTTCAGAGTTCCAAATAGAGAAAATTTCAATTAATTCCAAGCAGCCTTCAGTATGTAAACAGAAGGAATGGCTGGTAGGGCTTAATAATAGTGTATTAGTGTTTCCTTTCACTTTAGTTTGTTTTTGTTGATAAAATTATTCACTTAATTTCCTTATGTTTTAACTTCATATTTTAAATATGACAGTGTTATCTGATGATTTTCTAACCGTAGCTTAGATGTGACACAAGGCCGAAAATTTAAAACACCCAATGAGGTCTAAGCTCACTACTTAATTGTTTTAATTTGTAGACGTAATTGCTTTAGCGAGACAAGCTTGCTAACTATTATACCACGCCGAAATGCCCAAAGTCTGTGATATGTGTCATTATTAAATTTTGTACGCTAAACAATATTTTAATGTATATTCCTTGTATTTCTGTGAAAGACTTGATTTTATTCTTCTAATTTTTCCTCTTTCTTCTTTTTTGGGTCTCATGAAGTAAAAAAAAGTTAACGCGTTCTCAGAGAATGTGCCCTTGTGGCATAGTTGGTTAACTCGTATATATCTTCCATTTGTGTATAAAATACTTGCGTTTTGCTTTGCTCTACGCAGAAGATGGGTGGGTGGAAGTTCACAAGTCCGCCAACTTCCCCACACCTGACCAAATAACAAATCAGAATGTATTTAAGTGCATCTTGGTTAGACAGGGAACTTTTCAGCTCCTCGCGACCTCTCGTGTTTCTCTATCTCTCTCTCTCTCTCTCTCTCTCTCTCTATATATATATATATATATATATATATATATATATATATATATATATATATATATATATATATATATATATATATACTATGTATATGTATATAGTTTATTTTGATGCAAATATTATTTTAAGACAGTAATATTGGGTGAACTATGGGGAAAATATCTGATAAGTTTTCGAAAACGACGGAAAACAAAGGTGATAACCGAACAGGATTTTTCAGAAAAAAATAATTTTATCGATATTAAAATTCAAATTTTACAATAAAATTGATTGTTTTCTTTTTTTTTGTTGTTGTTGTTTTGAAGTTGCAAAATACGTTTACTTTAATAGTGCTCTCTTAAAATAATATTTCCAACAAAATAAACTATATACATATATATAGCATATATATATATATATATATATATATATATATATATATATATATATATATATATACTATATGAGCTATATAGATTTCAATCATAAATAAGCATATAATAAGTATGTTTATGAAATTGATGTGGTGAAAGGAAGAAGTTTCATCAAAAAAGCAGATCTTTCAATTAATAAGTTTGGCTCAATGGCGCAAGACAAATTTATTTACGAAATGTGAATAACTCCCTGATTTATTGGTAATTTTTCGTTTTGAGGGTTGCAGTTTTTGCGAGGCAAACTAAAAAAAAATTGATTTAGAATTTTAATTTCTTGTGGTGAATTAATATTTGCGATAAGTTACTTTACATTATTTTGTGTAAATGCAGAAAAGATTCCAGCTCAGTTTGACATTTTAAAATTTCTTGCATAATTTATTTTAATCTTTTTAAAGTTGTATTACAATGATTCTTTGCTTTAAGGTGTCTGCTCAACATTCGTTTGTGCCATTCTGCTATTCTGAACTAGTAAATGCTTTTCAGATTAAATTCTAAAAACCCTTAACCAATTTCATTTTTCTTGGTAGTCTGGTTCAAGCTTACGCCATCCAAACATTCACTGCTAAATTGAAAATAAGTTTATTTTCAACGACGAGACTGGGAGTCGTACATTTTATTAATATCACTGGATTTTAAGGTAAGTATTTAATCATCACGTCGCATCAGACATATTCACACATTTTATTAAAAAAAGAAACAGGTTTAAAAATGTCATTATTTTCGCTATTGGCAGTTGTGTAACGTGAGGTCTCTTGTTGGATTTTCAAACATTTTAAATAAGATCTCGCTGTGATATTCTTTCTTCTTGGCGTGGGAGGAAATTTTTCAGAAAATCGATTTTCAGGGAATTTTCTTTTTATTGGATATCATGTTCAATTTTTGTTTACTTGTATATAAGATTTATAGTTCGTGAGCGAAACACCAAAATCGGTACCAAACAAGGATTAAAAGTCTCCCTATGACGTTCTGAAATATAAAATTAGAAAAGTTCAAACTCCTTCCCCGTCTTTACAACAGGAGTGAATATTTATCCCTTGTTTCTAGTTTAGAATTGGGTTTCCACTTACAAATATCTTCTCATTCTCTTTCACTCTCAGTAGCCTCTTGCATCTTAGTGGTATTATCGCCATATTTGGGGTGAAATGATTAAAAGAGAGAAAGGTAAACGAATATTTTGGTTTACACCTTTTAGTCGTAGACTTTCTGCAGATATTTCTATGGCGGATGTTTCAGCTTCGTTTTTCAAAACAATGACGAAATAGATGTCATTTTTAAAATGGAAAAACATTTTCAAATCTAAGGCAATGCACAATAATGCAAAATGTACATCTTTGTTTAAATATTTCAATTTATTTTTTTCTGGAAACAACTGCTTTCTTCATTGCGTTTCAAATGTTCTATGATTATTGCTTACATTGACTAGACATTGGCGAATTCTCGTTAACCTTAGTTTATATCTCATTATTAAAACACTGCGTAAAAATACATGGGAGACCACTCGGTACTTTGATAACATCGTCCTGATATATATTCTACTTCAATTGTTGTCAAGGCTCTTGCTGTTGCAATTAGATTTCTTTTATTTTTTTTTTACACGAATTCACACCATGCAAGACAGTAAAGACACAAGGAGTTACTAGGTGTGAAAGAATTAGAAGAAAAAAAAAGGCATTGCTGAGGAACTAGAACAATAGAAGAGTTATCAGGAAGACAACAGATAACGACTGAAATACATTTAAATTTTTGAATCAAAGTTGTCTAGAAAGCATGGAGGCGAAAGAAAGTTCCACAAGCGAGAAGTACGAGAAAAGAAGCTGTTAGCATAAAACTTATGGCTACATGTAGCCAATTCGATTGTAAATTGTTGAGATTTGTTGACAATTTAGTACTTAAATTCATAAAGTCTAGGTACCATATCGAAGAATGATGTTTATTTCTGCTATGTACAGAAAATGGGGCACAAGGCCAAAATCTGGAATGGAGAAAAAAGGACGGTCTTCTTCTGTCTTAACATTAAACTTAGCTAGCCACAAACACTGACCCAAACTTACACCAAAACAACGCATTCTTACTTACCTTTCTTACTACATTCACCATAATACTGCAATGTCTCAATGAAAGTCCTAACTAGTCCCCATATGTAGAATTCATTGTCTGTGGGAGGGGGAATAAAATAGCAAAATAGCGAAGAGTTCAACTGAACAATTACCATGAAATTATTTATAGGAAAATAACTTTATCGACGTGGGAAAGTGAATGGAGCCGAGACACTGATTTTTCTTTGGATTTTATCAAGAATCTCTAAATATATAGCAGGAGCACCGGACAATGTGTGGCAGCAACATTCGAGGTATGGACAAATGGCAGATTTCTATTAATAGATCCAAGTTTTACTGCCCCTTTAGTATCGTTTCTACGTTAATAATACACGTATGCTATTACAAAATATTTTTAGCAAGAACTGTTAGATATTAATGATATTGCAACGAAGCCATAGGCATTACCAAAATTAGAGAAAGACAGTCAAGATAGAAAAAATGAGACAAAAACAGTAGTTTTAGTGTGAGAACAAAGAGGCACCACACGATACAACAGAGGCCTTCAAAGTAATTTTCTACTGCACTACATTAAGTATAGCTATACAATATGTAAAATAAATTCCAACAGCTGTAACTATGGTTTCCTGTATGGCATACACTACAGTTCAAAAGTTTGATTTTTTTTTTAAATTGGCCCCCAAAAGAGTTCTATTGTAATTTAAATAAGAGAAGATTATTAAACATGTTTAAAAAAGTGAGACATTATTTTTTTTTTATTAGAAATTTTAATATGACAAAAAAAGGTATTTTATGATTAAATTTTGCTCTCGTTAAAACATCCTCCTTTAGCCTTGATTACTGCAGCAAAAAGTGTTGGCATTCGTTGCAAAAGCTCTCCCTCCACCCGTTTGCTCACATTTTTGTGTTTGGTGACTTAAACGCCCATCTCACCTTGTGGCTTAAGAAGGCTACTACTGACCTCGCAGGCATTCAAACGCTCAATTTTTCAATCTCCCATTCCCTCACACAGATAGTTAATTTCCCCACTCGTTTTGCCTTCAACCGGGAAGGTAAAGCCTCTCTTCTCGACCTGTGCTTTACCTCCATCCCCGAATCCTGTAGCGCCTCGCAACTCTGCCCTCTTGGTAACTCTGACCATGCAGCAGTATCAGTTAACATCTCCTTCAACTCCACCCCATATAAAGAACCTCCTACCACTAGAACCTCGTTCTACTATCAACGAGCTGACTGGGACACGTTCCGTGATTTCCTCCGCGATGTCCCCTGGGATGGAGTCTTTAAGCTCCCCGTCCAAGATCGTGCTTCTGAAGTCTTTTCCTGGGTTAAAGCTGGAATCGACGCTTTCATCCCATCAAGGAAATATAGGGTCATGTCGCGCTCCTCCCCCTGGTTCTCGGCTGCTTGCTCAGCCGCCATCGCCCATAGGAACCACTACTTCCACCTATTCCGTAGCCACATGTCTGACTGCAATAGACATCTTTTTGCCTCCGCCCGTAACGAATGTAAGCGTGTCCTCAACGATGCTAAGTCACTATTTGCGGCTCGGATGAAGGAACGTATTGCATCTCGCAAATTTGGCTCCAAAGATTATTGGCGTCTCTGCAAGAGCGTATTGAACAATTGCAAACCCTCTATACCTCCTTTATTCAACCAGTTTGAAGTCCTGACCTCCTCTACCGACAAGGCTGAATGCTTTGCTCGGAAATTTTCATTCAGCTCGACGCTCGACTCTTCCGGTGTACCCATACCTGACTTCCCTCTTAGAACTGAGGCCTTATTAAGCGGGTTAAACATAACCGCATCTTTGGTACTAGGCGTAATCCTCAATTTAGACCCCAACAAGGCTAGTAGTCGAGACGGGATACCAGCCATTGTCTTGAAGAAATGCGCGCCCGAACTGGCACCCGCCCTTTCTAAACTATACAACTACTGCCTCAAAGAACTTGTTTTCCTGACTGCTGGAAGTCCTCTTCCATCGTTCCTGTCTTCAAGAACTCCGGCGACCCCTCTAACCCTTCTAACTACCGTCCTATCAGTCTCCTTCCCCTCTTCGGCAAAGTCTTTGAAGCCCTAATCAATACCGGGGTGGTTAACCACCTCACATCCCATAATCTGCTCTCAGACAAGCAATATGGTTTCCGCTTTGCCCGATCTACAGCCTATGTGCTTACGGCCATCACTGAAACAGTCTACCGAGCTCTTCAAAATAACGGGGAAGTCCGAGCCGTGGCACTAGACATCTCCAAAGCATTTGATAGGGTTTGGCATGCCGGCCTTCTTCGCAAGCTCCAGGGTTATGGCATTACGGGTCGATTATATAACCTAATACGATCATTCCTGTCAAACCGTAAATTGAAGATCGTTCTCAATGGATTCTCCTCCAGTTCCTATCCCACAAACGCAGGTGTTCCTCAAGGCTCCATCCTAGGCCCCACTCTATTCCTTATCTACATAAATGACCTCCCTGACGCAATAATTTCCCAAGTTGGCATATACGCAGATGACACCACAATTTATTCCTGCCTCAAAAACAAATCTAGTATCGCTGACAAAACTCGCCTGGCCGTGCGTCTCGAAAAGGACCTCCAATCGATTGTGAACTGGGGCACGAATTGGCTGGTCAACTTCAACGCTTCTAAGACTAAACTGCTCTCTATTAATCACCACAGAGGTCCTTCCCTTCCCTCCATTAGAATGTCTGACGCTCAACTTCTCGAGACCAACTCTCTGCGGCTTCTCGGTCTCACGTTGACTGCTGACCTGAGATGGAATAAATACATTGAGTCAATTGCCTAGTCCACTGCAAGGAAAGTTGGTTCCCTGAGCCGCGCCAGGAAGTTTTTCTCCCCGGAGTCGATCCTCCAGATCTACAAAACAACAATTCGCCCTTGCATGGAGTATTGCTGCCATATATGGTCTGGTGCCCCTTCTGTTTGCCTCGGGGTTCTTGATAGGCTCCAGAGGCGGATATGCAATGTAGTTGGCCCTGCCCTGGCGTCTCGTCTACAGTCACTTTCTCACAGACGCGCAGTCGCCTCCCTCTGTCTGTTCTACAAATACTTCCATGGAAATTGCTCCGAGGAGCTGTATTCGCTGGTTCCCAGACGACATGAGTTCAAGCGCCATACGAGGCTGGCATCCCGCTCTCACTCCTTCACTGTCGAAACTCCTAAATGTAGCCGTCTCTTCTACTCTAATAGCTTCATGTCTCGCACCTCTCGCCTGTGGAACTCCCTTCCCTATTCCTGTTTCCCTGTGAGCTATAATCTCCAGCTATTCAAGTGTAATGTCAATCGACATCTCCAGTTGCCTTGATCTATCCACTACCGTCATCCTTTCTTCTATCACTCCTATTTGATCTTGCTCTAAATTTTCTGTAACCCCTTGCGTCCTAGTGGCTTCCCGCCTTGCTTGGGGTGAAATGCTTATAAAAAAATAAAAAAATTAAAAAAAATTGATTCCATTCTTTTTTCAATGACTCCATGAGCCCTTTTTCATTTTTTTTTCACTCTTCTGTCAACTTCATCCCATGCTAATTCTGGGTTTATCTTCAAACTTTTGAATTGTAGTGTATATCATCTGCCGTTTCAACTTGAAGGCACACTGTAAATCGGTTGCACGTCTCCAAACCTGCTCATCTGCTCTGGCTCATTTGTGTTTCTTTAACACCCACAGAGTAGAACCAACCTGTAATTTATACTGTAACTATTCCGAGCCGACCATAGTTCCAATTAAAGAATGTGCCCCAATAGGGAGACATACAGTTTTGAGTTCAGTACTCCTCCTATTTACCTGCATAATTGAGGAGAGAATAGATGGATTCCTAGCATTCCCAAGGGTATTTTCGACAAGAAATCGAACTCAACACGCCGATTTCTCATTCCGAGCCTGTAACACCTACACCACCTGCACATGTTTATATGACGCATTTGGTGGAGGTAGGTCGTATTCAACATCTGTTAATTTTACGGCAATACGCGCTTAAAGGGCTTAGGCAGTTTTGATCAACATTTTTTTTCATGGTTAGCCGTAAGGAATTGTAAATGTAGGACTATCTTACACTTAAGTAAAATAATAACAATTATAATATTTATTAAGAATTTATTACAGGAAATATCAAGTTTTACGGAAACATTGTTGACAATTATGTATTTAATTAGAAAATAAATAAATAAAAATAATATAAATTTTGATGCTATATTTTATTTGTTGTTAGTCATTTTTCATTTTCTCCTTTGTTATTGGCAGCATTTTAGAAAACTTTGGCTGCAATAATAAATTTTCTAAATTGAACAAACTGAGGTTATTTTTTTATGCTTTGTTACCTCTCTTTTCCATTTTTGTTTTTAGACCATGTTCTTTCATTCATTTTGATGGCCAATAGCGACATTCTGAAATTTAGAATAATCTTATTCCATTTCCTGTAAAAAGGAAAATCCCTAATTAATATACGCCCCAAAATAAAATGCGTTTAGCAAAAATCCTTAATGATTTCACTATGATTATGTAACAATAATGTAATGATATTCCGCGGACAAATCTACGGTTATGTCTACCTATTCTTATTGAATGGCTATGAACTATAAACTTAAATTGAGCTTAAAAATATTGTGTAATTGGCTCTATTTTTTTGTAAAGTATTTGGATATGATATAATGAAATATTTGCAGCGATTTTCTATTTTTTGTTGAATACGCCCCCTCCTATGCCGAACGTGTCATAGAGTGTAAACGAAAAATCTACTTTGGATAGAGTTAATAATAACTGACGATATCTTGGAAAGTAACGTATGTTCAAGATGTGTTGCGAACTTGTAGGAACAGAACGAAGACTTCCAAATTCTATGCCGTTAGAAGAAATTCTTTTCGGTCTACTTTAGCGTGCGGTCTACATTTCATGGTATTATTATTATTTTTATTATTATTTTTTTTATTTTTTTTTTTTTTTTTTTTGTCTGTATTTAACTTTGTTTTACCCTTTTGACCTGAGTGCTCCTGACCGGTCAATATAAAATGAGGTCTTTAGTATTGATCTTTTTCCAGTTACACCTTGATCCCATTTGCTGGAAAATACGAAAAAGAAAATAAAGCAGATTTGCTTTTGTTATTCCTAAATGATATAGAAGTTTTTATTATTAATTAAATGATTTAAGTGTACATTGTTTGTATCAGTTATGTAGTACCAATGAATTCTATCACAATGATAGCCATTAATGTATTATTCGGCCTATTTTAATTATTATGATTTGTATGTTTAAGTGTATGTTATTAATGATAATTCATTATTCAACATTATTGAATTTGTTTTTATCATCCTGCAGTATAAAGTTTTTGCAATTGAGGTAGGCTGTACATTGAAGTGTAAAATTGCAGGTAGACTGCAAGCTAAACTAAAGTAGCACCTTCATGCAACAACAGAAACCATTGGACCGTTTGTAGGAACTGCAGGACCCCTTTTTTTACTCGATATTATAACATTCAATATAATTAATCATTTTTTTCTTTAATTCTTTCTTTGTACTTGTACATTGTATAATCCTAATGCTTAATGCTAGTAGCCATGGTGCAAAGAAAATGACAAAAATCCTTGTATGGAACTGTGTGCTTCACTGTTTCAGCAATGCGATGTTTGGCTGTTGTACGCATGCGTACATGTCCGAGGAAACAAGCTGAACGCTGGCTAGAGAGTGCCTTGTTGCTCCTGACCCTGTTGTCCAAGTGTAAGGTAGTGTTTATTTTATTTATTTTTGACTGCGTGTTTTGTGCTTAAAAACCGTGTACCATATTCTTGAATGTGATAAATTGTAAATGACTATCATACTTCGAGGTTATTTTATTATACAGAATATTTTAATAATTTAACGATGAAATTTAATTGACAGTTATGTGACAGTGAACGCCAATACCTTCAGTATTTATAATTGTCTCTCCATGAAAAAGTTACAGTTATTTTTTTTTGTTCTAATGAATTGGTCAAGTTTGAAATGTAACAAAATAAAAAAAAAAATTTTTTTCGTTTAGAATTTTGCATATATTTTCTTATGTTTTTCCCTTCCTGGGTAATACGATAAACTACGTCCAACAGCAACGCCTCTGATCAGGAGGCTTTGAGGAGCGTGGAACTACCTCTTAATTGCTGGTGTTACCAGGTTCCCGGTATAGGCAAATAGTTAATGCCCAAACTTGTGTAAAATTAGGTTTTTATACCAGAAATACTTTATAATAAAAAAAATTGTTACCAGTAATAATTTTTGAAGAAAAAATTATCAGCAATAATTAAAATTTACAGCGTAACATATACTGTTAGAGTTTGTAGATTTTGATCTAGTGCGAACAAAATATTACCAAGTGAGTAAAAAACTTTTACAAAAATAAAAGCATCCAAGATTGTAAATTTCCTAAAAGAAGTTGGATTGTACTAAAAAATATTAGTAATTGAAAAATAGTTCAAATATATATGTATGCATACACAACTTTTTTTTAACCAAACTATCGTTATGAATCTATTTCAAAAATTTTGTTGGCATTAAATGACCCACTGAAGTTGATATGCCATAGAACAAAACAAAACAACCTTATGTGTTTCGTTTTACACAATATTAAAACAATGGCTAATTTTTTTTTTTTTTTCTTTTTTTAAGCAGCAGCCTCCACTAAAATTTTAATCACGAGCCACCACTGCTTTGAACAATTTCCCAAAAGTTTCCATTGCTCCAGCGATCGTTCATACGGGGCCATTATCTCGAGCAAGTTCTATTTTCCCGAACCGGGAATTTAAAATAATATTAAGCCCAAGCCCCAGGCGGCCATTTCCCCAGGCAGTACGTCTCCTTCGGAAGGTGGCTGGATTTATTGCCCGATGCCTGAGGCGTCCCCAAGTGGAGAAGTGCTGCGGGGACTTGAACAATTTTTACAGGATGTTGCCGTTTAACCTACTTTAAACTGGCCTTGTGTCACATTCGGTAACGACGTGGAAGCACTGAAAAATACATTATCTAAAGATAATTGTTAATTTATTTTCTAAAAGGTCAAGCTTATAAAAGTGTGTATACGTTCTACAATGTTTGGAAGAGAGAGACTTGATCTGGTTGAATTAGAGAATTTTCTAATGAAAAGATCGAGATGTACTTTAAATTTGATATTTACCTCCTCCATTCTGCCTGTTTTCCTTTCTCTGGTTGTAAGTTAAAACACTGTTAATATTGTTACTTGCAATTCTAAATAAATTTAACATTTTTATATCTAGTCATTCCCAGGACAGATTCGTTTCTGCCTCTTCTCAGATTTGATTTTATTATCTTTTTACTTAAAAGAATGCCTAATTCAGCGACATCGTATTTAAAATGTAAGTAATTTAAAATTAAATATACAGGGTGATCCAAAAGTCTTGTCACCGTTTACCAAAAAGTAATAAGAACAATAGAAGAATAAGTAATACAGTCATACAAAGTACATATACTGGGTTCGGTTTATTCAATTTCATTGATGCTGCCAAGGTCTGTATGGACACCATCATTTTCGTGGCAGAAAATGATGCGGCGCCATGTCCTGTGTGATATTTTCCTAAGCTATGCATTGTTCATTGTTGCAAAGGCCCTCCGAACGGTGTCCTTCATCTAATGTGTATTCTGGTATCATTCATGTGAATTTCTCTCCTTGATAATACCACCAAAGGGCTTTGAAATAGAAAAGTATATTATGTAGGGGGTAAAAAGACTTTCGGACTACCATGTAGCTGATGTTTACGAGCATACCGCAATATCACGTGGCTCTTGTACGATCAGCAAAGTTAAGCATCATCTAGCCGGGTCACTGACTAAGTGGGTAAACCAGTTGCTGTAAGCTTAGATGTGCGGGAGGTGTAATAGATAACAGCTGGGAATTGGAGAACAGTGAGCCGAGTTCCAATTTCAGTCGGATCGTTACATTCATTTACGCGTAAATACTTTGTGAAATGTACAAGTCCACATCTCTTCCCACCAATTATGGTTTAATTAGTATTAGGTTGGTGCAAAAAATAATGTCGTTTTCTCGCATAATAACATGAGAGAAAACGACATTATTTTTTGCACCAACCTAATAGAACTTCTATCAGTAAATCATTATCTCAAAAAAACACTTATGTGAAAATATTTTCTGGCTTTAATAATCTGCAAAAGGTTGATAAGCTATAAAAAAAATCTAATCGCTCAAACGATTGAAATTTTGTTATTATTATTTTTAAAGTTCCTGATATAAAATTAGCTTTCGTCCCTTTCCTGTTAAAAAGATGGAAATAAAAGCTGAAGTTCTTGGTTCGAACCGAAGTTCGTTGTTCGAACTGAAGCTTTTATATTATTATTTTTTTTTTTTTTTTTTTTTTTTTTTTTAGCCCTCAAACTTGATCATTGGATTTCTTTCAAATGTATTTTTTGTTATATAAAACAAAATAATGTGGATTTTATAGACTAGTTTAATAACATAATTTTGAAATTATCTGTTTAATTTCATTCCCCAAGTGATTTTTTTTTTTTTTTTTTTTTTTTTGTGGAGGGGAGGGTTACTTGTCAAAATTAAGTGTTTATTCTTAGTTAAATTTTAACTGCTTTCTCTTATAGAGATGCATTTAGAATTAAGATTTTTTCAAAGACGTATATACTCTAGCATAGTGAGTTTTATAAGTTTTACAAAAAAAAATAGCGGATTGCACTATACTCAAGTTATTTTTGAAGAGTTTAAAAATCCTGCATTTTCGGTGACTGGTTGCACTATACACAGATAATCGTTTATGGGGGAGAAAAAATTCATGGAAAAAATACGGTGGTCGCACGATCCATGAAGTCTGAATATACATAAGGATATACGATACTTTACATTTTGTCTGATGTGTATTTTACTCGTTTTTTTTTTTTTTTAAATTTCTTGTTTTTTGGGGGTTTTTTTTTTTATTTCTTGCTTTGCACGTTTCGCTCGTTCATCTTCAAGTATAGACCGGGAGAATATACCACCAAAGGCGAGGAACATAGTCTATCTAAACAACGTAATAGCGGGTGAATCTTTTTCATAGTACACTCGTCTGATATGGCGTCCTGTGTTCGACACGAACAGGGCCCACCTGTGATTTATACAATAACTATGCTGACCGTAATTTTCTGCTAGAACGACCATCGACAGTTTCAGAATATTTCCGGCTACCCAATTTTACTCACAAAGTTTGGTAAGATTTCCATCAATTTCCGCTGGAATGTCGATAACATCATTAATTCAACTTCCTGGTAAAGGATAAGATTCGAACCCGGTTCTCATGATCGGAAAGTGAACATTCTAATCATTTGGTCGCACGTTTATTAGGTTAAAATGAACACTTCTAATGAAATTAGATGATTATATTTTAATTGTACATACTTACGTTGTAGGAAAAAATAAAATGAATTCATGTTTTGTCTTTTGTTAATACGATAACGTTAATTTGTGGAGATCAACATTAAGAAATTTTTTTTTCAAAAATAATCTAAACATTGGATTATTTTGTTTGTCATCTTGACAAGTCTCTTCATTGTCTTTTTCAGTTATCCTTATTTATTTTTAACGGTTTCATTTTGTCGAAGTTTTGGAAAATTGATTAAAAAAAATAGTTAAAAAGATATCTTTTAAATGAGTTAACATATCCAGTACCAGCGATTTTCACTTGATATACTGTAATAGTATCTACAAAACCAAGGCTTTCGACAATATTCGAACTATTTCATTGACAGGTTGTCTGATCGCATTTGACAGCGTCCCATGACAACGGTCCATGGGGTAAAACGATTACATATTTTGTCTGACTAGCAAGATGGTTTTTTTGTACTAAACAACTATCTTTGTTTTGGTTTTTTAAATGAAGTTGCTATTCAGAAAGGGTTATAGTGTTCAAATATTTGCTAGTCTTGCTTAGAACGCCTACCATCCTAACATATATTACCCTATGTTTCCGTGTATAAGACGACCTTTATAGCCTCAAAATTACTCTTAAAAAAATAGGGGATCGTTTTATACTACATGTCTAAAAAATAAACCATAAATGTTTGTTGGTAGGCTATCCTCTGCCTCGGTGTGATAACCAATAACGTAAATGAAAAGATTCACATTATCAAATGAAGTGATAATAAAACCATTTCTACTTTATATTTTACTGGCATAACTTCATAATAAATTGCCTATTCGAAGAATAATTCCATATCAATGACATCAATTTGTATCCGTGCAAACTCAACTGAGAAAATGTAAACATCGATTTATGATTGCGTTCAAGGTGACCTTTATCTTTCGATAAACTTTCTATAATCATCATGGAAGTATTAATTACGGCAGTAATAACATTTAAGATAACATAATATTCATTTCTCATTAAAAAGTTATTATCATTTCGATGTTAAATAATAACATAATTTAGGATTATATTCAACCTTTATTTTTCAAACAAAAATCCTTTTTACGGTAGTTTCAATAAAAAAAATATATGAAAGTGGAATGGACTAATATCGTCCTGTTATTCACAGTATTTTGTGATTGTCAATGAAGTATAACTAAATGGCCATCAGTACACCAGTCTGTCTGTATGTGTGTAGGTATAGAAGAAGAATCAGTGCTGAACGAGTCTCGGAACAAAAACTTTTCAACGACTTATCTGAAAGATATTTTAAAAATATGAAATAATCTCTTGTTGGTAGAATATTTTGTCAGAGATTATGTATGAATTCAATGGAAATATGTTAGTCGTACTCGAATATTGAAAAGTACTGTATTTTTCTGGTGTGGTCTTAAACAATAACCGATTTTCCAATTTGTTCTCCGTGTAGGCAATTCGAAAAGTAATGACTGATTTTATTGTACCACATTTTAATCCTATTGTCTACTCGCTATTTATCTAATTTCCTTGTATATCGTCTAAAGTTAACTTTTAAGTTATATTTATGATCCTTTTTTTTTTCTTGCAAAGCTAATAATTTGCAAATTTAATTGCCTTAGACGAAAATTTCTTTGACTCATGAGTTTCCTTGCAGAGTTTGAAAGTTGGCCCTAATGCCATTTAGATTGTCTATAATATTAATAATGTCTGGGATGAAGGTAGAATTTTATGTTAACTAACTCGTTGGTTACTGAAGTTCCAAAACGAACATTCAAGAATAAATTTGAAAGAAGGTTTCCTGTTTCAAATGTTCTGTTGGAAGTGTTAAGGGAAGAGAATCTTACTTTCAGAAGCCGCAGAAAAATAAAGGGTATAATCGACAAATTTGAAACCATTTTAATGAAATTGGTAAAACAAACAGGAATCTGAATAACGAGTTGCTCGCGAAGATGAAGAAACCAAAAGAACATTTAGTTTAAAAAAAAATGATATTCATCTCCTATGACATGAATTTAGACAATAGCACCGGTAAAAATAACAATTGGAAAAACAGGAAAAAAGAATCTCCATTTGATAGTAGTCGATCTTATAATCTTTTTTGTATACATGTATCCTTGGAAGCAAATCTTCTCATTTTCTTTTATTACTTAATACTACTTCCAGGATGAGGTTTTAGTAGAGAGCCACTGAGATCAATAGTGTATTTACCGGACAACTGAACTGGATGTAAACAGACAACAACTGTCTTCTGATTACAATTTTAACGGTTAATTTGCAGTGTAACACCCACACTCAGTTCGCATTAAGAATTTCAAGAATACTTACATTTACGTGTAACTGTACATGCTCCATTCGAATCTGGTTTGATAAAGTTGATAAAATCTACCGTTTTGGAGTTATCGACAGTGAAAGTTTGGATTAATTCCCGTCGCGGACAGCCATTACGGGCGTTGTTTGTATGCATTCGCTGCAGAATAGCTATCAGTATAGGTATCATTGCTCAAACTGAGCGTGTCTCCGTAAATAGTTTCCGTGCGCCCTAATGGCAATCAATTTAAACAAGATCAGTTTCGAGCTTAGCTTTCCGTAGTCTTACGCGTTCAGCTTTCCGCAGTGAATGTATGCAGACAACGCGAGTAATGTCGGCCGCCAACAACGCGATTGAATCCCAAATTTCACTGTCGATAACTCCAAAACGGTAGAATTTATCAAGTTTATCAAGCCAGATTCGAATAGAGCATATATAACTACACATAAATGCAAGTATTAGGTTGGTGCAAAAATAATGTCGTTTTCTCACATAGTAACATGTGATAAAACGACATTATTTTTGCACCAACCTAATATTTTGGAACTTTTTAATGCTGAGTGCGGGTTTTACACTGCAAAATAACCATTTTAACATTAAAGAGCTTAAAATTAAACCCCAGTTTAAACCAGTTTAATTTTAAGCTGTTTATGTATGTATAGCTGGCCACTCATATTCGAGGATACCCGTCTACTAGGACGGCTAGCCAATCCCTATTGAAGACACTTTCTCGGGCACATTTGCGTTTATTCAACGCCCACCGAGCCCACCTGTGGTTTATACTGCAACTGTGCTTAGTTACAGTTTCTGGGAAAGATCAAGGCGAGCACGCTCGGCCACGATGACTTGTGATTTCGTGCTAGCACGGCTATCGACGGTTCCCGAAGTTTCACTCTACCCAATTTCAGTCACAAAGCTTGGGTCATCCCGTTTGTATGGTTTTCAGGTACTTTCCAAAGATGCCGCACGCTGGGTTCGAACCCTCCATTCTGATATCATTCGCTTTCTTGACAAATTCACAATGGTGAATTTCGAACTAGGGTTTCATGCGAATGTTTTAACCTCTCAGCCTCGTGTCCAAGCAGTTTAAAGAGTCTCTCTTTCACTTGTGCTATTTTCTTAGTATATTTTCAATTGTGCCATTATTATCGTTCACCCTGATGACATATTTGTAGACGTCGTCTTGTATATAAAACCAAACCCCACCTCCACAATTAAATCTTCTTTTCCGTTTGCCATGTCATTGTGCAATGATCAGTAACTCGTCTCGTAAACACGACTGCAGTATGTTCCATATTCACAGTTCACCAAAAACTTGGTGTTTTCGAATTCACTTTAATATATACACACATTTAACAGTGAGTAATTGTCAGCAACATAATCTCAAAGAATCTTACTACTTACATAACTGTACTTGTGGTTTTTTGCCAGATTAATCTATTTAATGATTTGAGCACGTTACTGTTGAGCGTTGGTTATCAAAATAACGTTGCATACAGTTTAGTATTTTAAAGAATTGTGCCCTCAATTTTTGCTTTCTGTCCTGCCGATAGGACAAAGGTTACACCGTCTGCAACTTTGCAAAGCAATATTATACCGACAGACAAAAGGAGCCACTTACCGCGACATAATACCGACAGACAAAAGGAGCCACTTACCGCGACATAATACCGACAGAATAACGAGTTACTTACCGCGTGCATGCATACAAAATGAATGGCAAAACCGCCCAGTGTTTTATCGGACTTGAATAATCAAACGCTTGATATGTCGTAAAATCTATCCCAAACTCTGCATTTGCTGTCTTGTGCCAATCTAAGCTAAACTTTGCAAACGTTAAAATATCTTCTTTTTTCCGCGTCTTCTATAAACGGCTCTGATATTCCGTTTGCCAAACGTTAATCAAATCAGATGTACTTATTCATTCTTTCCCTATTTTTCTAAAGTGGATCGCATTGCTTATCGGAAATTAGCTTTTTCTTTACTTTAATGATAGCATCTGAAGTAATTAATACTTACGCAAAAAAAAAAAAACTGGTTTGAGCTTAAGCGATCGTTCTAAATATCTCCACAATAAGTTCTTTCATTGACTTGTTAATTCTGCCAATCATGGAAACATTCTAATACGCTTCCCACGTTTAACGGCACTTCATCATATTTGTCGCTTATATTTTAAGCTTATTATTTGCTCTAATCCTGGTTTTGCGTTCCGTTTTTTTTTTTTTTTTTTTTTTTTTTTTTATCCCACCTATTTTCCTTTTCCTTTCAAATGACTTTCTTTCCATTTCAAATTACTTTCTTTCCATTTTTCTAACGATTTTTTCGCTTTTTTTTTTTGTTTTTTTTTTCTCGCTTGTTTTTATTCGTCTTTCGTCACTTTTTTTTGTTTTTCTTCTTATCGTTCCTTTTTTTTTTTTTTTTCATTCGTACTTTTTGTCATTTTTCCTTTCGTTGTTATTCGTCTCTCTTTCGATTTTCTTTACTACGTCATTGCATTTTTCTTTTTTTTTTCTTTCTTGTTCCTTCTTCCGCATTCCTTCCTTTCTTTTTCTTTCAGTGTTTTTCGTTCTTATTTCTGCTCTCCATCATTTTTCAATTTTCTTCGTTTTCTTTGTCTTCTGTTGCTCTCTTTTCATTTCTACTCTTTTTCTTCATTTCATTCTCTTCTCTTTCTTCGCCATCTCTAGCTGTCCTCTCTATCGCGCTCTCTCTTCACTTCTGCCTTTTCTCGTCCAATCTTTCTCTTCTGTTCTCTTCCCTTCATTTTCTTTCTTTCATATGATTTCTTTTCTTTTTTTTTCTCTTCCTTTCCTTTTTTTTCTATTTTGTACTCCTTCTTTCTTAGATTTTTTTCTCTTTAATTCCTACCTTTCCTTCACTTTCTCTTTTCCGACTTTGCTTTTCTTCCTTCAATTTTGCTCTCTTTCACTTCTTTCTGACCTTCATTATTACAAGTCTTCCGCCATCTCATTTTCAGTAATTCTTTCCCAATCTCACCAAATGTTTCCTTCCTACCTCCTGCTGCTGACTTCCATTGCAAAAAGCTGCACCTTTCCGCCTCGGCCGATAAGTAATAAATGTTATTAAAGCCAACACGGTGCATTTTCTTCTACGACTGCAGCATTGTCGGACCTAGGCGCTTCCGCTGCGCGCGGTCGTCGTGTATCCGACCTTATAAAATACTATCCGATCTTATACATATCCGACCTTATAAAATAGTACATTCAGAGAAACGAATGCAAGTAAAACTCATTGCTGAACACTAAGTTAACGACAGGTTCAATGCAATTTTCGAATATCATGGGACTAATACAGAAAAAGAACGGAAGATAACGGCTGGGATCAAAGCAGATAATTCTAATCGGTTAAGCCTAGTCTTACAAATATCTTCAGCAATGGGAGGTGGTTTGTTTTCTGGCGAGCACATTCCTAAAACAAGATTTTATAAAAAGCTAATGAATATCGACAAATGTGCAGTTATCGATAAATAAATTCCATTTGGAAAGAAATGAACATCTGCCTAAAATCAAAGATCATTGCATTGGCCTTTCTCAGTCTTTCTGTACACCTGCGAATCTTGGAGATTAACAGCAGAATTAGAGCCAAGAAGCCAAGCATTAGAAATGAGATGCAACAGGACCATCCTCGGTATCTCCTACGTATACCTATAAAAAAATAATGCAGTCTAAGTGTAAAAAAAAAAATAGTGCAGTCTAAGTGTAACAGAGAATTGGGTCAACCCAATAAAGAGACTCCTGGGGTTACGTCTTCTTCCACAAGTGCTCTAAACAGGACATTCTACTTGAGCTAGGTGACACTGACAATTTGCATATTAACTATTCCGGGCTGATATTAGTCAATAGCCAGCGTGGGTCTGGGACTGGGAGAGCTATATAACGCCAGTTTTTTTGTTTTTTTTTTTTTCTCAGTCGAGAGTTCTCCCGGTGTGCGGTAAACCAGACAAGACAAGCACACGGTCAGACAAGCAACAGTTGTAAGCCATCATAAATAGCTTCAAGAAGCGAAAGTTGAAATATAGATGCATAATAACAGGCAACTATCTTTCCACTGCAATTCTACAAGTTTCCACCTTAAGAAAAAGCAGAATGAGAGATGTAAAACTGGCTGATAACGTCACTGAGTGAACTAGTAAATTCCCAGACATTTGCCCGCTACCCACGTATATAGAGGGAGATGATCAGTCACTCAACTGCGCAGTAATCTAACAACCTTAATCAATTATTAGACTGATAATGATGCAGTTAATGAAATTGATAATGGCGCGAAAAGTAGAATAGGTGGGCCGAATTCAAAATCAGGGTTTCTCTCCTGCATTTACTTTCGCAATTATGCCCTTTGGTAAAGCAATGATCAATTACTACTTCTCCCTCATCTATAGGTTAAATAATATGGTAGAATCGGGTCTGTAGTATTGAACGAGTCTAGCAGAAAAATCTCTAAAATCAAAACTCTGGCGAAGTTAACGTGGAACTATTTAAGTATCTTTACTAAGAAATTAAGACAATTCCCAGACAATAAACGAAAGGGAACTGGAGAGTAATGCTTACGTCCTTTCTGAAGTGGCCAGACATTTCCAAAACAAATAATATCAAATTACCATATTATATCGAGTAAAAGCCCGAGCCGCTTATTTGAAAAGACAAACATTTAGAACGAGATGTTAATCGAGGGTGGCGCTCATTCGAGGAGAGAGCTTATTGAAAAATCACTCGTAGATGAAGCAAATAGATCTTTTCAATCCTTTCTGTTTATTCATTACAAATTATAAAATCAAGATATTTCTCAACTAGAGTGGCGTAATATTTTCACCCATGACGTTATAAGCTCATCAAAATGTATTCAGTTATGTTCTATGCGTGATACACGCTTAGGTGATCATGTGTCTTTCGATATATGATTGACGAGGCAGATTTTTTTCCGCAGTAGGTTGCCATTTCTTTTTGCGGTAGAAAGGTTATAGAACCCGATCTGTCCCGCTACTCACTCATAGATGGGAGAGATGAAGAGAATTCGTCGCACTAAGTGAATGTAATGGATTCGACTGGAATTCGAACTCGGCTCTCCGACTCCTGTATCCAAGCTGCTATCCATTACTTTCCCGTATTAGGATTCCTAAAAGCTTGTTATTAATGGATGCGACGGTTTTGGGTAGTGACAAACGGGACAATAACAAGATGATTGGATATATCTGTAAAAAAAAAAAAATTTTAAATTCATGGAACCTTTGAAATGATATTAAGTCAAGTAGAACTGATGTTGTGAATAGCGTGAAATGAATTTAGTGATATAAACAAGGGATCTGTCTATATTTCTAAGATGAGGTATTATGTACACTATTTATATTATTAGGATTATTGTCCTCATGTTTGTCGCCATGTTTATCACAACGTTTCGGCCGTTGTACGCTTCGGCCTTTTTCGGGTGGTTGGAATATCGAACTGGACCCTTTATTTCGCTCACTGGGGTAGACTATTCTAGTTCCACGTGACATGTTTTTAATGGATGTCAGTTGTCAATTATCTCCTGTTAATTCCCCTCTGAAGGCAGTGGAGAACTTTCAGAGGAGAAATAACAGGAGATAACTGACATCCATTAGATATGGCACGTGGAACTAGAACAGTCTACCCCAGTGAGCGAAATAAAGGGTTTAGTTTGACATTCCAACCACCTGAAGAAGGCCGGACCGTACAACGGCCGAAACGATGTAATAAACATAGCGACAAAGATGAGGACAATAGTCCGAATAATGTAAGTAGTGGATATAAACAAGGGAGTATCATTTTTTATTTTGAGGAAAGTTAGAATAAAATAAACAAACGAAAGTAACTTCCATTGTTTTATCTAGAGATAACGGAGCAGGTAAAAAAAAAGGGAAATATTAGCAATGAAAGCCTTGAAAATAATCAAAGCTGAAATGAAAATATGTCCAGTTTCTGATTAAGAGTATTAATTTTTTTTTAACTCTTTAAACAGAGAAAAATAGAACTGCGTATATCTTTAATTTGTATCGCTCTTTGTAAATTTACAACTTAAAATGAATGCTTGTTGAAAGATCAATTAGTTTAGGCGTATAAAATACACATCAGTCAATATGTATGCATCTTCTTCTATGTACTGACTCCATTCAGAACGTTGCATTAACTTAGGTGCAAATACAGTTGCGAAAGGAGTCAGACCATCCCTTCGACCCGCAGCTATGGGTTGAATAGCAGAACAGACAGGGACATACAGCATTAGTCGGTAATGAGTCTAGGAGAAGGAAGACTCTGAATTTATACCAATCTGGAGAGCGTTGGGATTCGACAGGCTATCTAGCCCAAGACACATCACTGTTGCTTCGGTTATAGTATATGTGGCACTCCTAAAACCATAACTCTATTTATCTATCTGTATATTTACTTCTCTATCTCATTCTACGTCCCTGCCTGCCTGCCTGTCTGTCTGCCTGCCGGCCTGCCCCATTCGGTCCGTGCGTGCGTGCGTGCCTATTTATCCGTTTCTGTCTCTCCATTTAAGTTTGCTCATGTCTATCATTTTATCCATTTACGATGGATAAATTGTCTCCTTTTTATATTTTTAAATTTGTGCATGAGTGTTGTTTTTGATTTTGTCGACTGCACTGTATAAGTAGATTTATTTGGATGCCGTTGGTTATAAAAATGAGCATCATCTCGCAATTCACTCCACCAGAACGGCATGTTGCACTGTACTATCTATCCGCCCGCTCATGCCTGTCTCCTTATCCGCCCGCTCATGCCTGTCTCCTTATCCGCCCGCTCATGCCTGTCTCTCTATGTGTTCAAGCCTTACTATCTGTTCATGTTTGTGTCTCTGCTCATGGTCGTCTATCTGATCATATCTATATATCTGTCTGTCTGCTCATGTCTGTCTATCTCTCTCTGTCACTATTCATCTATCTGTTCATCTGTCTATCAATCGGCTCATAGCTCTCTTTCGATTAACGTCTGCTATCTGCTCATCTCTCTCTCTCTCTCTCTGTTCACGTCTATCTGCCCATACCTGTCTATTTGTCTCCATCAATCTATCCATCTGCCCATACCTGTCTATTTGTCTCCGTCGATCTATCCATCTGCGCATGTCTGTCTATTTGTCTCCGTCGATCTATCCATCTGCGCATGCCTGTCTATTTGTCTCCGTCGATCTATCCATCTGCGCATGCCTGTCTGTCTGTCTCCATCAATCTATCCATCTGCGCATGCCTGTCTGTCTGTCTCCATCAATCTATCCATCTGCCCATGCCTATCAAATTATGTCTATCTGTCAGGTCTATCATTCTCTCTATTTGCTCATGCCTGACTATCTAACTGTTCATATCTCTGTTTCTGACCATGTCTGACTATCTGCTCATGTCTATCTTTCCGCTGATGCCTCCCTATTTATCCATGTCTCTCTATCCATCTATTTGCTCATGTCTACCTCCTCATATCTGTTCCTGATTCTCTATCCATCTATCTGCTCATGTTTGTCTATCTGTTCATCTTTGCCTAGCTATCTGCTCGTGTCTGCCTATGTGCTCACGTCTCTCTCTCTCTCTCCCTCTACATCTTTTTCTCTCTATAAATCTTTTCATGTCTGTCTATCTATTCGCGTCTATCAATGTCTCTATCCGCTCATGTCTATCGATATGTTCATGCTTATCTATATCTCTATTTCATGTCTGTCTCTATTCTCATACATTTCTCTCCCTCTCTCTCTCTCTCTCTCTCTCTCTCTCTCTATATATATATATATATATATATATATATATATATATATAATTAGTCCTGTCTGTCATGTCTCTCTATCTTTTCATGTTTGCTAATGTATCTTTATGCTCATGTCTGCTTATCTCTCTGAGTCTGTTCATATCCATCACATTAAAAATAAAAGTTTTGTAATTTTTCATCAGCAATTAGTTTTGCCAATTGATATGAACAGATGCTAAGATTCTGGTGTCTATGAAAATCACTTGAGTGTTAAAATGTATCTTTCTTCTTTTTCTAATTGGTCTCCGGCAATATGTTTCAGCATCAGACAGTACGCATACGCTACCGAGAGAAGGCCAATCATTTAACTGGTTACAAACATGGACAGCAAACAAACTCAATAGCTCACATGTGAAATGGTGCAAAAGGACGGTCTAATAAATAGGCCCTGTTGTCTGCATCGTTATCTCATAGGAGCACATAACCCTAACCTCTGCTTCGCAGCGGACTCGGTTGCTCAAAAATTTATTCGTATTGCATGCATAATAAGAGCGAAGATAAGAAAAATAGTGTTGTGCATAATTCATGACGATACTGCCTTGGAACGGGTTATGAGACACTGATAAGTGAGGTTGTGTGACCTTTGGCCAATACGCCAAGCAACATGGCCGTATCTCTTTACATGCATAAATATCGAACCATACTCAAAACTAGTGCCATGTCGGTTCTTCGAAGACACAGACATATCATTGATGATATGAGTGCGTGTTTTTATTTTATGTCTTCTGTGATCGGATCACTTCTCATCTTCATTAATGTCTACTCGATATGTGTTGAAGTTTCAATCTCCGAACATGTGTATGTATGTGTAGGGATAAATTTTCGTCTAAATTACGCAAAAATGAAAATAACACCGACATCTCATTTTTAACAGATATATTTACAAAAATATCTCCAAAATCTAAAGAGTAATTTTATTCAATAAATCGTCATTGGCTTCAATCGCGGCCTCCAGACGACTTGGGAATCTCCTGTAACTCTTTTGCGCAGTCGCCTTGTTTAAGTTGGTGAATGCTGCTATCATCCTTGCCTTCAGTTCATCTTTGGTGTTACAAGGAGTTTTATTGGTTTTGAGAATTTGAAGTCTGCGGAGTTAGGTAGCCTGATACAAGAGGTGATGTGGTTGCAGAAATTGTCTGACAGCCATGACTGGTTTCCCTTGCTTGTGTGGCATTGTGAATAATAAGGAGACAACGAAAACAGCGTTGTAATCCGAAAAATGCTATGAGAAATGTGTTATTGTTTTGGAACGTGCAGTCGCAACGCTGAGTTTGAATTTAAATTTTAAGGTTCTGCGTTTATGTAAAAATGTAGTGTTAAGAGAATTCTTTTTTACTGGTAGATTTTCCGTCAAAGTGGCATGAACTATATTGTTCAATAATTACAGTAATGTCGCACTTATTATCCAAAAGTTGCACTTGGATCAGTTATTTTAATTTCAATAAAGGTGCAATTAATTTACAAACTCATGAATTATTCATACATAAAACAAATACAAAGGGTAATGATTTAAATGGCGAGAAATCCATCTTCGCGAACAATTCAAATAATATACAAAAACCCCGAACCTGTTTATGAATGAAAAGATCCTGTTTTATAAATTTCAGTTGCATTAGGTCTTTTTATTTTACAAGCTTTCGTCTGTTCCTGCAGACATCCTCAGGTATGAAATAGATTATAATAAAACTTGTAAAACTAATACTTTATACGAATAAATCTACTTCTGATACTTATACTAAAAATATAATACTAATTCTAATACTGTATAGTAATAAATGTAATACTAATTCTAATATTTTGTACTAATAAATATACTCTTATTACTGATATTTTATACTAACAAAATAAGGTAAATGTTACTAGCGATGGAATTTCAGGACGTGGGCGATCAAGACTATCCAGAAGTTCCTATTCATATTTTTTTTTTTTTTTTTTTTTAGTTCTTAGTAAGGTTTGTCTTTTAAACATAACTCCTAGCCCCTATTCTCCCAACCAGTTACACAAGCTTATAAGACTATTACTCACTTTTTCCTTTCTTCTCATACCTTCATTATGTCCTGCGAGTGACAAATTTTCTAAGCGTTCTTTCCTCATTGTGTGTCCCAGTAGTGTCAACTGTCCATTCTGATTCAAGATATGAGTGTATATTTTGTTTCCAGTTTCATTAAAACGCCCTAGTTACTTTCATATTTATTCCACATTTTTATTACTTCAAGTCTTTCGTGTGTGAGAAGATTGTCCAACATTCACTGCCATACAGTAGGATTTGTATTACATAACAGTTTAGCTCTCTTTTCACTGTTCCTAATTAAATCTTTCTGTTTCTTAATATTTTCCTTACCTTTTCGCAAGTCATCGTTTTCAATTTATCATTAGTACTTTTCTCGCTTTTCCCTTACTGTCGTCTAGAATTCTCGCTTTTCCCTTACTGTAGTCTACAATTCCCTTTTTATGCCTGGTATCAACACTGTGTCATCTGCATATGTTGTTAATATTGTAGCCACTAATAATAAATACTGGCTAGACATTTAGGTCTCTCAGGATCGCTTGATAAGGGTTATGGCATTTTTTTTCTTTCAACAATCCTTTTCTTGTTCTGTGTGTGGGTATGTCAATAATACCGTTGTCTAATGATGAAGAAAAGTGTATATTTTTATCAAATAGATGTATACTTCTCGTACTTGTTGTGGGCATTATAAAATTTTGGCTTTGTGACTGGATGTATTGATCTATTCTCCTATATATATTTTGTGTAGTGTATGATGGAGAAATAACTTGGATGGTGTTCAAGCGCGCGTTAAGCCAATCTATACCTTCGCCTTGGTTAAGGGAGCCAATTAGGAGAAGAAAAACATTATATAACACCTGCGACTTGTCAGCATCCAATGATGCTGACTGGTTCCTCCTTTCGGAGTACATTGATCAGATCCTGTATAATGTATTTTCTCAATTTAATTGTATATATATATATATATATATATATATATATATTCCGGGTGTAAAAGCAAAATTGTTCAAATCGGGTAAAAACAAATTTGTCCAATTGTTAGATTAAGTCTTCTATCTTAGAAACAATGAAAGATATATTACTGGAATTCTGCGAGGTACTTATAACACTATTGGACTCTACTTTGAGCAGTAAGAATGCATAATTACTCTCCAAGCTTAACAAAAGAATCGACCATGAACGAAAATCACATGTTCTTCATTAATTAATCATAGCTAAGGATCGAAAGCTCATGAGAGATTGAAATAAAGTTCTATCTATCTAATATATATATATTTATTTATCTATTAGTCCAGGATAAGTTTCCAACTTATTCATGATGTTCTTCGTCCTCTCAAATCTAACTTTCTGTCCTGTAGTATCAAGTTGCCTCACACATTACAAGTACCATTTCATTTTCAAATCTTTTCCCACTGCTCTTTGGACTGTTATAGGTGAAACACCTCTCTTAGTGCCAAATGTCTTATGGAATAAGTTGATTCTTTTGTAATTGAAACGATGATATTCTTCCTGTTGTGACCTCCTGATTTTCCTCTCTACTGTTCCCTCTTTTTAAAACTTATTCACCGTTCTCTTGATGATTCTTGAATGGACTTTGAAGATGGAAACCAGCGTAAGAATGTTGGTACCATTATTGAAGACCTGAATGATCTTTTCCCTTTCACCATTGCTCATTTCGGAAGTGCTTCGACACAAAACAATTTTAACCTGCTCCCTTTCCAGCTGAATAACTGAAAGGGTTTTTCAGTGATTCTTACATGGAAAAAATAAACTCAATTAGTTTAGAGTTAGTTTTTTTTTTTTGTTTGTTTGTTTCTAGATATTAAACATTTTGTGGAGTGGACAATTATACTGTTACACTCGGTATATATATATATATATATATAGAGAGAGAGAGAGAAACTGAATGATTGGCTATAGAAGCTGTCCGGTTTAGAGAATCATATTCGTTTAACGCACAAATAAATATTACAACATTATCTTCTGATAGTCATACTCAACAAGTTGGCAGCCATATTGTACGAAGGCAAATCAGAAATTATCCAACACTTTCGCCATAGCATGTTAAGGTTTGTCGCATTTCCTTCTGCTCATGAGTGCTTATAGTTGGTACTATTGTGGTCACCTGATCCAAGTTTGATGGTGTCAGCTTTCTTGCTGCTGTTACAATGTAAACATGCTCGCTACGTTAGCAGTGTGCACCAAGGAGAAACAAGGAGCAGAGATCCGATTTCTCTGATCGGAATGTGTGTCAGCGGCTGAAATTCATCAGAGACTTTTAACTCAAGAGACGACTGCCTAGAGATGTATATGAGTGCACTGAAAAGTTTAAAAGTGGCTGGACGAGGGCGACACACAAAGAATGAGCAGGACGCCCGTCAACATCCACCACTGACTTGAAGATTCACCAAGCTCAAGAAATGGTAATGGCGAACAGGTGAGTTATCCCCGACGAAGTAGCATGTTCTCTGCAGATTCGGGCCGTTGCTCTCTGTTCCTCTTTGGTGCATACTGCTAGCGGAGCGGCCATGTTTACACTGTAACAGCAGTAAGAAATCTGGCGCGATGAAGCTCAAAATCACATGATCAAAATAATACTGTAATCCCGGATAAGCAGAAGGCAGTATGACAAACCTTAATATGTTACGACGAATGTGCGGTTAATTTTTCCTTAGCCTAAGATGTGTGTGTGTGTGTGTGTGCTTGTGCTTCTATGTGTAAAGTATACTTTGTATTGTGTGGTATAAAATAAGTTTTAGCGAATACATCGATGTAGGACAATTTACATTTTTGGGTCCTCTCACTAGAGTTCAATACCCGGTTAAGGCAGTGGAGAACTTGGAGAGGAGAATTAACCGGAGATAACTGATATCAGTTATCTCCTGTTAATTCTCCTCTCCAAGTTCTCCACTTGAGAGGACCCAAAAATGTAAATTGTCCTACATCGATGTATTCGCTAAAACTTATTTTACACCACACAATACAAAATATACTTTACACATTGAAACACACACACACACATATTAAACATAGCACGTGGAACTAGAACAGTCTACCACAGTGAGCGAAATAAAGGGTTCAGTTCGACATTCCAACCACCTGAAGAAGGCCGGAGCGTACAACGGCCGAATCGTTGTAATAAATATGGCGACAAAGATGAGGACAATAGTCCGAATAATGTAAATAGTGTACATAATACCTCATCTCAGAAATATAGATAGATAATGTAGGACAATTTTTGGTGAAATATTCAACATAAAATAATAACAAAAATCGTTAGCTCTTCTTCCCAATGAAATTTCAAGAAAACACTTTACTTCTTCATTTATCTACTTTACTGACTTTATCTAACTAGAATTTACCTCTCAGTATTTAGTATTGTTGAAGCTATCGTTAACATTTTTGTCGAGATTTATAAACTCCATGTTTCGTTCAATTTCTTAAACTAATCGATGAAATTTGAATAAAGTTGATTTTCTTGGAAAAATACTTTTACAAAACACCCGACTTCGAGGTTTGATAATTTCTTAAATTTAATTTAATAGGACGTCATGTTAAACAATATTTTTAAGAAAATGTATTTTTACTTTTCAACGGTGAAGAATAAATTAACATTTCTTACTCTTGAGCATGCGGCATACGACTGGACATGCGTAAATATTTCTTTCTGGAGTCAATTTCCTACATTTTGAAGCATTCGACTTTATGATTTGTTTATAGTTCTCGCAAACGCAAGGAAGCTGGATTCTTGTATATATATAAAAACTTAAAGAAAAGATAGACAAAAACAATATTGCCTTTTTATCAAATAAGTATTTATTTTAATCATTAAATTGTTTTTACAATTATGGTAGTATTTTGCATGTTAAATAATAAAGTTTTAATGTTTAAAAAAAATGAGTGAAAATTTATTGTACTAAGCTACGCAACCTACTAAAACCTACTGTACGCCCTTACCTCCCCAAATCTTGGTTTCGATCGGTCAATGTATAGCTATTTCAGAAGGTGGACTAACGGAATTCAAAGAATGTAATGTATAAATAGATCGAAGATAAAAAAAGAAGCCGTCATGTTTTTCAAAAAAAAAGAAAGAAAAAGAAGCAAGCCTTTGTAGGTTCTTTTCAATTGACTCGAAGTCTTCCGCAAGCACATGCTCTTTTTAAATTTATATATTTACTACGATAATACATGTAATAAAAAATAAAGGACACGGTTAAGTAATTTTCCAAATAACTAGGTGATATTTTCCCCATAAATGTTCGGATTTGTGTCTGTTCTATAAGAATTATTGTCGCATATGATAATGACTCATGATGTTATATCAGCATCAGTTAAAATGCCTAGACAAACAAAAAAACAAACGCAATGTATTAGTATCTAGATTTCCTCTACTTAGTAAAGAGACCATGTTCGCTTATTGATATCGGGTAGCGCATCTGGCTGCCATAAAAATGGAATATCACATTAAGAAGAAAGAGAGAACAGGCTGCATGACCGATAAATATTTATACAACGCATTTTATTTTATATTCTGGGATAGATATTTCGAGCTATTAATTTTTGAGGGCCAATATATGAAAGAAGGTAATTTTACATATAGTTTCCATACATATAAAATATATTTAAATACTTAAATATGCGCATATTGTTTAAATACCGCTCGCCTTTAGTTTGGGAGAAGGGGTGATAGCGTATGTTTTAAAAACTTTATGTCGCTTATTTCAAAAATTAGATATGGTGTTTTCCCGCCTCTTGTTTTCTAGTCAACTTTGATCTTCAAATATTTAAATGCAATGTCAATTATAGTTTGCCTTAATTTCTGTTCTTTTATTGTTCTCTCTTCTTAATATTTTTTTTCTTTTTCTCTTGTCCTTTCACGCTCAGGAAGCCATTGCATCATAGTGGCTTTATTGTCTTACTATGGGTGAAATCATTAAAAATATGCAGTTTCCACAGACAGGACACATTGTCCTGAATAAATTATTGTACAACTAGCTGAAACACCTGCACCTTGCCGCGTGTAACACATTTTTTGTAAGAAGATGATGATTGATTTTAAATCATTGTTATAATTTGTGGAGAAAAATGATGTATTTCAGTATTACTCAATGATCATACCGATGTGACCTCCATCTTCTGGCTTTTATAATTTGGATAGTAGTCATTCCTTTTTTCCGATTTAAATTCAATATAAATCAAAGGAAAAAGAAATTCAGTGGAGGGGTTTGCAAAAACAGCTTCATTTGATCCCTTTGATATATATTTGATAAAATACTTGATTTATCGAATTGATGAGCAGTGTTCAACATTGATATGAATGTTCAATTGTCGCAACAAATATATATCGTAAGGCACTACCTACTAATTGATTTCGTGCTCAACTTTACTCAAATTGGCTTATATTGATCTTGCCGATGTGACCTCCATTTTCTGGCTTTCATCTTCTATATTTTGGAAAGGAGACATCTCCTTATTCAAATTTTAATTTTCAGTGGCGGGGGGAGCTTCTTCTCACCACCACCCCCGCGCCCTGTACCCCCTTTGATCAGAATGAAATATGTTTATCCCCCTAGGAGTCATATACTTTTTCAAATGTAAATTTAATTTATATCAATGGGAAACATTTTCAGTGGATGACTGTGTGGCCCTCACTCGGCCCGGGATAATGTAGTTTCAGAATCTCTCTTTACGTAGGTCTATCTCCAAAACCCTAGGAGGAGTTCGATCATAGACAAGACAGAGGCCACACTTATATATATGTTTAATGTAACATGCAATGTTAACAGCAAAAATTGCAATGTGAGCACTGGTAAAAATGGTTGCCGAAGACATTAGGTTTATAATACCTAGAAATTCATACCCACATGGCACAGTGGATAAAGACATTGGTTAGATCCACTGACAGGACCAAAAGAGTGTGAGTTCAATACCTGGTTAAGGCAGTGGAGAGGGAAATTAGCAGGAGATAACTAATAACTGACTCCATCAAACATAGGACAGTCTACCCCAGTGAGCGAAATAAAGGGTTCAGTTCGAAATTCCAACCACCTGAAGAAGGCCGAAACGTTGTGGTAAATATGGCGACAAAGATGAGGACAATAGTCCGAATAATGTAAATAATGTATGGTTAATATACTTTTATTTTTTTCACACACAAAGAGAATGGTTCAGTTTTAATAATTCGTTTTATCCCTATTCATATGACCTACCTACCTACCTACCTATCTATCTATCTCTCTCTCTCAATCTATCTCTCTCTCTCTCAATCTATCTCTCTCTCTCTCAATCTATCTCTCTCTCTCTCAATCTATCTCTCTCTCTCTCAATCTATCTCTCTCTCTCTCAATCTATCTCTCTCTCTCTCAATCTATCTCTCTCTCTCTCAATCTATCTCTCTCTCTCTCAATCCATGTATCTCTCTCTCTCTCAATCCATGTATCTCTCTCTCTCAATCCATGTATCTCTCTCTCTCTCAATCCATGTATCTCTCTCTCTCTCAATCCATGTATCTCTCTCTCTCTCAATCCATGTATCTCTCTCTCTCTCAATCCATGTATCTCTCTCTCTCTCAATCCATCTATCTCTCTCAATCCATCTCTCTCTCTCTCAATCTATCTCTCTCTCTCTCAATCTCTCTCTCTCTCTCAATCTATCTCTCTCTCTCTCAATCTATCTCTCTCTCTCTCTCAATCTATCTCTCTCTCTCTCTCAATCTATCTCTCTCTCTCTCTCAATCTCTCTCTCTCTCTCTCTCAATCTATCTCTCTCTCTCAATCTATCTATCTCTCTCTCAATCTATCTATCTCTCTCTCTCTCTCAATCTATCTCTCTCTCTCTCTCTCAATCTCTCTCTCTCTCTCTCTATCTATCTCTCTCTCTCTCTCTATCTATCTATCTCTCTCTCTCTCTCTATCTATCTCTCTCTCTCTCTCTATCTATCTCTCTCTCTCTCTCTATCTATCTCTCTCTCTCTCTCTATCTATCTCTCTCTCTCTCTCTATCTATCTCTCAATCTCAATCTATCTATCAATCTCTCTCAATCTCTCTCAATCAATCTCTTCCAACGTGTTTTCCCAGTTCCTACAATTTTAGTGTCAGTGAAATACGGCAACATCAGTTGTGACTTTCGGGTAGTCTGACCACCGGCACTTATGTCAATGTAGTTTAGGAAGTAACCTTTTAAAACTGAAATTGTAGTTAATAACAAACTAGGAAAAGGATGTAACCAAAAAGTAAGTTTTCATGTCAGATGTTCCTGTTATTTCTCGCTACATATATAGGGACACTAATTTCCTGTGTTCATACTTATTCCCTAATGATCTCGATACTTCCTGTTCGTTCTTGGATTTACATTTCTTCTGGTTTCTTTAACACTCTTCGAAATTGTCACATTCATATGACACCGTTTTGTTATTTCCTTGGCAAAATGTATATATTGTTCTTTTTTTTTTTTTTGTTTTGTTTATTCTGTCGCCTGCTGAAGTAGCAAATTCCATTAGCGGCATATATTATACCGGAGAGAGAGAGATTATTTGATGACTAATCTTCTTTATGCTCCGTGCCCCCGCAAGACATATGCGATCATGGCTCTCCACAACTTCCAGATTTTTGTAGCTATTAATAAATGTTGTATTTCTGTTATTTCTATTAAACACTCTCCAGTCATCTATTTACCCATGCTCATTATGTTTTGGCTTGTTTTCCACTTTCTCGCTTACCTTCAATGTCGCGTGAATTTGTAACCACATGCTGCGAAGTTTTAAGATTGTTGACATTTTTTTGTGCGCATTTAAGAAAGATTGCACTCAACTAATTAGAAACGATGGGCCCTTAATGTTTCTTGTGTTATATTAGATAATTATACAAGTTTTTCCTTCTGGGTTCGTCGTCATTTCATTGCGTGTTCCTAGTATCTTTTTCTTCGCATCCAGCTAAACTCTTACCTACCAATCTTCCGTGATCGTACGATTATTGTAATGATTCAGTTTTGAACCAGATCAGACGGTGTTCGAAATCGGCTTCGCGGCATACGGATGCAACAACCATTTTCCCATGCACCAAATGTTGCCAACCTATCACAACTCGGTATTTCCATAGAAAATGTTCCGATGAGCTTCATCACTTAGTACCACCAGTTCAAATCATTTCAAGTAAGACCCGCTATCCCATGTACACTGGCTCGACACATCCTCCTCCTTTTTCTATCCCATTGTGTAGAATGAAGTTCTACTCGGACATTTCCTACCGAGAACTGTTACTTTATTAAAAACAATTTCCCAAGAAGATGCCCCACCCCGATCCCTACAATGCTCACCTCCTCAAGTCTAAGGCCAACCGTTATCTATCTACTGTTTCTACCTACAGATAAAGTGGCACTATTTTTTCTTTCAGTATATAAATACTGATTTCACTAATGTTTTCAATTTTCTCAGTTCGTCTTCGGAATTGTCACATTCATGTGGCAAAGTTTTATTAGTTCCTTGTCAACCTTCAAATATAACTCTATTTTTTTTTATTTTACTTTTAGCTTTAATTTGTGGTATAATGGAGCAACGAACTTTATGAATGACAAATCTTTGATTTTATCAATAGATCTAGTTTCAGGACTTGTCTAGAATGACTGTTATATAAAACTTTAATTCTCTATGACAGAATTAAATATACTTTTGGTTCCTATGGGCAAATCCCATCTGTTTGCACAATTCTCAGTGGATCAATAGCAATAACTGAAAATGTATAATAAATTTCAGGAATATATTAGAAGATTCAGCATATAAAATTATGGATTTTCAATTGAATAAATTAAAAAAAAATGTTATATTTTCTATATATTTTAAGTGAAGAAAAAAGAATTCTGATGTGATATAAAACTTTAATTCTCTATGACAGAATTAAATATACTTTTGGTTCCTATGGGAAAATCCCATCTGTTTGCATAATTCTCAGTGGATCACCTGTCATGTATATTTTTAACCATAACTTTCTGCATAGATTTTTTTTTGTTTTAATATTCAGTGAACAGTTTTATCTTTGTCCACATGACACTTATTATTTTGCTGTTTTTTTTTTTTATTTCTATATTAAACTTAGCATTTTGTTATCATACGATTTTTCTGTGCCGCGGTTCATACGAACTCCGTTTCTCTTTTTAAGTGTCCTCTTTACTACTATGTCTGTTAGCTCGTCCTCAATTGCTTTTAAGTATATTTTACATTATCAATGGATTTCTTGTTTTATTTTTTGTCCTTTTAGGTGATTTTCTTTATTTTCTTTTTATTATTTTGTTACGAGTTAAGGTTCTTCTGACGAATTCTCGATTGCTAAGGTTGGTATAGTTCTCAAGATATCTGAGTCGACAAAATCTGTTTTACTCACTAAACATATTTCCCCCTTTTCTTCGCATAAAACTTATCAATATTATCTCTTAAGTAAACGAATTTAAGAATGATGTATCATTTCGTTTTTTGATGTTGGTTTATGTTATGTCCAGTTAAGGAAGGACACTGAATACCTACACCCAACTAACGAAATGACGTTGATACAGTGTTTCTGCAACGTTACATAGATATTATAAGTTTACGTAGACGCCTCACAGTGTGTTAAGTACCCTTGTCTTGTTGCAATAACAGAAAATGTATAATAAATTTCATGAAAATATTAGAAGATTCAGCATATAAAATTATGGATTTTCAATTGAATAAATTTAAAAAAAATGTTATTTTCTATATATTTTAAGTGAAGAAAAAAGCATTCTGATGTGATGGGATTTACTAAGCGTAACTTAGATGTGGCACAAGGACGAAAGTAGAGAGCACCCAGTGAGGATCGAACTCACTACTCAGTCGTAACAAAACTAGCAAGACAAGTTTGAAAAAAAAAATTACACCATGTCAAAAGTGTTCAGTAATTTACTAAACGTAGCTTAGGTATGGCACAAGGTCGAAATTTTGGGGTACTCAGTGAGGGACGAAATCGCTAATGAGTCATAAATTATCTAGCTTACCCACCATTACATCACATCAAAATTCCCAGTGATTACGTGAAACTTAGATGTGGCACGAAGCCGAGATTATGGAGCACCTAGTGAGGATCGCGACTCGCTACTCGGTCGTAATTTTTCTAGCGAGAAATCCAACTCACCATTATACCATGTCGAGATGTCATTCCTCTTCAACAGGCCTATGCTCCGGTGTGGTTGTTGAGTGACTGACCGGTTCTCTCGCATGTCTAGGTCGAATGCTGGCAAGATAGTTATTCATGCCTTCGGCAAATAAACCTGGCTGGTTCCATCCCATCATGTCAGACCACAATCAATGAAGGCTCGCCTTGGTCATGGACACGTAGCCATAGATTCAATCGAGGAACTTTCCAACCGGACTTGTTTTATCTCGTTTTAATAAGACCTTCGCCAGGAATGCCTTGTCATCATCGCATATGCTGTATACATAGCCATAGTCATAATTGATCTAGCGAAACAAGCTTGCTACCCATTATGCTACGTGCTAACTACAGGACTTCGCAACATTAATATAACGCTATGACAACATTAGGATTGTACGATCCCTTTGGTGTTAGAGAAATACTTGATTGCAACGTCATATATCGTTCAACCAAAATACATCCTATCTGTAACGTTGAAAGTACGTTCCCTGTATTCATAACATTAGTAAGATTTCTGGTTTTGAATCACATTTCCAAAGCTGTTCTGTTTAATTGAATATATTTCTTATATACGTAGATATCTGTAATTTTCTTTTTCATTTGTGTGTCATGCTTTCATTGTTGGATGCTTGAATCCATTCTCTTGATTTTTGTTCTCCTTTAGTTCTGTGTATGACGATATACTACATCCGGCAGCAAGGCTTCTGATCAGGAGATTAAATATTTTGAGGAGCATGAAACCATCTTTTAATTGGTGTTGTTCCCACGTTCAGGTATCACCTGTTATGGTCCCATCTATGGGTAAACAAAAAGAATATACTATGAAAGAATAAAAATACATTTTATAGTATAAATACCAGCAATTCATTTTTATATTAAAAAAAGTACCTACAGCACATATTCATAGTAAAATGACCAACAATACATTTTTAAAGCAAAACGACCAATAATATATATATATATATATATATATATATATATATTAAGAAATACCAGGAATATATTTTATAATATAATTACCAAAAATACATCTTATAGCAAAAATACCAACAATACATTCTACCTGGAACTGAAGTAAATTGCCTTCAAAATATTTAGATTTCGGCATTAAATAACATATAGATGTGTTAATATGCCGCTAAACAAAATCAACCAATATGAAAGAACTCTTTCATTAATCCATCTAATATTCTAAGATTTCCTAAACAAATAAAACTGTATTACAAAATATAACTCCAAAACACAACAACATAAAACACACATATCACTGCCTCTAGTAAATATGTTCGCACAAGCATGTATATGCGCAAAATCTGGCTATCATCTACCATGTATTCAACTGTGAAAGCAAAACAACCTATATCATATTTTTATTACGTCAAAGCACCCATAAAAATCAACTTTTGGCATTAAATGTTGATGGACCGTAAAAATGCTGTTTAAATCATCGCCTCCAATTCACCAAATTTCATTGATTATGATGATCCTTTTTTGGCTACGGTCACCCATTCAGAATGCAATACTTGTGCATTAACTTCTTTATGAGTTGATAAAGATTTTGCACTTTGTTTCGTTGAACAGACCCCCGATGGGATGCTTTCGTGATCCCTAGAATTTTAACATTATTAAGTCTGCGGTCAATCGTTATCTATCCTAAATATCCTCATATACTACACTCCTTACCTACTTTTACGTCCGCAAGGCAACCATATTCAGTAACCTTCATTTTTATTGGCTCTCATGTCTTTCATTAGATGAACAACCGTGTAAAGGAAATTCTGTAACCAGGGTAACAGTTTTCCACTAGATATATACGTTTTGTATATGAAAACTCATTCCAATACAAATAGTTTGTCCTCTCTCTCTCTCTCTCCCTCTCTCTCTCTCTCTCTGGGTGTATTTTTCTTTCACATTCCGTCGTTAAATATTTTATCTATAATGTTACAGGAATTAAAGCATAAATCTTTCATATATAACTTATTAAAGCGATATAGAAATGAAGATCAGACTACTAATTTCTTTAATATAGAACTATTTATTTTTAGGATCGATTTTCTTGTCTCTGTCTAGTTTCCTACTAATACACAAATATATTGACACACCCATCTGTTAGCATGACACTTTTCATCTTCCTAGCGACAATATTCAGTTGAATATTTTTGAAATTATTCAGAATTGTTCGATTTTTTTCCCCGCGTCTTAAAACATAAGTTCTTACTGCTGCTTCGCTTTATGGTCGACTTAACATCGATAACACAATGAGGCCTTTTGTTTTTTGGGGTACTTTTTTGTTTCCTTTTCTTTTTATTGTTCTCAATTCAAACACAAAAATTAATAACAGTTTCAATCGAGGCCCCAAGTAAACAGCGAATCAGATTAATGTGTACGGGTTACAAAAACATTAAAACAAACATTAGCTGTTGTTCTAGTTTTTTCCACAAAAGACATTAAGTAGTTCCGTGTTTTTTTTTTATTTTTTTTTTCTTCTCCCATCTTTATCAGATGTAAAAACGTATTTTTAAAAGACCAAAATAATCTTTAAAACACAAAAAAACATAGCTATATGAATAAACATTTATATTTCGACACTGAGAATGAATTTCTCAAGGTTGAACGCCAAAATTTTCAGATACATTAGAATGTTCCAGATTGTGAATCAAACATCACACCATTAATATCATTGAACAGAATAGCTTTAGCGTGAAGACATCGATAGGGAACGGTTAATTTTCGACATGCTTTTTTTTCAGACGTAAATTTTATACTCACTGCGTTTCATTCACTATAAAGTATCATCATCGATTATAAATAAAAACAAAAACGCAAAATATAAGTTTCTTTTGGATATTGTTGTTTCACTGACTAACGTACAACAGCAAAAGAACTAAGCTTCTAGGTTTAATCACGTTACTGTTGAAATTGCTAAATGTAACCGGAATTTCTATTCTAATAGTGTCTTCTGTCGCACGTCTCGTCTGAAGAACACTCTTCGAGCTTCTTGCTTTCCTGTCAAATACAATCTAAAATAATTTAAATGCAACATCAATCGTCATATTCAGTCTCTTTGAAACCTGTATTTTTCACTGTTCTTTCTCAACGTATAAGCTTTTATCACTATCCTTCTTTCTATTATCTATTCTCCTCAGTAACCCTTTCGTCAGTGGCTTAATCGCCTTTCTTGAGATGAAATATTAAAAAAAATAGCAATTTGGATAAGTGCGCAGTTTAAATAAAATTAATTGTTATCCACAAGAATATTTCGAAAACTAGCTAAAACCGGCTTAAGATATTTTGTTAATTTCGAAACTGATGTAATAGAATAACCTGTCAGCCACTTGATTAAATACACTATAGGTAGTAACTGCCTATAAGTATCAGTAAGTCAACAGACTAAAGAGTCGAGCTGGGATCTTTCCCAGCTGCGCTAGTCGAACTCTCTGCCTTCAGGCAGAGAGGAACCCGGACGAGTCTATGCCGAAAAAGTCATTCATTTTATTACGTTATCTGGACTATATTATGGAATGGTCGAACGATGAGGGATAGATGGAATATCTTTATCAGTAACAAAAGTTGAACAATAGTTCTCTATTGCTGTTTGAGACATCTGTTGCAAAGACCGATGTCTTCTTGCC
>OZ010576.1:42988892-43073892 GCA_963932145.1 Acanthosepion lycidas
AAGATGTGTCTGGGTTTTTCTTACCTCAACCTTTTGTTGAATGCTGTAAGATAAATGTTACTATAATGGTCTGAAAAGGAAAAGTGATGACATTTTCGTTGACGTAGGTGTTGATGACCTGTCTGCACGAACTGCTTGGCCTATAGTGAGAATGTCACGTTTTTGTGTGTAGAGGAGAAAGGTGGGGTCGATTCCTATTGGTTTAGAATGAGTGAATTAATGATAATTATAATTGTTATATAATTATTTTATTATAATTATTTTTACTCTAAAATTGTTTATTTATATTTTAATGGACACGCCAATGTATACATATGCACAAGTGCAAAATTGAGATATATATCCAAACAAACTTGGTTAAATAATTCAGACATATTATGCCAATTTATTTTGGTTGTGATCCTTTCAAATTCATGGATTAATTTTTTGGTAGCCTTAGAAAATTGATTAAGAAAAACAGCAAACTTCTCTTTCAAATACTTTTTATTTTTATTTTGAATGTCATCTGAGACCATCTTCAGTGTGTATATATATATATATATATATATATATATATATATATATATTTTGTGTTGAGGAAATTTTTTAAGGTTGAAGGATTCGTTCTCGTGTTTTACGTGTGATTAATGCTTCGTAAAATTTCAGTCAGTACGAAACTCATTCTCAATTAATGTAGTTTTTCTTTTCCGCCAGACAACATAAATCGGTCCCTATTTTAAGCCCAACCAACAGGAAGTAGGCGTGCTCCTCATGTCCTAAAGTGCTCACTTTATGATCGATGTCCAATGAATGAGATTAACTAGAATCCAATTGAGTCGACAGACGAACTAAAAATGCCATTTACATTGGCTCACATTCGAAATCGAATGACGTTAACCAGTTGTCAGGGTAACATGCCGGAGACTAGACATTTCATTGGTTAGGGCCAGCAAGGTTACAAGCTGCTTCGTCTATGGGTTTTATTTTATTTTTATTTTATTTTTTTTTGCAGTTCTGATTTTATCTTTCTTTTTTGTTTATTTTTACAGACTTACTCGAATTTCTTTGACATAGCTTTTGACATTTTATGCTCATATTAATAAGCACAAATATTTGCTATCCTAAATAGAAAAGCGAATTTACTGTCTCCTATGATGAATATCAAAAGACTGGCTTTGATCTTACGTCTATTATGAAATCTTTTGAAGTTTGAGTCATACAATATTTTAGAATTCTATCATTATTTTCGGACTGTTATTCCTGAACTCGGTGATCTTTTTTCTTTTTTTTTGACATATGTTTCGTAGATTAAAATTAATTTTAATGAAATTCATTAACCGTTGCTTAGTACTTGAATTATTTCTTCCTCAAAAATAGGTCCGTCTTTCCTAACAAGTGTTAAGTTAAATATTCATAACACGAGGACACATTTCCCAGTGGATAAAAGCGTTTGTTAGAGCCAGTGACTCAACCCAAAGTCTTGTGAGTTCAATACTCGGCTACGGCAGTGGCGAACAAAAACTTGATTTGAGTTAGAGGGAGATAACTGAGACATCCGGAAGAGGCATGGTACGTGGAACTAGAATAAACTACCCCGGTGGACGAAATAAAAAGTTCAGATCGAAATACCAATCACCTGAAGAAGGCCGGAGTGTAAACGTGACAATAAAGATGAGGACAACATTTCGAATAAAGTAATTAAGTAAATTTTTCTATATATTTTTTAATTAACAAGTTTTTTGTTTGTTTTTTGTTTTTTTCTCATCTGCCATTCACATTTATTTTTTGCCATTTGTCAGTGCACTGAATATATTTGCTATATCTGGTACGATGCTCTTGCTATGTATCTAGACTGCCTTTTAAAAAAATGATGAATATGCAGTGTTATAGGTCCTGACCTGGCATCTCGACTTTACTCCGTTTACAAACACCGTAACGTAGCTTCCCTATGCATTTTCTATAAATTGAAATGAAATTGCTAAATTTAACCGCAAGTCCTATTCTGATATTTTATTCTCTCGCACTTCTCGCTTCCTGTCAAGTAAAATTTTCAAAAATTTAAATGCAACGTCAATTGTTATCTTTGGTTTCTTTGAATCTTGTTCTTTTTTATTTTCCTTTCTATTCAGAAACGTTTTGATTCACACACAGAAAGCCTTTGCATCTTAGTGGCTTTATTGCCTTCCTTGGAAGTGAAATGATTAAAAATGGAAAAAAAAAGAAAGTTATATTTGGTGAATTAAAAATTGTCTTATTCGTTTACAGAAAATAAAATGAAATCTATTTTTGTATTCTCTAAATTTCTGAGAATGGTCTGTCGTTTCGGATAACCATCAAAAAATTTCGAACTGAACCCTTTAGCCTAACGAGGGCATCTTGTTCTCGTTGTGCTGTCTTTATCTCGTTAAATCCAAATTTTGTTTTGTTTTTAAATATTGTTCAGTTACTGCTCATTTTACTACACTACCCAGCCCAGCGATTGAACTCTGAGTTCCTGTGTCAACTTATTCACGAACCATATCTTTAATCCATTAGCCTATTGACCCGTTTTCGAATATTTAAATGTTTTAGACTTAGAAAGGTTTTTTTTTTTTTTTTTAATTTAATATTGGCCTTTTTAATTAAACTAGTTTTTAACCAGTGAATTTGTTTTCTTATTTTAAATTTCTGATTAATCTTAATTCTTCAGTTAATCATTGAATAAGCTCATGGTGAGTTCTACGACAATAAAATATCCGTAGAAATTCCACTATTGCGTCGTTAAATATTAAACTTTAAAATACTGTAATAAGAATCATAATTATGAATGTTGGTCGTTATTTTAAGAAGAGGGCACTAATGAAAAGATTTGAAATTAATACCTTTTTTTTCCATTTCACTGAAACAGACGTTAAACGTTTTCCTTTCTTTCGTTTTCATACTGAAGCCATGTAGCGTTTTCGTTAGGTCTTTTGTCTTCTAACGCAATTAAAGACTAGTGTCTTTCTCTTCATTTTTCCCCTGTGACCAACTAGTATCTCTGATATGTTTTCTTTTTCTTTCTACGCGATCAAAACGGTAGTCCATTATTTCTGAGATAATGGCAGGTTCTAACGTTCTTGCGAAATAACGAAGAGCTTTATTTTTCTTCTTTTTTTTTTCTTTTTTTTTAAAAATAAAACCTCTTTTGGCCTGTTTTTTTTTTTTCTTTATCTTATCCTAACCTGTTTAGTTGCCGATGACCCAACTATACGGCAGATAGTACAGGTTTCCCGTATCACTTGTAAATTGACCCGACGAAACCAATTCTGCCACCAGAATTTTCTATTTAGGAGATTGACTACACACTCAGCAAGATTAAAAATAAAGACCCGTGAAAATCTAGATGAACCTTCCTGTAGGGGTCAATGGATATCTAACAGAATGGAATAGACTAGGCTTCATATTTATGTATGTAACTAGTGTGGTGATGACACTGCATCGCTGAGCGAAGTGATTCCTCTGCTGTAGTCGAGGGTTAGATTAAAGGGTTCTTCCGACAGAAGCAACGGCCGTGACGTCGGCGTGCTTTCAAGTTGGGGTACATCTGGAGAAGGGTAGCCTACCAGGCCAAGATACGCTACACATGCATGAATGCTTGTCCGTCTTTCAACTCACATGTGGGAATGACCTAAATTGCTCAATTGCGGGGCGATCATACGAGATCAAATGGTTATGGGGCGATAAGTTATGCAAAAAAAAAAAAAACTGGAAAGAGCACACAAGAAAATTTAGAACTATATGATATATAACGTTTTAAATGGGATGTTTGTAAATCCCCACTATACTAATGTTTAGTATATTTGCTAAGTCTAGCTTTGTTCAATACACATAGATGACTTAGGCGATATTTTCTTTCGGAATAGACTGTTGAAAGGCAATCTTCCTGTCTTAATAAACCTACTCTTAGCGCGGTTGTTTCGAACACTGACAACACAGCCGGTTCTCTTTTTTTATGTTCCATGTCCCTTCAAAATCTGAGTTATCATGGCCCTCCACCATTTTCTATCATTTGTTGCTCTACTCAATTTTTATCCCCTTACTATCTCTTCCAGTCCTCTCCTGTCCTTCATTTATACAAGTTCTTTTAGATAGATTGTTTTTCCCTCTCTTCTCTACAATATAGTATGAAGGACCTAGAGTCGCACCACATTGACACACTGGTATCCGTACGATCACCAAAGTTAAGCAATGTCATTACCTAGATGGGTAACCACTTGGGAGTAACAGGTGCCGTAAGCTTGGATATGCTATTGGTGTAATGGATAATGTCTTGTAACTCTTAATCGGAGAGCTGAGTTCCAATTTTCGTTCGGTTCGTTGTATTTACTTAAACGCAAATAACCATGGAAAATGTATGAATCCACCTCTTCTCCCCGCAAATATGGGTTAATTAGTAATCACTAAACCATTATTATCTCACAAAATATTATTATAATCTAAACATATTTTCTGATTTTAAACAACCGAGGTTGTGGGGTGATAAACCGTAGGAAACCATTCCATTGTGGAATCTTCCACAACAAGCCAGTTAACCCATGCTAGGAAATGCACTATTCCTGTTGTAATTTTCATTATTACAATCTTACAAAATATATAACAAGTATTCATTGGTTAATCACCTTTAATCTAGCTTGCTGATTGGTCAGTTCCGACCAATCAAACCGCTTGCACGCGACAAATCTGTTTTCCCGCGTTTTCGTTTTGAGCCTCCCACATGGTACAACAAAATTAAAAAAAACAAAACACGTGTAAACTCTATCTCTCGCACACGCGCGTCTCATTCCTTGCTGCCAAGATGTAATCTTCAAGAACTCCCGTCTTAACTAATGTAGTCAGACGTTATAGACCATTACCAACATTCACGCAAGTACGAACTCTGAAATCTCTTCTGAACGTTTACCAACTTTACAATACACAATTCCAAACATGCTAAAGAAATTTTATTCTTCTAAACTACAGTTTAATAATTACTTTCACTTTATGAACTTAGGTACAAATATTACCTAGTCTAAGAGACACAACTCTTCATTCAGTATTCATGCATGCATATCAAACACTAATAAATTCAATTGTTGCGTTTTGAAACAAGATGTTTATGAATCTATATTCTCTATCTTGTATTAATTGTTGTGGATGGAAGATTATTGAACACGCACACAATTTTAAGCCTTCTGATAATTCAAACCTTCTATTCCTCTCCAACACGCATCACACATCACCATCAATCTACCATGGTTATCAAATATATGTTCCAGGAATCTTGACTATTTGTGATTCGACTAAAAAGTGTCGATTCTGTTCCCGTTTTCTTTAAAACTTACTTATCTATATAATAAACGCGAATGTCAGTGTGTCACTATGTCACACCTTTTCCGCTTTACTCCTAGAAGCCGTAGCACAACATATCTTACCATTTTGGAATCAGGCAGACTCCGTGAACAAATTAAAAACATCCTGAAATTTTGGTTCCCCAAGTTTTCATTTCTGCGATTGTTTTCTGCGATTTTTTTTCGTGTTTTTTTGCGACGAATTTTTTTGCCCGATAACAATTTTTATAACTTGGAAATAAATTTGGGAATAATCGAAATTAATTGCGAAATCCATCCAAAATCACCCATGAAATAAAAAAATAAAAATAATTGTTTGTACGAAACGTAAGAATCTACGTTCATAAAATTGTTTTTCAATTAAGTGGCGAAGAAGAACTATCGTTGAACTTTTAAAAAGTAAGCTTAAATATTTATGCAATACTTAAATGCAACGATCAGTTTTGAATTCTTCTATAGTGTGTTCCCTATCGCATCTGCTCCTCCCTACCTATTGTGATGAAGGCACACTCAAGAATCCTCCGTAGGTACTAGCTTAAATGCCGCCCCTATCGGACGGATTTTAAGCTAGTTACTGATATATTCGTTTTATGGTATTTTCAGCATTCACTGTCATATAGAGGTTGGGGGTGATATATTGTTCTTTCATTTTTTTTTACTTGGTTTCTAAAAAGCTGATTCGAATAAGTCAAAGAAAACACCAATACAGACCATTTAATCCACTTCCTTTTAGAAAAGTTTTAATTCAATTTTTGTGAAAATAAGTCATTTGCTATAAAATATATAGTCTCCATTATTTATTCAATATATTTGCTGTAAGAAATGTAGCAGAACGTTTTATTTCTTACATTGAAGCAATAAATCAGTCCGGTTTACGGTAATGTTTTAGTTGGTGTAAACCTGCGTCGTATTTTGACAGCGAAAAAAATAAATAAAATTATTTTGATGGGAGATGCAATAGAAACATGGAAACTTTCTTTCGTTTTTCATCACTTCACGACAAGCAAGGCGATAAAGCCATTAAGATTCAAGGGCGCTTCTGAGAATGAAAGAATAGGAGAAAAAACATGAAAGGAAAAGAACAATAAAATAAAAGGAATTAAGAAGACAGAAAATGATGATTAATATTTCATTTAAATTTTTGAAGGTCAAAGTTGACTGAAAAAGAAGAAGCTGGAAGAGTGTTCCACAAGTGAGAGGTGCGGTAGGCGAAACTATTAGCATTGAACTTATATCTCGTAATTTCAACTTTAGTACTGAGCTTAACTTCCTAAAGTCCATGAGAAAAACTACTATCAATATATTTATAGAAAACATTGCAGATTCTTTGTGTGACACTATTTAGCGGTCGCGTGAAAATGAAAAGCGAGAAATAATTAAGGCGATAAGAGGCTATCGCGAAGGGACATACTGAGCGATGTCATTATTATTTTTTTTTTTTTTGACAAGGGGAGGTGATGAAGATTTTTTTTCGTTTGCGAAAAGAAAGAGTATTTTTTTTTTCTCGCAGAAGATAGGAGGTTCGTAAGATCTCGGATCTGTCGAATTAATTTATGTTACGAGACGGCGAATGGGAGATAGCCATCTGCCCATGGCAATAATTAAAATTTCAAATTGGTCAAGTGGCCTACAAAACAGGATGCTAAGAGATAATGGTAATCAGGTCACGCAGTGACCGAGAAAGACATCAGCTGAAGACCACCGCCAAAGAAAAAAAGAAAGGAAGGTAAAAGAGAAAGGAAAAGAATAAACCATTAACTATCATTCGGAGATATCATTTGGTTTTGGGAAAAACATCTGTTTTATTGTCCAGACCTGAACATGATAAAAGTTTGATACCAGTATAGATAATTGGCGACAGAATGCCAATACGTCCAGTTAACCACCCACTTGACGCTGGCGGAAATCTCGATTGATAAAGTCCAGGTGACATTCGGTTAAGACAGAGATTAAGGACCACACTACGAGTCGTAGGGGTCTGGTGAAACAAGAAAAAGAAAAGATAAAAAAAGAATAGGGAAGATATTTTTTTTTCCTTTGAGCGAAATTTTTAAATTGAAGCCAGTCTAGCCACACCCACGCTGCTGGGTGTTCATTGGCTGAATGGTGGCGTGAGTGGTAGGCGAAGGTAAACTATGAGAAAGGAGAGGAGGCCTGTTGACGCCTCTGAGGGGATTGGTGTGAGATACCCCTGTGAGAGAGAAGGGGAACCTGTTAACGACCTCTGAGGGGATAGGTGTGAGATACCAATATGAGAAAGGGAGAATTTGGGAGGACCCTTAAGAACCCCTCTAAAGCAAAAAGCAGTGGACTTTCGAAAATGGAAAGTGATAAATTTTCCTGTCCGAAAACAAAGAAAATCCTTGTTGTGGATTTAGAATTATCGAGGAACCCCCAAACCACGACAGGCCCACACCCGATTTTAGGCGCCGTCCATATAAGCAGTCGTAGCGATATAAGCAGTTGGGGGTTAGTCAGAGAGAGAAGTTAGTCACAGTTGAGGCTGGAGCTCTGAGACCAGCCTCGCAGGAAGCTGAATGAAGATCCACGCATCCCGACTTCAACTTCTAACCAAAAACAATTAATTTTTGAAGAACGACTTAGACTCACACCACCAAAACAAGTTTTACGAATATCGCCCGAAAATACAGAAAAAAAAAAAAAGTTTTTTAAAAAAACAACTTAAGATGTTAAGACTCGCCTAACAAACACAAAGTGTCACGAATCTATATTAGCGGTTTGGGAGAAAGACGCAGTCCTGTAGTCGACAAACGGATATAAAAATATTTGTTATTCTTTTTTTAACACATTTGAACTTTTCGAGTTGTTACTTTATTTTCTTTTACATATAATTGTGCGGTGTTACCCTTGATCGAACTCGGCTTGCATTACGGCCCGGCGACTGATTGATTTCGTCTATCTAAGATCAAATCACAACGTGGGTAGGTTAGACTAGAAATCAAAGCAGTTACTTCGGTAACCAGACGTTGGAGGCGAGCTGGGAACGACAAAGGTGATACCGAATCTAACCAGATTCCCATCCGAATCAGCAAAGGGTTAGAACGTCACATTTGGTGCCTCGACCAATACAAAGTCACATTGGTCGTCACAGGATAGCACGGCGGCGGGCGCGGAGAGAGGCCGGGGTGACGTCTCATTTGAACTTTATAAGAATCTCTCAATGCATAGCAGAAGGATCAGACAATATTCAATGCTTGAACGAATGAAAGACTCTCTACTATGTTGCAGCAATTTTAGCAATTGGTTCAATATCCCGAGAAGGCGCGATGAGTCACTTTCCTAGAAGTTATCCTCAGCCATGGAAAGCAAAAATGCTTCTCTAAGACGATCAAAACTGAGCACTTGTCGATTATTGAACTCTCTTTCGGCTTCTTGCTTTCCACTCAACTTTGATCTTCAGATATTTAAATGCAATATCAATCGTGATTTTCTGTCATTTAGTTCTTTAACATGCATCCTTCTCGCTTTAATAATAGAAACAATTGTCGATTTTACTGAATGGCTTGTAAATACAACGAAGCACAGATTTCTAGAAAAGGAATGGAAATTTCTTTCACATGCCGTGTACTGTCAAAGAGTGTTACCTTTGGACTATCACTTTCTTTGCTCCATGGAATAGCGATTCAAAGAAATTTTAGATATCGAAGAATTTTCTGAAGAATTTTATCAAGTTAAAACTGGCATCTTTGTTTTATATATGTAATGGAATATGTCCCATGAGTGACTACACTATAGGTAGTAACTTCCTATAAGTATCTGTAAGTCAATGGACTAGAGGCTAGCTGGAATCTTTTCCAGCTGTGCTGATCAAACCCTCTACCTCCGAGCAGAGAGAATCCCCAAACGAGGCTGTGTCGAAGGGCAGTCTCGTCTCGTCTCGTCTCGGGAAACCGCCACCCGACCCCGTTTTACATGTGTTCTACGGGAATTTTTGGATTAGCCTACGGTCTCTGATGCCCCACTCAACTCGGCCTTGTACCACATCTGATCGCGTGGGGAGGTTAGTAAATATACTAACTGGAATCTTTTACTCAGCTCTTAGCTGTTGTAGAATTCTCTGCCTTCGGGCAGAGAGGAACCCTGACAAGGCTATGCCGAAAGGGCAGGGTCTCGTCCTGGGAGGTAGACAGACTTGAACCCGTTTATGCGGAGTTTACGGGGAATTTTTGGCCGAACCTACGGGCTCGGATTGCCCCACATTAAATTTGGCCTTGTGCCACATCCTATCTCATGGGGAGGTTGGTAAATATTGACTAACTGGGATCTGTTGAGTACGACTCACTTACTCTAGAATTACCGACATTCCAATAGTAGCACTCACTACAGGATTCACTTGCGACGGCCTTGTGCATAACTGTTACCTTTATTCTCATTGTACTGTTTTTTTTACAATAGACCTTACTTATTGTATATATTCTTATTAATCCGGAATATAACAATAATGCAATACGAAACTTAGCTGAAAGCTGGTTCGAGTTCACAGGAAAATAATGAAAAGAACCAGCAACAACTTATTCACTAATAATTACCAGGAAAATATTTTAAAATTCTAATGGTGCTGTCTCAATAAAGCGGTTACGTTGAGTGACCTGTTGAGACGTTTGTCCACTTAGTAAGTGGTTATTGTTCTTGATGCTATCATGACGTTTTAGTCATTGTACTCTTCGGCCTTCATTATGTATAAGTCGATCCGAATAATCTATTTGAAGTTCCGAACTGAATCATTTATTTAATATTTAGACAAGGATATCGGAATGGGACCGGTCTAAGTCTATTTTGTCAAGTTCTTATTTTTAGTATTTGCTCACCCTGTTTGGACTTAGTCGAAATGCACACTGCCCGACCCAGGTATTCAACTCACAATTGCTATATCGCCAAACTTACGAATCAACGACTTCATCCATTCGCCTGTTGTTAGGAGAGCAATAACTTTTGCGGTACCAAAAATATAAAGGAGATATCCGTAGACATGTGTAGTGGAATGGATAGATATACATGTCAGCATATGTGGAGGGCACATCGGCCGAAACGTTATGAGGACAACATAACGTAAATAATGCTATCTCCTCATCCCAGTAATTCAGACAGATAGTATCCAGTTATCCAATCTTTACGCCGAAAGAATGCAAATATCGGCATCAGATTAGGCATTATATTCATCGGAAGATATGTCAATATTATAATACTTCAAATCCAGGACCTTCTCACTACTGTTGAAGAAACCCTTGATGAAGCTATTTAACCTATAGTTGTGGTGGATGGCCGATGACTCTAAGGTGTTCCTCCCCGCCTTTAACAGTTCCTAGGATTTTATTTTGTGCTGCTGTGGTTTTCACTTACTCCAGTTGCCAGACCTGAAGTTGGTTTAGCCGCCGAACACTCTGGTTCTGAATTCAGAGTTCTTAAGGCTGTAGTGTAGAGAATAAAACATGCAGGAAGCGAAGAAAGAAATAATTTTAAGACTCGGCTCCATAACTTTTTATAAATTTTATTGAATATTTTCTTTCAAATTGAAAGAAACGAATTACAAACATTCTAGCAAATCTCTCAGAAAATATTTTTTACAACACAGCAGAATTATTTGCGTTAGTATGACAGAAGAAACAGATTTATCTATTTAACGAGAAATTCACGTATTTACATTGTTTTATGAATGCATGTAATTTTCCAGCAGTCAGTAAGCTAAAGGGAGCTGTGATATTCCTACTACTAATATTTTATTGACATAACTCCGTCCGTATGTTTTACTTGTGTTGTTTGATTTACTTTAAAATCACGTATCTATTGCAAGAAGTTACTCGATAGATATGTAAAATGTTGAGTAATTAATTATACGAAAGGTGTGAGCAATCAGTTGTCTACCAAAAACAACCCCAGGTCAAAGGTTTACCGAAAATCTGAAAAACTAACTTTGTGAATATGTGCAATTGTATTTATAACAGAATATAGGCTCCAGAAAGCTATAAACTAGATTTACTAAATTAAGATTATTTGTTAATAAATACTTTTTTCTCAATTTTTAAATATCTATTTTTAGAAGGGAAAATAGTATTAGACATTTTCTGGAATGATCTCTCTAGTTTCTTAGCAGACAACAAATATGGTGCTGTGAAATCTCAAAGCCTCAAGCGCGTTTTAGATAACGTCGAATCTGGAGCCGACATTGTGCACAAAAATCAGTTGATTTCTGCGTGGGCCGGAGTTTACATAGAATTTAGATTTTTAGTGATATTATTTAAATCTATTTCATTTTTCTACAATTTTTGAACGGGATTCCATAGTAGGAAACGGTCTTCCCTGCTATTTAACCCATAGCTAGAGGGGAAAGAGATGGATTCAAATCTTTAGGATTCATCGCCTTTTCAAAGGTAATTACACGTAAGTGAATGTAACGAACTCGGCTTGAATTCGATGTAGGATCTAAAACCCGAGCAGCTATCCATTACTCGACCGTCTCCTGAAAGGCATAATTCGCCACATGCTGCAAAATGGTATGAATATCACCATGTATTAGTCATTCTTTTTCTGTGTGACGTGTTACTTTCAGGTAACTTTTTCATCTCTCTCCACAAGTCTCTGTACCTCTTACAATGCCAGCAATAATGTTACTTATACACATTCTGTCAATGACTGTCTCGTGTCTTTTAAAATTCTAAATAAAATTTACACATTTTTTTCTCTGGGTATCCTTGAACATGCTTTTCACATTCAAAGAGACCGCTCGCAGCTCTGAGTTAAATAGTAAGTAAAGGTTGATAAGCCCTAAAAAAACAATCAATGACTGAGCCCAGATCATTCGAAAAATGGCTTGTCAATCGTTCTTTGTTTTGAGTATAGTTTAAATTTTTAATGGATTTTTATCTTAATGCATATTCTGAGTTATATATTTGTCTGTCTTTTAAGGTATTACAAACAATTTATTTTTTTTCAAAATGTGTGTCGACAGTAAAAATATTGGAAAGATTTAAGCTAAATATGGGTTTTTCTTTGCAGATTTAGTTCTACCCATCAATTTTCCATTGCATTCATAAGCTTCTCCGTTCAGAAATATTTAACATATCGAGATACAGTATAACCCGGATATAAGAGAGTTGTCGAGACCGGATACGAAGTCTCTTATATCCGGGTTCCTCTTATATCCGTGTTTGGTCTATTTCTTTTAGGTAAGTATGGCTCTAATTTGGGACCAGAAAAAATCTCTCTTATATCCGGGTTACACTGTATTTTAATATCTGAATTTGAGGGATCATATAGGGATTTGTTTAAATCCCTGCCACGGATTATTTTCTTTCTTGTTTTAATATTTCTAGAACTTTGTCTTTGTCCTTTTGTATAATGTCATTTTTCTTTTCATTTGTTTTAAGCATCCATTTTCTTTTCACTGGATGGAAGTATTCGCCTTTTAGAAGAGTTCTTCTTTTGGTTGTATTATTTTTAAAAATTCAACTCTATTTAAAGAGAGCACTTCTATTTTCAAAACTTTCTATACGCATTTATTATCTCGTGTTTTCTATGACTTTTTTATTTATACATTTTTATTTAATATTTCTTCCTTTTTTTTTTTTACACAAATACTTTCAATTTACTTTTCACGATTCACGCTATTTCCATTTTGCTATGTCTTTTTTTTTTTCTACAAATATATTTTTTCGAAAAAAAAATTTACGTTTCGAAACATCGATTCAATGAAACTATTCAGTGAAGCTACATAATTTTTGTCGCCGTATTTATTACAACGTTTCGGCCGTTGTACGCTCCGGCCTTCTTCAGGTGGTTGTAATGTCGAACTGAACGCTTTATTTCGACATTCCAACTACCTGAAGAAGGCCGGAGCGTACAACGGCCGAAACGTTGTAATAAATATGGCGACTAAGATGAGGACAATAGTCCAAATAATGTAAATAGAGTACATACCCCATCTCAGAAATATAGACAGATATTAAAGCAATATAAGATTTTGTTTTTTGTTGTTTTTTGTTTTTTGGTTTTTTGGGGTTTTTTTTGGGTTTTTTTTTGTTTTTTCATTTTTTTTTGTTTTTTTTTCTTTTTCCATTTTTTTTTTTTTTTCTTTTTTAATTTTTGTTTTTTTTTTATCTTTCACCCAAGATAAATCCCAAGAGCCAATCAAAGTAGAGGATTACTAAATGTGGTTGTTGACGAAGAATAAAAGCAGCATAACTTCTCTTCGGGTCGGAAGCACAATCCCTGAGCCGGTGACCCGGACACTGAACCAAGCTCGATCGTTTGGCAGAAAAAGGGCCATTTTGAGAAGACAGAACAATAAAGGCTGCACGGAAAGGAGTCAACATTTCCTGCTCCCATCACATATAGGATTATTTTAGCACGAAAGAAATACCTGTAGGGAAGTTAGGTGTGACCATATAAATACGATTGAATGAGTAATCATCGATCTAAATACGTATTGGTTGTATATTAGGAGAGACTAGGCTATTTAGCTTTGAATGGAAACATGTCTAGAAAAAAGGCTATTCTGAATAGAGAACTGTAGAAAATGCAGTTGGGAACTACTCCACTATCTTTCCCAAGGTACCATTGGAACTAAAAGATAACGAAGCAAACTGGAGATCCATGATTACCTATGGCTGAAGGCACATGGCATTTAAAAAATATTACTGTTGTATTTTGATACACCAGGTTCAAATGCAGTTTGTATGTTCGCGTGATGTAGGCTTCTATTTCCACCCACTGTCTTTACTGATGATGCATTGTTCCTTCACTTAGCCACAACGGTTTTTAATTATCTCTCATCCAATACAAGGTCTAAGAGCCACTCAAGATAGAGGGTTGCAACATGTGGTTGTTTCTGGAAAATCAAAGCAGCAGATCTCTTTAGGTTGGAAACATTGTGTCTGAGTAGGTGGCTCGAATACTGAGAAAAGATAGCTCTGTTGGGAGGACCAAAGTACCCATTGTGAGAAGGCTGGGTAACAAAAGCTTTTCAGATATGAGCTGCCATTCCCTACCCCTACTAACTATAGAATTACTGTAACACTATGGAAATACCTGTAGGGAGATTAAATGTGACCATATAAATAGATTGATGATTACTCCTTCAATCATAAGTACATATTATATTAGTTTTAACTTAGTCAAAATGCCTTTTACCTAAGTGAGAAGAGACATTTAAATTAGAAGCAAAAACAACCAAAAAACTTAAATTTAAAATACCTTCTTTTTTTTTTTTTTCAGTCTTCTCCGTAGTTGGGTTCAAGTGCCAGGTTCGTTTGTTGCATTCACTTCTTACTGATGTCTTTGAGAAAGGTATTAATCCATTTCTTTTTTTAGTTAATTACCGAGAAAGACAAGAAACCAGGAAGGCTGCTCTGAATTTCAAAACTGTTTAAAAGACAATTGGCGACCATTCCACTATCTTTCCCAAGATGCCATTGGAATTAACAGATAATGAAGTAAACTGGACAGACATGATCACCTATGGCTGAAGAAACATGGCATTTAAAAATATTACTGTTATATTTTGATGCACCAGGTTCAAATGCAGTTTGTATGTTCGCATGATGTAGGCTTCTCTTGCTGCCCACTGTCTTCCTTCACTTAGCCAAAACTGCTTTTTATTATTATTAGCTTTCACCCAATACATAGCCTAAGGGCTACTCAAGACAGAGGGTTACAAAATCTGTGTGTGTGTTTTCTCTGAGTAATCAAAACGACGGATGTTCTATTCAGGTTGGGATCATCATGACTGAGCGGGCGGACCAGACGCCGAGACAAGCTCCCTAGTTGGGAAGGACCGAGAAGCCGATTGTGAGAAGGTCGGGCTAACAAAGGAAGCTCCGATATGACTTGACATTAATTACCCCTATTTCCTAGAGGATTACTGTAGCACTAAAAATAACAACTGTAGGAACATTAGGTGTGACCATATGACTACGATTTTAGGATTGAGTATCAATCTAATTACGTATTATATTGACATTTTCACTTTATTCAAGTCTTGATAGCTACTGTCTAAGCGAGTAAGGCCCAATGCATTAGTACAAGAAAAAACAAACAACAATATATTTAATTTCTTTTTCACTCATTAACTAGGTATTTACTCTGTCTCCTCACTAAGAGTTGTGACACAAAGTTTGTTTTTGATTTTTTGTTTTTTTGATTTTTTGTTTTGTTTTTTTAAGTTGGAAACCCGAGCGCGTACAACCGAACCAGGGACAAACATTGCCCTCAGCCCCGTCAAGCATCGATCCCTCTGTATGGTGCAATGAGAGGGCGCGGCCTCGGGCAGCTGTTTCCCAGAGCTGGGAACCTCTCAGTATAATTTTTCTCAGTTGGAACTCTGTCCTTTGACGGAGTTGCCTTTGAGTGCACTCTGCCTAAGGACAGAAATGCAACTGGGAGATGATAAATAGATGTATTAGAAATCCCTCAGGAGAAGGATTTACTTTTCACTCATTAACTAACCTAGCCTGCTCTAACCAATGTGCAAGGTTCAATCAACGATTTCCAGCAGTCTCAATGCCTTTGTTACTGTCTAAGAAATTCCTTTGGTGCAATTATTTGGAATAATATTAACAAGTGCTGAATAATTCTCAGCCTAACAAAGGGATTCCAAAAGCAAATCCTTATTTGGCCATTTAGCCAGATTTTATAAAGTGGGTAGGGCCGAAAACTGTTCAGTTCTACCTAGTGTTTACTAACAGATCAGACTGAGAGAGAGAAAGCAATCGCAAAATAAGAACGAGGCAAAGAAATCACTCTCAGTTCCTCTGTATTCCAATTATAAGGAGAAAGTTCCATACAGACGGATTATTTTTTTCCCGCTGGCTTGATGATTTCTGTGGTAGACTTACGTGTCTCTGCTCCCCTGAACACTAATATCATAAACTGTTCTACAATATCTTTTTTTTATTCTGTTCGAATTTCTTTTTTTTATTTCTCTTGCTTCTTGTAAATCTCTGATGAGAAATTGCCAGTTATTATTAATTTTTGATGGCTATTTCTTCCATCTGAATATCATTTTATTTTATGTCAGCAGTAAGCAAAAGGACATCGTGGAGAGTTATGAACAAGTAAAGTCACGAAGTGACGGAACATATAAATGATGAAACGTTGTCAATGATTCTTAATTTGTTATTTATATATCTCTTTATTTCATTTGATTTATCGTCGTATCTTCCATATGGCCGTTCTACGATCTTTATGCACGCAGCGTAGATAACAAATAGATATTGGAGCCGCAAGGAGATGTGATGAAAGTCAAAGCCTCACATAATGTTTCTTCGTTATTCTCTATGCTTACTTAATGGTCGTTAGTCCTTGGTCTGAAAATAAACTACATTCGTCAGCAAGGCCTCTGATCGAGAGATTGTAGGTTTTGAGGAGCGTGAAATAACCCCTGAATTGCTGTTACCAGGTATACTCTAACCTGAGGTGGGAGTACCGTTTAGTGTCCCAGCTATGGGCAAATAGTGAACCCCCAAACAAAAACGGAGCATTATGAAAATAAATACATTTTTATATAAAAATCCCAACAATACATATTTAGAGTAAAATTATCAACAGTACCTATTTATAGTATATATTTAGTTGAAGCTATACAATTGTTAAAAACATTTACATTTCGGCATTAAATAACCAATAGAGGTTGATCTGTCGCTATATGAAATCAGCCAAGCAACAAACATGAAAGAATTCATTAATCCATATAATATCCTACAGTTTATTAAATCAAACTGTATTCCAAAATATATATTCAACAAAGCTACAACATAAAACACACACATCACCGCGTCTAGTAATTATGTCCACACACACACATATATATATATATATATATATATATATATATATATATATATTAGGTTGGTGCAAAAATAATGACGTAATAACGTCGTTTTTTGACGTATTTTTAACGTCAAAAAACGACATTATTACGTCATTATTTTTGCACCAACCATATATATACGCACAAAAGCTGAGTATCATCTAATATGTATTCAACTGTGAAAGCAGAATAACATACATCGTATGTTTATTACTTCAAATCCCACAAGAAATTTAAATTTCAGCATTAAATTACCTATAAGGATTTTGTATGGCGCTAAACAATCAAATCAAACTCAACAGTCATAGAATGACGACCTCTGGGTTGGGATGGTGTGTGGCAACAGTAATCCAGACGAAAGAATAAATAAAAATGAATAGGTGTCAAATATTTATTTAAAAAATTCGAGTTTCTATGAAAGTTAAAGAAGAATATTGTTACAAAATAAGGGGTGCATTTCTATGTAACATCTGGTCTCTTATTCAGCCTTGAAAGCTGAACAGTTTTCTCAGATGAAGAGATATGAATATAGATGGAATTTTACCGATAAATGCTGAGAATATAATAGACGATGTGAGCAACGAGGAAGTTTTAAGAAGAATATAACAAGCAAACATCTTCTACAATCGGGAGGCTCCTGAGATTTCTAGGGCACGTCAGGTCTTAACGTTATATACTGGGGTCAAAAGAGATACAAGGGAAAATGGATTGTAATTAACGAATTTATGTAAATGGGTGGCTGAACATGAAGAAAGGGGAATAACAAAGGAAATTATGGAGAGACATGGCTGCCTATAGGCTGAAAGGTCTTCGAACATTATACCGTTACAGTAAGTACGTTACTCCTTTTTGCTATATTCTCTCTTTACAAATGACAGATGGGACCAAAAATTGAGTATTGGTGCGATTCTGGGTTGCATCTCTCCACTCCTCCCTTGCCTTTCTTGATAGTCTAAAGGCGTCTACGCTTCCCAGTGGGCGATGATGAATTATTTTCCACCCTACAATCCCTTACCCACAGGCAAAAGGCCGCGACCCATCTCGCTGCTCTATCGCTATTTCTATGGCATGTGTTCTGAGGCGCTACCTTCTTTAGACATATCATCCCTGACCTTTGCAACTGGGACGACGTACACAATTGTGAATCATCATCATTCTCTTCGAATTCCGATAGTAAGTTCCTCTCGGACAACTTCTTCCCAAGAACTGCTGCTTTGTGGAACAGACTCCTCACAGGACGTTTTCCCAATCACTAGAATCTTGGCCTCTTCAAAGCTAAGGTAACCCGTTATGTTTCTGGCGTAACCACATAAACTACGCTTCTTACATTCATACAACACGACACAGTAACGTTCTACCTTGAGTTGCTCTTGAGCTTTGTATTGGGGAAATATTAGTACGAAAATAAATAACAGAAGTGTAACAAGTAAACAAGCAAGTTAAGGACACTATTTACATTATTGTCCTCATCTTTTTCGCCATATTTATTACAACGTTTCGGCCGTTGTACGCTCCGGCCTTCTTCAAGTGGTTGGAATGTTGAACTGAACCCTTTATTTCGCTCAATGGGGTAGACTGTTCTAGTTCCACGTACCATGTTTAATGGGTGTCAGTTATCAGTTATCTCCTGCTAATTCCCCTCTCCAAGTTCTCCACTACTTTAACCAGGTATGGCACATGAAACTCGAACAGTCTACTCCAGTGAGCGAAATAAATGGTTCAGTTCGACATTCCAACCACCTCAAGAAGGGCAGAGCCTACAACTGCCGAATCATTGTATGGCGACAAATATGAGCACAATAGTCCGAATAATGTAAATAATGTACATAATACCTCATCTCAGAAATATAGACAGACGAGCAGCATAGCCCGGCGTTGCCCGTGCTATATTTAAAAATTGTACAACTCGTACAGCAATCGCTATCACTTGACTTAAAATATTTTTGCCCTTCCTTGCCTTTAAAGAGTGCCCTTTGCCGTGCTGTTGTTGCTATATGCCTTACTTCTTGCCCATCACACACTGCGAATTTTTTCTAAGCTCTATACCAAACATTAAATCTGTTACGAGAAAAGAACTAAACAAAATAAACACAAAACGATCAGCTTTAAAAAAGGACTCGTAACTGGAAAAACTGAATGAAAAGAATGTTAACAACATATACTTTTTCACACCTAACACAGTTCTGTGGAATCAGAATCAACGTTGAGTTTAATCCAATGGCTCATTCGCTTGCTTAAAGTGCCATGCAGATTTAAATTTTTCCCACTTGTGACGAATGCAGCTATCGATTTTTTAGCATGCTAGTTAACATTCGTGTCAGTCAGCTGTTGGCTCTCACGCTGGCCAGTAGAATCTTCCTGCCTATTCGTGGCAGCCAGCTATGGGATTTCACTCTGGCCAGTACAAAATGTCCGCAAACTACACGAAAACTGCCGTAGAAGCATGAAAAAATCGATTATTTCCACTATCGATGGGAGTTGGGAAATGTCGGTCTTGGCCTTCTTGCTAACTTGTAGCATCTGCATGTAAATTTTGATGCAAATCCGTCAAAAATTGAGGCCGTGCATTCGTTACACACACACACACACACACATCCTGCCTTTTATAGATAGAGATACAAGTTAGGGATGTTTAGCAGTTAAAGTAAAGAGTATATCTGTATGGCAATTTGATTGGTTATGTGGTCTAATCGGTAAAAAATTGCCATAGAATAGTAAGTTTCTTGTTTTTGCATAGATAACATTAAATAGCACCTCGCTATATGAATATCACTTTTTACAGACCTGAAAAAAAGTTGCGGGGATGGGGGGGGGGAGATGGTCACGGGAAATGAGAAGTTAGTTTAATACGATAACCGGAAGTGTCAGAAATTCATCGGTCGTTACAAGACTGCCTACAGTATCAACAGAGAAATCTGGAAAAAACACTCATTTAGGATATGTGAGGTGAACTCTACGACGAAGTATTAACTCCTGGTGAAATTGTTTGTACAGCGCGTTGCAGTTGTCACCTTTTTAAAATTCAGGTTAAGAAAAAGGGGATTTACAAGACAGAAAAGTCAAAATGTCGTCCGGAATAGCATAATAGCACTCTTTGACAAGTTGCGTCGTCGATGAACGGTAATCTTTAAGTTAAGAAATTTTTACTCGAGCGGCATGTTTACATGATTTTGCGTCAACAAATTATATTTTCTATTAATTATTTCAATTTCCATGCTTTTGTTAAAAATATAATGAGACTTCGATAATTTGTGGGATGTGGAGTTTTTTTTTGTTTTGTTTGTTTTTTTTTTGTTTGTTTTTTTTTCACATTCATACTCAGTCTGTTTTTAGTCTAATGGTTAGCAAGCTTGTCTCTCTATGACTATTAAAATTAAATATTGAGTTCAATTCTGACTGAGTGTATCATACTTTCGGCCTTGTACCCCATGTAAACTAAACTTCGAAATCATCATACACAGTCTGTGATTATTATCACAAAATTTCAGTCGATAGGCTAAACCTTCTCCTTCGGGTGTCACAGATCAGTGTAACTTTAGGGAATTTTAACTGAACACCACGGGGTAGATTATTTTTTAATTATTTCACAACAAGCAAGGCAATAAAGCCACTAACTCGCAAAATGTTGCTGAGTGTTAGTGAATGTGAAAAAACTACTTTTAAGGAGAGCGAGAACAATAAAACAATAAGAATTAAGAAGACAGAAGATAACGATTGACATTGCATTGAAATTTTTGAAGATCAAAGTTGACTGGAAAGCAGGAAGCGGGAAGAGAGTACCACAAGCGAGAAGTGCGATAGAAGAAACTCTTAGCAGAGAACTTACGGTTACATCAAGCTAAAGACGCAGTTATGGATTTTAAAATTGCGTTTTAGCGTAGGCTTATAGGAAATTAAGTAAAAATATTTTTAACTTATGAAATTTAAGGAGGCAGATAAACTTTTTACACATATCTTATTCAAACAACACTGCAAAAGCGTTCAGTGCTAAATAACATTAGAAAATGTTCCAGCGGTTGTTTGGAAACAAACAAATTGGTATAGTTCTCGAATACACTTCGTGATTTGCCAATAAAAACTGTGGATTCGCGTGAACCTTCAACGGAGCAGCTTGTCAAGACCAATGTCACGAGAAAGATTTTTTTTTTTTTTTTTTTTTTTGGAAAGAAGTTTTATTTCTTACTGACGTAAAAAAAAATCCACGTGTCATTATCGACATGGGGTGCACTAATTTATTTTTTCTGCACACAACATATAAAACAGTATTTACAATCTGCAAAAATTCCTTTGCAAAAAAAAAAAAAAAAATTATGCGCCATCCTGTTTGTCAGTCAACTGGGCATTCACACACACACACACACAATATATATATATATATATATATATATATATATATATATATATATATAAACGCTTGCACTTTGATTAGTTTACTGCCAATAAAATATGTCATTCCACGAATCAATACAAGCATATTTTTGGCCCTTTCAAGATGCATTGCCAAACATCAATTCAGTAAGTTATTGTCGCCGTGTCAATGCGTGATTCGATGTTACGAAGTTGTAATTTTGCACTTACTTGATTCTAATGTTTTCCAAAAAAGACTTCACTTTGTCAAATATAGTTCGTTTTTATTAAAATTGCTATTTTTAAAGCTATCAAATTATTATTTTTTTTTTTAATTTATTTATAGCGTCATGAAACTAAATTATATGTTATAAGTAAACACGTACGTCCTTGGTAGTTTGATAAGCAAATACATTCTGTGGTGATTAATGTTTCGCCTGCGGTAATAAAAATCCTCCTCCTCCTCTTTTTAATAACATACAAAGTGTGGGGGTGGGGGTTCCCGTACACACTAGCTGCGGAGTATAGGTCCGCAGCCTCAACACACGAGGCGTTGCTGCTGTGGTTTCCATAGTTAGCATGATGATCACGGGACGGAGTCGCTGGCCCACGTGCCCAACAAGTTTCGAATTCGAAGCTGTTCTCCGAAACTGGTTGCCAACCAAGACTGAAGAGGCTAATCTACACTACTATTTAACCAAGACCTGTGGAGGGAACAGAGTAATGAACTCTAATGAAAAATTGAACTCTGACTACCAATTTCTCAAAAACACACACACACACACACATATATATATATATATATATATATATATATATATATATATATATATATATATATATACACCCACACACGCGTGCGCGGGTCGTGTTTGTGGCTTAGAATGAGAAATCGGTGGTCAGAGTTCAAGGCACAGTGGAGTAGTGAATTGAACAATCGGAGAGCCGAGTTCGAATTCCAGTCGAATCCATGAGATTCACTTACGTGCGGAGAGTCATTTGGGGAAATTGTGGCACGTAGAGCACCAGGTCTCTGTCACAAAGCCTTCACCACTATAATCAAATCATATGTGCTGGTGTCTAGACTGTCGGTTCCTGGGAACTAAGCTGTTTGACCCTCATACGACGGGAGACTCCACTATATATATATATATATATATATATATATATATAATGTGTGTGATGTATTTGTGCAATATATTTTCCTTTATTGAAATTAACTTATAGATCAACGAGTCTGTAAAGATTTTACTTTTTTCTTTATTTCGGCACATTTTCTTTAGGCGGGGGTCACAACATATTTAAATATAAATGTTCTAATGTCTGGTCTGAATACATTTCGCATTTATAAGGCATTATCAATTTTTTTTTTTTTTTTTTGTACTATATCAGTTTATTTTGATGAATTGTGGTGGCTGCAGTAAGAATCATATATAAGAATGTGTTGTTTTGGTGTAAGGAATACAGTGGTATGTTTGGGTCAGTAATTCTGACTAGCTAAATTTAATAAGACAGATCAGAACCAGTCTTCCCCATTTGGCCTTGTACCACATTTTTGTATTTTGCAAAATAAATATTACTATATCGATCTATTCATTTTCGAATATCGTTTCTTACATCTTCACGTTAGAGTTCCTCCTATCCTTTTTATTTTTAGTTTTTTCTTTAATGAAACACTTTAAATATGTTTGTTTCTGAATTTGATAACATTTTATTGATTTTGTGTTGTCTCATTTTTATGTTTCACGTATTTGTTTCTGTATTCACAATGTATGTGATATTTTCGTGTTATTGATAAACATTTATGAGTTTTGTGTTTTTTGTGTTGGTTAGCGATATGCTATATAATTGAACTATTATTAAAGAAATTGCACGTTAGTCGGGGGCGATAATGTATGTTATTTGAATTCTTATTGTTAAAGAAATATTCAGCAAGTAAGCACACACACAAAATTGTCTATTTGGGCAACAAACTTAGGTTGGTGCAAAAATAATACAAGTTTCTTTAAAGATTACTGAAAATATACGTTGATTGGGCTTTTTATTGCTTTTCTTGTAAAAAACATAGGAAGAAGACAACATTCAATAATATTAAATATGAACACGGCCAGAACATACTAATTGTGTTTGAAGCTACAGTACGAACATTTCAGTGTATTTCCACTGTCTTCAAATTGGCACCCAGAGGATTCAGAAAGAGTTGGTTGAGTCTAATGATGCTAAGTAACAGATTCCAATCACCTTGATTATTATTTGTAAGCCGCAGTTAAGTGAGAAACCAACAAAACACTTATCACCAAAGATGAACTAAAATCAAGGATTATGGCAGCATTCACCGACTTAAACAAGAGTGCCTAGATGAGTTTCAGAAGATTCCGAAGTCGTCTTGAGACCGTGATTAAAGCCAATAGAAATTTTATTGAATAAATCTATTCTTTAGAATTTCAAGATATTTTCGTATAATTTTGGTAAATATATCTGTTAAAATGAGATAAAAATTTTGCGTAACTGAGACAATTTATCAATCACACTAAAATAAATATATATATATATATATATATATATATATGCAAAGAAATAATCACGCATAGAATAAATCAGCAATATTAATGCTATTATTGACGATATCCATCGCTAGTAGCATATAATGTATGCATTAAAATGTAATGTAAATTGCAATATATATATATAATCATAATAACGGAGAAACTCGTGCTGTGGCTCTAGATATCGCCAAAGCGTTTGATAGGGTTTGTCATGCCCGCCTTCTTCGTAAGCTTTAGGGTTATGGAATTACAGCTCGATTGTTCGACTTAATACAATCATTCCTGTCAAACCGTGTACTGAAGGTCGTTCTCAACGGATTCTACTCCATCTATTATACCACGAACGCAGGTGTTCGCCAAGACTCTATCTTAGACCCTGCTCTGTTCCTTATCTTCATTAACGATCTTCCTGATATCATAGGTTCCCAAGGAGGCATCTATTCGTACGACACTATTTACTCCTACCTCAAAAACAAATCTAGTGTCGCTGACAAAAACAAACCTGGCCGTTTGTCTAGAAAAGGGCCTCCAATCCTTTCCTCTATCACTCCTCTTTGCTCTCGCTCCAAGTCTCTGTAACCCCTTACGTGCTAGTGGCTTCCCGCCTTGCTTGGGGTTGAATGCTTATATATATAATATATATGTGTGTGTGTGTTATCTCTCATAGATTCCGATGTATGCAAGCCAAAGAGTTCAGCTTAGAATTTAGGCTTCTATCACGGTTAATCTGTAAATTTAATTATGGTGGTGAATTTGATTATAATGGTGACTAATTTTGTATAACCAGCCACATTTTTTTTCGTACAACCCGTTAAGGTAAATGGTGCACAGTAGGCCACAAATCTCCAAACAGACCTCCTCAGAATTTGAATTCAGAATTTTTCCTTCGCTTGGAATAGTTACCACGCAAGGCAACTGAGCCCAGTCTATCTTACTATTTAAATGATAACTGGAAAAAGATCGACTCCTGCCTTATCCAAGACCATTATTGCCGAGTGAAATAAAGAAATTTGACCGGAATTTGAACTCGAGCTGGTGAATTCGCTTTCTACTGTCGAACTTTTTCTTTGTAAGTAAGGGTGCTTTTCATTGCCTGTTCGTATCGACCAATCAAGTGTTGTTGAATTCCGAACAAAGGTCTGTATAGCGGGTGCTAAATTTTAGGCCCGGCCTCCATTTCTAATATATTTTTCAGCTGTCAGTACAACTCAAGAAATATTATAGTTTTAATTCGTTCTGTATGTCAGTTTGTTTATTTATTGATCTCAACCAGTTCGTATCTATCGATCTCTCTTAGTCACCCGAAACGAACTAGCTGGCTTATGCACATTGCATAAAAGTATATATATATATATATATATATATATATATATATATATATATATATATATATATATTTAGTTTTCTCTCGTTGCTTCGTTAAATAATATTCGTTATTTTGTATTCAGGAATGAACCAAAACATTATGCGCCCTCCAAATAATGCAAGCGCCATGTAAGTATTCTGCAAGAGATCGGCGACTTTCCTTCGAGATCAGAAGCCGGTAATAAACAAAAGGATACTTCCCCGATCACTATAATCTTAACCTCTTCAAGTCTAGGTTAACCGTTATCTGTCCTACATATCCTCATGGACTGCGCAAATTACCGTCTCTTCCTACGCTCTTTACGTCGTTCAGTAATTTTCTGAATTAAGTGGCTCTTGTGCCTTGTATTTTGGGAAAAGCTACAACGAAAAATTAGCCGTTGTATGTTACGTAATATAGATTCGACACAACTGTCTTGTTGGTTCGACACTCTTTAAAAATGTCCAAGATATTAAGATCTGAAGAGCTGGTGACCATTGAAATACGATAAAACTTCAGAATACGGATATAATTACCAGATTGATTGTGCAATGTGGACGAATACATTGCCCTGCTGAAAGATGCCGCGACATTCGTAAAAGATTGTCACCATAGAGAAAGACGTATCTATTAGGTTGGTGCAAAAATAATGACGTAATAATGTCGTTTTTTGACGTTATTACGTCATTATTTTTGCACCAACCTAATATCTATGGCGACGATTTAATCATGTTAAACTAACCGATACACGAACCTCTACTCTTAACATGAATGACAGAAATGAGTGTGCCCCAGCAAAACATTACTTTCTCAATACGCACTGTCTATACTGGTTTGAGTTTTCACTACATTGCATCGTGGGAGTATAACTTCCCACGAATAACAAAGCACGCGTACCTTGCAGTCAATCTTATTGAGATTATTGTGAGCTATTCTGGCGACTTTATTTCATTGATACGTGGTATTATAATAGGGGGTCCTACAGAAGCATTGTTTATTTTCGCATTTGTATTTCCCCTGTTATGAGCATTATTAATTCCATCATATAATAACACCGTACCTCACGGACGGAATGGGATTGTTGAAAGAAAAAGGAATGACAAATATTCTTTGTACTCATAGAGACTTTGATATCACTAAGACATGCACAAAACTATATATACATATATACTAGTGTCCCACGCGTAGAATAATATATCACGTATATATACACAGCGAACCGAGTGTAAGAAGAAACAAAACGGAAGGGACTTACATATAATATGGAGATAATCCTGTGTCTGGAGGAGTCGTGTTTAGAACACCAGCTTGATTCATCTAATATATCCTAAGGAGGACGTATTCCCCGAACGGAAAACAACGAGTCTTGGGTTTTCTCAAATTTAGGACTGCGAACTTGAAGTTCATTCTATATCTGGGAAAGATATATTCCCAAAGTGAAACGGCACCATGGACTTGTAAGTTCTTGTGGATGCAGATTTAGCCTCTGCCCAGGCGATGGGGGGTGAGGGCAGGCTAAAGAATTCAACCACTTGGTTTGGCTACTGTAAACCGACTGAATTTGACTGTGCCTTTCGTCATTGCATGTAGTGACATTATTAAGCGGCCCTCACGTGACCAATGTAACTTCTCTCCATCAAAGGAAGATAATTGCCTTCTGTATCCCTACAGTATAAATCTGACGCTCACATTGAAACGCTCTCGGTGATGGATTAATTTTCTGACTGACTTGTGTCCACATCGCACTCAACAATAGATGTAGTGACTATTCTGACACATACCTTCTTTCATCTTGATTTTTTTTTTCGGAGGCACAGTAGCCATTTTGTTGACTCCTCTTTGGCACCATAGCTGCCATTCACTTCTTGTATTGAAAAGTCTTGGCTGCCCATTGCCTTATCGTGCTCTTTAAAATGTGGAAGACTATTTGTTTGGCCATCATCACTATAGCTAGGGAGGAGCAGATGCGATAGGCATCAATAAACTACAGGACAACTCAAAATTGACCGCTGCTTTTAAGTATTGAATTAGTTTTTAAGCTTACCTCTTAAAAGTTCAACGATAATTCTTCTGTTACCACTTAATTTAAAGACGATCTGATAAATGTAGATCCTTATTTTCCGTACAAAAGATTATTTTTATTTCATCAAGAGTGACAGAACAGGAGACAAGTTATAAAACAAAATTCATATAGTGTAAAGATGGGAAAATAGAAATTAGAATTAGTTATACATTCAAAATTTGAAGATTTAGAGAAACATAGTAGAAATGTAATATTAAGTAAAACCTATATTATGGAATCTATATGAATGCGAAATTGGGACTCAACTCTCTCACAAATTCTGGGGTTAAAAAGCCTCAGCTCTACTTTGTAGTAGGTACTTAATCTCCCAATTTGAAATTTTAAGCTAGTTGCAATTTTGGGTACAAAAGGAAAATAAGAGTTACTCCCCTTGAACCAAGAAAGCAACAGTGAGGGTTATTATAATATATTAATATATTATTTTAACCTCGCATAATCTGGCAACCCTGAATCTGAGCACAACGAAAATCGTTCCCTATACCTAACTTTTGTAGAGCTTTTGAATGAGCTATGAAACATTGGAATCTGACCAGATGGAGCTGGTGAGTTGTTTGGATACACACGCATACACTGTACTTTATATATAAGATTATTCCAGGATTATTTTCTAACTTCTTCGCAAAGATCCTCACCCTCTCTAAACTTCTATCTTTCTGTCATGGTGCCTCATAGGTTTCATGTACGATTTCATTTTCAAGTTTTTTTTTCACTGCCCTTTGAACTTTCATAGCTGAAACTCCTCTCTCACATGCCAAACGTCTTATGAATTGAGTTGGATCTTTTCTACTTGATCTCTTTGACCGTAATTTGAAATGCTCATCTCTCTTCCTGTTATGACCTCCTGATCCAGCTTTCCTCTCCAGTTCCCTCTATTTTAAACTTATTCACCGTTCTCTTGATGGTTCTTGAATGGACTTTAAAGATGGAATCCAAAGTATGAATGTTGGCATCATTACTGAAGGCCTGAATGATATTTTTTTTCTCTCACAATTACTCAGTTGGGAAGACAGTGAGTTTGACCCAAAACAGCTGTAACCTGCTCTCTTTTTAGCTGAATAACTCAAAGGGTTTTTCAGTGATTCTTACGAAAAATGGTGTCAAGATGGCTAAACGTCTTATCTGAAAACCTAGAACAAAGAAACTCTCTCTCTCTCTCTCTATATATATATATATATATATATATATATATATATATATAATATTTTATTGGATGGATAATTATGCTGTAAACATGATTTAGACAATTTTGCTGTTACACCCGTTATATAGCCTGAAGAGTGTCTTCATGCATGAAACTATCACAAACCGGCTTTGACCATCGGGCCCATTTTTACATTTATACACGCGCTTTATCGCTTATATGTGGCATTTTTACCTAAAAATATAGCAAACTTTAATACGGATTAATATACGGATTATGTACGTGAATGTTCCTCTCTCTTTAATTCCTTATTATTTGTCAATATTTTTTTCTTTTGGTTCCGTTTCTTCTTTTGTACATCTTTCTCTCTGGCTTTCTCCTCCTAGAGTTGGTATTTCAATTTTCGAATATAGTAGAATTTAAAAGAGGATTGTTCAATTGCGCGCCTAAAACTACAAATCCTACGCCTCAGTCAGGTGAGTCAGTTAAATAAATCATAAATTTGCAACTGTTAACGTTTGCTTCGTGTACGAATTTGATTGTATCTTTTGATTCCAGATAAAATCCATCAGACCAAATGGTACAAATCCTCTTTTGTACATTGGAGAGAAAAAAATCCCCAAATCTCTCAAATTTGATTTTTTTTTTTCTCGCTAAAAAGAGTCGGAGCAATTTCTGTTTCTTATAATTGCGTTCGTGACACAATAATAAAAATCGCAAAGCTCTCATTATGTTCATCTGCTTTTAACGAGCAATACCTATGAAAAAAATCTGTTAAAACAGAATTTTGCGCGTAGATAAAGGTAACTAAACGGTTATCTGCACAACGTAGGCGATGAGACTGTCTGCAATGAATTCTGTATACAGTGTTCCTTTAAAACATCGGCTATCATGGCGCCCTACAATTTTCTATCGCTTGTGCTTAGTAAAGATTGTCTTTGTGATATATCTCCTAACCCCTGTTCTGTCAATCATTTACAGATGCTCATTATGTAGGTCATGTGCTGTTTTCCTCTTTCCTTTATATATATTTTTATATATCCTGTGAGTTTTTTTTTTTCTTTTTTAATTGGAACGGGCCTGAACATCATATTCTCGGAACAGATTATCATTATTATTATTATTATTATTTCCTTTGATTTCTGCTGTATACACATTTCTTTCCGGGTCCCAACCAGAGACCTAAGGCAAGAAATGGCTTCATGATATTTTCCACTGATCATTGTTGTAAAAAATGTAAAAAAAAAATCAATTGAGATCACACACATTTTACATACGTAAAGCTCTTCGTAATAAGTTAGCTGTACTTTCATACCTTTTTTTTTCTTTAAGGCATGGCCTACCAGAAATCCCTTCAATGAGTATATCAGAACCATTTCCAATCAATCCGAGTGCTTCACCTACTACTGGAATGTCCTAATGTGCCATATTTTTTATATTTTTACTTCAAAATCCTTCAAAATTTGATAGTTTTTTTTTTTTTTTTTTTTTTTAAGATCTTCAAAGATGCATTACAATCCGCGCGTACTGCCATATCAATAAGAAACATTTTCTTTTGTCTTTGATCACAAATATCTGGGCGATTATTTTTATTTTATTCCCTTTGATTTCTGGTTTATATTCATTTCTTTCTGGGTCAAAAATGACATCACGTCATTTTCCACTGCGCAGTTTTGAAAAAAACAAATCACACATATTTTACATAGATAAAGTCCTTTGTAAGTTGTGGACTGTACTTGAGAGAACAATTCTGTATTTCCTTAAAGCATGGGCTACCAGGAATCCCTTCAATGAGTCTATTGAAATCTTTTCCGATCAATCCTAGGGCTCCAAATACAACTGAAGTTGTTGATGTCCTGATGTACGACATTTTTGAGATTATGATTTCAAGTTCTTTGTATTTTGATAGCTTTTTTGGAGATATTCAAAGATACATTACAGTCCGTCATGTCAGTATGAAAGCAAAGTTTGTCTTTGCGGTCTCTAATCACGATGTCTGGGCGATTGGCTTTGATTTTCTGTTTGTCTCTATTGTGAAGTCCCATAGAATTGTTATAGGTCCTATCTCTGTAACTGGGCCTGCGTGGTGTTCGCACCAATTTCTTGCAGTTTACTTTCCGTAAACGTTGCAGATTATCCAGTGCAGATATTGGCCCATTCTCTCGTGCTGAATTATATATTCAGTGGTACCCAATACCGTGCAATACAAGATACAATATGGCCAATTGTTTTTGGATATTTATCACAGAATCTGCATTTTGGGCTAACATAATTAATATTATTCAGAAAAGAGGATACTAAATATCACTTGGATAGACCAGCAAATCTGCAAGGTAGAAGCCATGGACCGCAAGAATTGGAGGAACACCATCCGGGATGCCACATCCTGCTTTCAAACTACATTCAAGAAAATAAACGAGAGCAAAGACGGCAGAAAAAGATACCTCGTCCGGAAGTAATTGCCTGTTAATATTGTCAGTAGCCTTATACCAGACTAAGCTGAAGTTAATAACTGATTGTAAGATGACTCGACTCCAGTTTAGTCACTTGACTCTGCGATAGAACTGTCCTTCCCATACTAGTGATAACCTGTGATAAAGAGAATCTACCAATTGCTTAACGCCACTCCTCGGCTCGACCAACGGCCAACATGGTTAATGTAAGTCAAACCGGCGCAGTATGGCAAGAAGCAGAATTATGTCAGAAAGCCAAGGATCACACTCGATAGCTTTTCGCTCGCTGCCAAAATCCTTTGGAGCAACGAGCTTTCACTTGCTCTTCATTTATGATGCTCTCCTCGTCTTCCCCAACAGCATCACATTCCCTGACGTCTGCAAGTATCGATGACACTCCCCTCTCATACGAAGACAATTATCTTTACTCAGTCTGTGGCCGCTTCTTTACGATTAATCTGATTTCGATTAGGTTTAGTCTGCTGGCTTTTTTCCACACTCGAAGTCTGCAAAGGTTCCGGTCTGCCGAAGATATCGACTTTAACAAAAGCCATTTTAGAAAAGTGACTATGCCTGCACAGAGTATGTATTTTGTCTTGTGTGTGTGTGTCTGTTTTATCTCACTCTCTTTCTTTTCCTCTCTCTCTTTTTTCTTTCTTTCTCTTGTTTTCTTATAATCTTTCGATATGTTTCTCTCTTCTGATATTTTTCTCTTTCTGCCGATATCTCTCTTTCGATATCTGCCTCTTATATCTTTCTTTCGATATTTCTCACTTAAGATATCTTTCTCTCTCTTTTGATATCCTTCTCTCACCCTCTTTCTCTCTTTTTTCTTTCTCTCTTTTTTTCTTTCTCTCTTTTTTTCTTTCTCTCTTTTTTTCTTTCTCTCTTTTTTTCTTTCTCTCTTTTTTTCTTTCTCTCTTTTTTCTTTCTCTCTTTTTTTCTTTCTCTCTTTTTTCTTTCTCTCTTTTTTTCTTTCTCTCTTTTTTTCTTTCTCTCTTTTTTTCTTTCTCTCTTTTTTTCTTTCTCTCTTTTTTTCTTTCTCTCTTTTTTTCTTTCTCTCTTTTTTTCTCTTTTTTCTCTTTTTTCTCTTTTTTCTCTTTTTCTTCTCTTTTTCTCTTTTTATATCTTTCGCTCTTTTTTATAATATACTTTCCTTTTTATTTTAAATTAAATTTTCAACTATGGAACTTTCTCTACTCTTTTTGCGAGTTGATTCTCCTTTGAAATCCACTGTAGTTGATTTTAATCCTTCCATATTTTATTTAAAGAAAGAGCCATGAGAAAATAATACGTTTGTTATTCACGTCAGATAATTAGATCGACTAGAAGACAGAAAGACGTAGACTCATAACCTATGAACGATTGTCTTTCAGGTTACTTTCCATTTATCTGTTTTTGTGCCAAGTAAAAGACTGATTCCTTTTGTCGCAGACGTAAACCTGGAAAGTTAAGAATCTCAAGACCTGAAGTTATGCCAAACTATTTAAAAACAAGTTTCAAATTTAAACGTCTCTCTACAGGTGAAAGAATCCAAATTATCTTGGAGATAAACAAGTTCGTTGCTTCTTGACGTCGCTAGTGCAATGAAGGTTATATGTCGGGACATATGTCCTCTCAAATTTGTCAAAGCGTAGTTACAGGGTACAAACAAAATGGAAATATCTTAATCCTGACTACACAGTGTTTCGTCAACTACCGTGACAAACCAGTGACAAGAACTTTGTTCTTACGTCCATAAAACAATGTAATTCAGTAACCTCTACCTTGAGTACCCCCGGGAAAACTGAAATTAATATCAGCTCGGATACCCTAGAGATCATTCCACCCAGAGCAGCACCTCTCCTGGGAGGGGAACCTGGAGTCATTACTTGGGGCTTGAGACGTCACGAAAAGGAGAAGTCACGAGGAGATTTGAGAAATTTTTGTACAGCGTTTCAGGAAATCCCATATTAAATTCCGACTTTGTGACGTCTTGTTGGGACGTGGGCCTTGGGTAACTTTTGAATCTGGCTTTATCTAAAAAAAAAAAAATATTGTAAAACATTTTATAAATTCTGATATACCCCCATGCCTTATGTATTAAGATTGTGTCTTATGTATTCAGTTCATTGGTAGTACCAGTGCAAATTTTAAAGCAAGATACGTTTCGGGGATTGAAATGAATGAGACATCGATATTTGAAAAAATAAATGAAACGCAAAAGAAAGAATAATGAATAATAGCAGAGCTTTTTTTTTTGTCTCGTAAGATCAATGAAGTTAAGCAACGTCGAGCCTGGTCAATACCTAGATGGGTGACTTTTTGCTAGTTAACATTCGTGTCAGTCAGCTGTTGGATCTCACGCTGGCCAATAGAATCTTCCTGCCTATTCGTGGCAGCCAGCTATTGGCTCTCACTCTGGCCAGTAGGAAATGGCCTCAAACTACATGAAAACTGCCGTAGAAGCATGAAAAAATCGATTATTTCCACTATCGATGGAAGTTGGGAAATGCAAAGTCGGTCTTGTTCTTCCCGCTTACTTGGAGCATGTGCAAGTAAATTTTAGTGCAAATCCGTCGACAATTGCGGCTTTGCATTCGTTACACACACACACATCCTGCCTTTTATAGATAGAGATACGCATACCAGTCAGTTATGTGCCATGCATGATACACGCTTAAGCGTTACATGACTCTTTCAATACATCACTGATGAGGCAGGGTTTTTCCCCGCAGTAGGTTGTCATTTCTTTCTGCAGTAGACCAGTTGCTATCCAAGGCTAAGAACCCGGTCTGTCCTGCTATTTACTGGGGGAGAAGAGGATTCATACGTTTCCCAAGGTTATTAGCACGTAAGTGAATGTAATGGATTTGACTGGAATTCGAACTCTGCTCTCCGATTACTCAATCAGTAATGAAAAGTATGAATTCACATATTCACCCCCCCCCCAGCTATAGGTCAGTTAGTAAGACTTGCATCACTGAACCATTATTATCCTTCACTCCAAATTATTACAAAGTAAAAGTATTTTCTGAATCGATCAATCAACGATCTTATTACATTTGTATAACATAAAGGATATAAGATTTTGTGAAGCTTCAACGGAAATTTAATTCCGGGATTACTTTAAGCAATAGATTCTGTTACTCCTCCTGTTAAGTTGCCTCCCTTGTAAAAAAAAAAAAAAAAAAAAAAAGTCTTCAAAGGATGCCCAAATAATTTCAGATGATCACATGTCTGCTACAAAATACTTTTTCACAATTTTTAAATAATAATTTTTTTTAGGAGGGAAATATTGTCGGTCTTTTTAAATGTGAACGCTCACATTAAAAAGAGATCGACAATATTTCCCTCCTAAAAAAAATATTTAAAAATTGGGAAAAAGTATTTGTTAACCAATAAACTTCTGAGTTTAGTAAATCGAATTTTTATTTTCCTGGGGTCTATGTGCTGTTATAAATACGATCGCATAAATTCTCAAATTTGGTATTAAGTTTTTCAATTTTTTCGCCAGGGTTTGTTATCTAGCGCACAATTGATTACTCACAACTTTCGTATAATTACTCAACATTCCACATATTTATCGAATAACTTCTTGCTATAGACGCACGCTATTTAAAGTAAATTAAGCAGCACAAAAAAAAACCCCATAGAAACGGAGTTATGTCAACAAAAATGCTAGCAGTAGCAATATTACAGCTCCTTTTACCATTCAAAACATAATGTAAATACGTGACTTTCTCGTTGAATGGATATATTCTGTTTCTTCTATCACACTAACCTAAATAATTATGTTGTGAAAACAAAATATTTTGTGAAAATTTGTCTTGCGAGAATCTTTGTAGTTCGTTTCTTTCAATTTCAAAGAAAACAAATATTCAATAATAAAGTTTATTTAAATTTGTAGAGTTGTGCTTGAACATTATTTATTTCTTCTCTTTCCTCACGTTTTTCCTCTACATACACACTCACACACACACACACATATATATATATATATATATATATATATATATCAATTAAAAGGTGCAAATATAATTTATAAATTCATGAATCATTCATACAAATTTTTTTTTGTTTTTTGTATGAATGATTCATGAATTTATCAATTATAATTGCACCTTTTAATTGAAATTAAAATAACTGATCCAACGTGCAACTTTCGGATAATACGTGTGACATTACTGTAATTATTGAACAATATAGTTCATGCCATATTGACGGAAAATCTACCAGTAAAAAAGAATTCTCTTATTGCTATATTTGTACAAAAACGCACAACCTTAAAATTTAAATTCAAACTCAGCGTTGCGACTGCACGTTCCAAAACAATAACACATTTCTCATAGGATTTTTTCAGATCACATCTCTATTTTCGTTGTCCTCTTATTACTGAGAAGTAAAAATAAGAACAAAATCTACTTCCATACCTGATGATGTCTGTAGGATATATATATATATATATATATATATATATATATATATATATGGAAAGAGAGAGTGATGACGAAAGTGTTTGCAGTCTTTGAAAAATATAAAATTTACAAGCATTACTATTTTTTTTAATGTCTTATTTTTCATCAGTTTAGGGAGTCAGAGATTAAGTCACAAAATTAGCCACAGGATGATATGGAGACACGAGAACTTTAGCTTGCACTAAGATATCGATCACACAATATTGGGGAGTTTCTGAGGTAGACGATATTTAGCATTCAATGAGCAAGTAGCTGCTGTCGGTCGAAACGTATTTATCTTAAAATAATTTTTCAGTAAAATAAGTTTCTGAAGTCCATTATCTATTATTGCTCTTTCCAGTAATTATGAGGGTTTCCTTCCTAACCTTTTATTTGGAAACAATGTGGAATGTCAACACCTTAAATCTTTATTTTCCCTTCGATTTACATGTGCTATCCATTTTAATTGTTGCTAATGTTGATAGTCCTGGAGCGATGTCATTTCTTTATTTGATACAGTTTTTCGTGATTATCAAACGGCACGATCCACAGGCTTCACTTATAGGAGTTCGTTTCATGTGAGACTATTTTTTTTTTTTTTTTTTTTTTTGGTCTCTTTAATTCAACTGCAGAAATTATAGGCTAAGATGCCTTTATTAAATACAAGAGACTAGATTCATTTTTTTTTTCTTCTATGTGCCGTATCGATTCAGGGCGTAGGTGATCGCGGCTCTTCACAATTTCCTCTCCTTTGTAGCTTTTAATGAATTTTATTTTTTTGTTATTTGTCTTAAAGCATGTTCCACCAGCCATTTACACTAGCTCATTAACTTGTTTTTCTCTGTTCTTTTTGCCTTTAATCTGTCATGTATCAGATTTTCCAAGCCTCCTTTCCTCATTATGTGCCCTGGAAATTTCAGCTATCTGTTCTCTTCCTGGTGTTATGTATAAGTTTCCTTTTTGTTTCCATTTTCTCTAAAACCTCGTCATTCCTCACATGTTCGATCCATGGAATCCACATTTCTGCTCCTCTTCGTCTACACTCTCCAGTATTCAGTGCCGTACAGAAGGACTGGTACTACATAACATTTCAATACTCTTTTCTTTGTTTCTAACATTTTTTCTGTTTCTTATTACTTTGCTTAGCTTTTGAAAGACATCTTTCGCTATCCCAATTCGCCTTCGGATTTCACTGTCTCACTTCCTCTTCTCTGTTAGAACACTTTCCAGATATTTAAATTGTTGTACTTGTTTGATTTTGGTGTCTACAGATTGTAATTTGCATGCTGGGCAGTTCCTTCTGATAACCACCATGCATTCAGTCTTCTTTTGGTTAATGTTTAGTCCTTTCCTCCCACTTTCCATCACTACTTGTGAGTAATTATATGAGTTATAAGTATTTATTCGGTAAGGCTAAATTTGACGCAATGTCAGATTCATAGAGTTCACATTAACAAATGAGCTTATAAAATGCTAGCATCTTGTCACATCGATTAAGCTCCTGATGACAGCCGGTCATTTACTAATCACATTTTAATCATATCACTTCTCCGAGTTCCAAATGTAAGAAAGAAGATACCATTGACAACCAATCACCAACCCACCCAGAAGAAATGCCAAATTGCAGAACCAATACCTGTGTGCGTTATTTCCTGTCGCTTGATCTCTTCGCGTCAATTGTTACCTATTCTCCTCCTTTTCCTCATAATCGTCACTTCCAACTACCACGTCTTCCATTGATATCTCGCAGTCATGATTAATATTTCGACAGTAACCCTCCAACCCGAGTAGTTCGGGAGATTTTTGTGGGTGATATTTAGTCAAATAAAATGACTAAATGTCCACTTTTAACTTATAGTTAGTAATGTTTATAGTGAGTCGATTCTTACGGAATGCCCATATTTTTAGGCCAGGTGCCAATCGAAACGAAAATGAATACTGTCAGTTATGTTACATGCGTGATACACGCTTAGGCGATCATGTATCTTTCGATACATGACTGAGGAGGCAGATTTTTTTCCCGCAGTAGGTTGCCATTTCTTTCTGCCGTAAACCAGTAGCTGTTATGCTATTTACCCATAACTAGGTGGGGAGTGAGGAAAAAAAGAGGATTCGTACCTTTACCAAGGGTATTAGTACGTAAGTGAATAGAACGGATTCGACTGGAATTCGAACTCGGGTCTCCGATTACTCAATCCGAGCTGCTACTCATTACTCCACGTGCAAGCTCTGAGAACGTAAACTTTTGTATTAAGTCGTGGTTAGGGAATCTTTTCTTTACTGTGGCCCCTTTAAAATTTTCTCATACTTGGTATGACAAGTCGCAAAAAACACATTATTATATGAACAGGTAAGATATTCACTAACCGCCCCCACACGTTCTGATGCGACACAAGGCTAAGTTTATTGTCGGGTAACTGTTTCCCGAGACGAGACTCTGCCCCTCAATATAACGTCGTCTGGAGATTCTCTCTGCCCTGAGGCAGAGAGTTTGACCAGGACACTTTCAAAGTAATTCTAGGAGCACTTCGACGTGGTGTAATCATCAGTAAGCTTGTCTCGCTAGGTCAATTATGACTGAAATGTGAGTTCGATCCTCCCTGGGTGCTCTACATTTTAGGCCATGTGTCACGTTTAAACTATGCTTACAAAATCATTTATATGAACAGGTAAAGGAAAACATTTTAGTGAGTTTGCTTCTTCTTTGACTTGGCGTTGTAAAAGGGTCAGAGTGTGAGTTTATTAATATAAGCTACCCTGCTGTTATATGTATTTGGAGTTAATAGAGGATTTATTTTCTCTTTTTTATACTGAAAATGAAATTAATAAAACGTATAACAATAGCAAACAACAATGAGACCTTGAGTCACGTGTTGAAAATAATAGCAAGAATGAGTATTTTTTTTTTGTCTTGTCAATTACAATATTTTGGTAGTTGTAGCATAACTACGTATGATAATGTGGGGAAAAAAGGAATGGCTTACCTCCCAAACGCCCTCGCGTCTGTCTGGCCTGTGGGTTACGAAAGGAAAGGATCCAAGATGGCGTCCGTGACTTTTAATATTTACGGTCTCGTGCGGTCACGTAAAGTCGCGTTACACGCATGGTAATGAGGTGTTTCTGGACTCCATAAAAGCAAAAAAAAAAAAAAATGAACAGTACACCATTTTTTCACCAGTGTTCGGTGTACATGGCTTTGCGTTGCAGCGTGTGAGACATTTTCCGACGGAAAGAGTTGCGTCCCTTTCACCCTTGAATTTGACACCCTTGCTACAAGCTATTTCGGCCATTACTACAACATGGACAGATTCGACTTGAAGTTGATACCAGAGTTCGACGGTTCCCCTGCTGGCCCGTCTGTGGTCGAGTGGTGGGAAAAGGCCGAGCGGGTCTGCCGGCTGTGTAAAGTTAAAGATCCCGCACTGGTAATCCCTCTGAGGCTCACCAAAGGAGCTTACGCCGTGTATCAGCAGCTCAGGGCTGACGCAGACTTGGAGGAAATTAAGCAGGCTCTATACGTGGCATTCGGTGCGGACCCCTTTGTCTCCTGGAGGCAGTTCACCGAACGGCGGCTTGGGCCAGATGAAACGGTAGATGTCTATCTGGCCGATTTGAGGAAGCTGGCCGCACCGTTCGGTGGAGCAAGCGACCAAATCCTAGGATGCGCCTTTCTGGCCGGACTCCCAGACAACGCCAGTCGACTGCTACGAGCATCGTCAAGGCTCAATGAGCTGGGGTTAGACGAGTTACTGGCCAGAGCCCGGAATATTCTGAAGGACGACGCGGAGCCTGTCTCAGCAGCTGTGGAAGCACCCGCACCGGCAACTGAGGACACAAGGTGCTATAAATGTGGCGAACTGAACCACTTCTCCAAAGACTGCCGAAGCCGAAGCAGTGCGAAGGATACGCATAACCGAGGAACACGGAGACGTATGCGTTGCTACAGGTGCAACAAGCTGGGCCACGTAGCAAGAAGCTGTCCGGGAAACGGGCAAGGGGAGTAAGCTACAGCGCCAGTCTTCTCCCCAGATCACCGCTGAACAAGGCGCTACCCGCAGTGAGCGTGCGGATTAACGGGCGTGAGCGCTTCGCGCTTGTAGACACCGGGTGCACCCGGACCCTTGTACGCAAGGCATGTTGTGACACGTGGGATGAGAAAAAGATTCCAATTCTGACTGTTGGCGGGGGCTCGCTAGCCTCTTGTGGAGTGAGCGTCATCCGCGCAAGCATCGGCGATGGGCCTGCAGTAGCCGTACAAGCCCTGGTCGTGGACGGAGAACTGCTCGGCTATGATCTGCTCCTGGGAATGGACGTCATCAAAAAAGTGGGTGGCGTCCATGTTGACGAAGAGGGTCGGGCGCGTTTCACTGAAACTGGTCTTGCTCTAAGTGCAGCAATGGAGCTAGAACGGCCTGACTTTCGTGCGGAATTCGACCAGCGCACAAAGTCCTGGACAGTTTCCTGGAAATGGTCGGACGATCAACCGCCAGAGAAGCTGTACAACAGTGTGCCAGAGTATAAAATCCCCCCGCTAGCTCGTGCGGAATACGACAAGGAGTTGCGAGCCTGGATTAATAACGGGTGGTTGGTTCCTTATCCAGAGAAGGAATTGGGGCCCCCGAAGGGCCTGATCCCGCTAATGGCGGTTCTCCAGCACAACAAACAAAAGGTGAGGCCGGTGCTCGACTATCGGGAACTGAACGAGCACGTGGACCCTTTTACAGCCCGCGCGGACGTGTGTACCGAGAAGCTAAGGGAATGGCGACAGGCAGGATCAAATGTATCTGTGCTGGATCTTCGCAAAGCATACCTTCAAGTGCGTGTGCACCAATCACTGTGGCCCTATCAAACTGTGCTTATCAAGGGGCAAAGGTATTGCCTGACCCGCATGGGGTTTGGACTCAATGTGGCGCCATCAATTATGCAGATGATTGTTGACGCCATTCTGACGACGGATGAGCGTATACGGCGGGCAACATCTGCATATATTGATTACGTGAACGAGGGAGTCATATCTGCGGCGCGCGTGAAGGAGCATCTCTACAACTTTGGCCTCCTCAGCAAGGAACCGGAGAGGCTGCAGGATGGTGCACGAGTGCTTGGTTTGCAGGTCTGGGGAGAGGATGACGTTCTGTATTGGAAACGGGGAAACGAGGTCCCAGACATGCCCACCGTTGTCACGCGGCGAAGCATATTTTCCTTGTGCGGCAAGTTAGTTGGGCACCTTCCTGTAGGTGGCTGGCTGCGTGTTGCAGTGGCGTTCATCAAGCGGAGAGCATCTGATGTCACCACTGGATGGGATGACGAAGTTCACGACGCCCCTCTCCTCACCATGATGAGGGAGGTCCTCGCTAGAGTACGCAAGGAAGACCCAGCGCGGGGCAGATGGTGCGTCGACAACCAAGACCTCAGTGTGTGGGTTGACGCAAGCTCTCTTGCAACTGGTGTATCGATAGTTCACGATGGAGCCGTGGTGGAAGATGCTTGCTCGTTACGTCCAGAAAAGGACTCCCAGCACATAAACCTAGCAGAGCTCGATGCTGTCATCAAGGGGATCAACTTGGCGATCCTCTGGAAGTCGACCACCCTGCGTCTGTTCACGGATTCCGCTTGCGTCTATAAGTGGATCTCGGATACCCTTACCGGGAGGGCCAGGGTGCGGACTAAAGCCGCCAGCGAGATGCTTATCCGACGACGGCTCGACACGATCGTGAAGCTGGTGCAAGAGTACGCACTGACAATGGAGGTGTCCCTAGTCAAATCTAGCCTCAACAAGGCAGATTGTTTAACGAGGGTGCCCCAAAGGTGGCTTGACGCCACTAAGAAAGCTATTGAGCCCGTGCAACCCGCCTGCGCTGCGTCCATGAGTCCCGTTCGATCTAATCGGATCAAAGAAGTCCACCAACAAAGCGGGCACCCCGGAGTCAAGCGGACCCTGTATTTCGCCAAGTTGGTTGACCCAGGAGTACAAAAGACAGACATCAGAAGAGTGGTCAGAAACTGCGTGGCGTGCCAGTCTATAGACCCAGCACCCGTTCGCTGGAAGAATGGGCAGCTGAGCGTGAGGAACCACTGGAGCCGGCTGGCAATAGATGTTACTCACCACAACGGCGAGGATTTCCTGACGCTCATTGATTGCGGTCCATCCAGGTTTGCGATATGGCGGCTGCTGCGTCGGCAGGATTCAGCCACCATCATCCGTCAGTTAAATGGTATCTTCCTTGAACGTGGCCCCCCAACGGAGATATTAACCGACAATGGCACCGCATTCAACAGTGAGCAGTTCAGGAGGTTTGCGGATGCCTGGGGAGTGCACCTACGGTTCCGGTGCGCCCACGTACCGAGTGGAAATGGGATCATCGAGCGGAACCACAGGACCGTCAAGACCATCGCAGCCAGGACGGGCTGCGCGGTGTCTGAGGCGGTCTACTTGTACAACGTGACCCCGAAGGATGATGTCTCACCCTCTACGACTCCAGCCGACACATTGCATAGGTACCACGTCAGAGTGAAGGGCATAGAGACCAACCCGCTGACGGAACTGAAAGTAACCGGAGAGAGGCTGAAGAAAGGCGATGTGGTCTGGGTTAAAAACCCGCGCAGCAAGTGCACGACGAAATACGGAACCGGACGCGTCACTGAGGTGATCAGCCCACAGGCGGTGCGGGTCGACGGTGTGCCCCGTCACGTTAAGGACCTGCGGCCGGCGACGCAGTTGCAACCATCGCTGGACGACGGGAGCGAATCGGAATCTGAGACCAGTGAGGCATCGCTCTGGTTCATGCCAGCTCCATCAGGCAGTGACTCAGATATCAGCAGCCTTCCAAGGGACGCGGTGTTTTTCGACCCTCAGACCGCGGACATGAGCGCAAGCGGCGATGAGGCTCGCAGCGTCCCTCTTCGAAGAAGCACCCGGCGAAAGCGATCGCCGCCTCCCTGTCACCTCTGTGATCATGAGATCAGGGGGGAGTGTGGGGAAAAAAGGAATGGCTTACCTCCCAAACGCCCTCGCGTCTGTCTGGCCTGTGGGTTACGAAAGGAAAGGATCCAAGATGGCGTCCGTGACTTTTAAAATTTACGGTCTCGTGCGGTCACGCAAAGTCGCGTTACACGCATGGTAATGAGGTGTTTCTGGACTCCATAAAAGCAAAAAAAAAAAAAAATGAACAGTACACCATTTTTTCACCAGTGTTCGGTGTACATGGCTTTGCGTTGCAGCGTGTGAGACATTTTCCGACGGAAAAAGTTGCGTCCCTTTCACCCTTGAATTTGACACCCTTGCTACAGATAATTGGTATGTCTCCATTCATATAAATACAGTAGAAAATACTGTATGTTGGTCACCAGTTGGAGATTCGTCTCTAGCTGTGCTGGTCAAACTCTGCCTTTGGACAGAGAGGATCCCCAAACGAGGCTATGTCGAAGGGCAGAATCTCGTCTCTGGAAGCAGCTACCCGACCCCGTTTTATACGGGTTCTACGGGTAATTTTTGGCCGAGCGTACGTACATGGATACCCCACATTAAATTCGGCCGTGTGCCACATCTGACCGCGTGGGGCCGTTCGTAAATTCCTGCAGCTGGAGATTCATTGTGGAATTCACTTCATTCTACTTCTACGCGCCGCTGGCGTATCTTATATGTGTTGTTCTTGTGCGAAGTATTATTGTTTATTATCAAACTTCGTTTGATTATTCTATTCAGTAACCTTCCCTAGGTTACAACAGTATTGTAAGTGTTAAAATATTCTAAGTGATAGTGTCTCTTTTGTTTCTTTAATGTTAGTGTTTACTTGTTTTTGTTTGTTCCGAGAATTTTGTTAAGAGTAGCGTTTGAGATCATTAACAGTGGATTTTTGTAGAGCGAAGAAGATACGTCTGTATTGTTCTTTTTATAACTGCTATTCGACTCTATACGCTACTGTACTGACCTGCTGTCTGTGCTTGTGTTGGAAGTGTCGTTTTTATAATGATGAAATACTATCATATAACATCCCTGATGACCAGGTTGTTTTAGATGCTGAAATTTTTATCTTTATTTCCAGGATGATGAAATATCCTTATCATTCATCACTGGTGGAAAGGTTGTTTTTTTATGTGTTGTAATATCATCATCATTCTGGGTCATCACATCGTAAGTCAAAATCGCTATCCTCCTGATTACACTTCTTTTGTTCTCACTCCATAATGTTTTTCTGTTTTCTTATTCTTTCGCACCGAGTAACCCCTTGTGTCTTAGTGGCTATACTGCCTTGCTTGGGGGTGAACTCAACTTTAAAAAAATTTTTTTTTTAATATAATCCTTATCTGCATAATTTCAGACAAAATAATTTACTTTGTTGTTTAACAGATATTAATTGTATTCTGTTCGTAGATATTCTACGTTTTTTCCCATTATTATTAAAACTTAAATGTGTATATTAATTTGACTTTCCCGACGCCTTGATACATCCATTAAGGTACTAATAACAGCCGACCATAGACTAATCACATTTTAATCGAATATCAATAATGATTTATTTTTTTCAAGATAACGTCCATCTTACTTAAATTATATAATGTTCCGTTGAATTATTCTTATCTGTTCAATTGGAGCCATATTTCTAACAAAACATTCACAGTGAGCGAGAAATTCCAAGATAGGCTAATTGAAACTTGGACGGGAGGTTGCGTGGTCAGTCATTTTAATCTTGTCATAGAGTCGATCTAATCAAAGTATACTATCATCATGATTAGTGAATTGTTTACTGGGGATATAAGTCGAAAGGTATCTAAATGAATGGCATATTGAAATGGCAAAAGATGCCTTCCCAAAACAAAGCAAAGTATTAAGAAACAGAAAAATGTCGTCCGAAATTATGATCGCAAGGCTATTATACAATATCAGTCTTTCTATACATCAGTGTGCACGTGGTTGGAACGTTTGCATTCTGACAATGAGACTTGGGTCCTAATCTAACCATGGACGAGTCGAAGGAGATTTCCTGATGTTTATCGGACTGGATGGGTAGATCCCAGCGTGCGGTAGCTGTGGAAAGTGCCTAAAAATCATCCGCGTGTTGACCGAAGCTTTGTGAGTGAAATTGGGTAGACAGAACCCTTGTGCGCCGTCAATAGCTCTGCTAGCACGAAATCACAAGAGGCCGAGGGTTTGAGAGTTCTGGACTTGTTCGAATTTTTGATCACGCTAGATAACACGCTCTTTCCCAGAAACTGTAACTAAGGTCTACTCAGCATAGTTGCAGTATAAACCACAGGTTGGCTCTCTGGGTGTTGAACAAACACAAATCTGCCTGAGCAAACGTTTGAAATAAGGATTGGTTGGCCGCCCTAGTAGATAGGTATCCTCGAATACGAGTGACAAGTTATACATATATCAGTGAATACTGTCCAATCTTCTCAGGGATACAAAAAAAAACTGAGACATCAGAGATTTACTTCTACAGAATTATGCTGAGAATACCATGGAATGATCATGTAAATAACAAGGAAGTTTTAATGAAAATGGAAACAAAGATGGCGCATACGAAAATGGCGAATAAGAAATATCTAAGACACATAATGACGGAAGACTGATTAGAGAATTTGTCACTCGTAGGATATAGTGAAGGCATAGAAAAAACACGAATGGCCTACCTAACAAGTTTTGTAAATGAATGGCAGAGGCGGGAGTGATGTTAAAATATATAATAGGTGTTAAAAAAAAAAGATAAGAAGTTGTGAAGAGTTATGATCGCCCACGTCCTAAAGTTACACGGTATATAGAATAAGAATATATAAAAATGAGTCTACAATAATAATCAAACTCTCAAGGCGCCTTTATACATCCATTAAGTTGTCAGGTATCTATTACATTTTAATCAATTATTAATACTGATCATTTCATTAAATTTTCACTTATTAAATCTCGGTTAGTAAAGTTACCACCTACAATTTTTCTTGGGGTCGCTATTTACTGAAATCCCTACTTATTGGACCAGGTGTCATTCGAAACGAAGATAAATAAATGTACTTACTGCAGATTGTGGGAACGTAAGCTTGTCTCTTAAGAAATTATTTGTCAAGAGATTCATTACTGTTGCCCACTTACTATGCTCCTATTAAACATAAATTTCCAGATTAACTCCAATCTTTAGTTTCATCAGTTCAAATTATTTACAGACAGTAAACGTCATACTTTTTCTACGGATCTGAATCACCTTCATGTTCCAATCAAGGGTCAGCCGTTATCTATCCTCTTTACTCGAATAATCTACACTTCCTACCACTGCGTCTTTTATTCATAACTTCCTGCATCATTCGCCATTATCATAAAAATAGCCGGTCATATGGTGATCACATTTTAATCTTGTATTATCAATGATTAGTTGCCTTTTTACAAGTCAGAATTCATTTGACTAAATTTTCAATTTAATTATTTCTTCTATGGGCTGTGTACCTTCGTGACGTGGGTGATCACGGCTCTCCACAACTGTCTGAAGTTTTGTATTTCCCTATACCAACTTGTCCGTGGATTCATTGACACAAACTGATTAGGTCTATCTATCTATCTATCTTTCTCTCAACGTCCACTTCCATGACAACCAGGTTCGAATTTCACTACGGTCGATTTACCAAGAAGGCGACTTCTTGATGTTATCAGTCTGGAAGAGGCTACCTCAGCATGCGGCACTGTTAGAAAGTGCCTGACAAGCATACCGCGTGTTGATTTCAGTTTTTGCGTGAAACTAGGAGTCGGCGATTGTTGTGTTAGCATGAAATCACAAGTCATCGTGGCCGAGGTTTTGAGCGTGCTGGCCTTGTTAAGACTGTTCATCAGGCTAGACAACGCACTCTCTCCCAGAATCTAAGGTCCGCTGAACCTAGTTAAGCAGGCGTCTGCAACATGGACTAGCTAGCCGCCCTAGTAGACGGATACGATTGGCCAGTAATCATATATATATATATATATATATATATATATATATATATATGACCTTTCAGGTGTACACTGTTCAAGCACTAGTATAAGTCTTATTCTTTTACGCAATCGTCAGGCATCTGGCAGCTCTAATGCGATAATAGAAAAGTTTATGACCCCAGGCAAGCCTAAAATGGAACAAAAATGTGGACGGTGCTTACACATACCAATCTCACTTGGAAGGCGGAAAAGCAGCCATCCGTCCAAGATCAAATAAAGACATCAACATTCAATTATAATCCGCCCCCACAAAAAACAGAAATATGATGCCGATGCAGGAAAAAAGGGCTCAAAGATACTTATGGCAGAGCTTTCTAATATTAATAAAAATAAACAGCTCTTAAAAAGAGACTGCCCATATATATATATATATATATGTGTGTGTGTGTGTGTGTGTCTCATGTAAGTGTTACTTTTTTTCTATTCGTTTTTTCTCATTATATGTTCTAGAAATTTCAACTTGTCTTATTCTATGTATAAATGACAAATTCTTCCTCGTTGCTTACACGTTCCGTTCACAGTATTCTCAGCATCCTTCTGTATAGCCACATGTCTGTTGCCTCAAGTCTCTTCTGCATCTAAGTCTACGGCCATATCACGTTGAAACACCAGTTCCCGTACGGAGCACCGAACTTAAGCAATGTCGATCCTGGTCAGTACCTTGATGGGAATACCTGGTGGTGTAATGGATAATGGCTCGTAATTGTTAATGGGAGACCCGAGTTCCAATTCCAGTTGGGTTCGTTATATTCACCTACGCGCAAATACTCTTAGAAAAGTTATGAATCAACCTGTTTTCCTCCAGCTATGGGTTAATTAGTAAGAATTTTATCACTAAATCATTATCTTTTTAAAAAACATCTTAGTCTAAAAATACTTTCTGGCTTTAGATATCAAAGGGCTGATAAACCGTAGAAAACGAAACACTCAATCTTCTTCATTGCTGCCGAGATTGTCCAGCAGTTCTTAACATATAGGAGGATTGACATTACATAACAATTTGGTTTTCTTGTCTTGTTTTAAACGAAATTTTCTCGTTTCTTAATACTTTGCTTAGCTTTTGAAACGTCTAGTCACTCCTATGAATCCTTCTTGTTTGAACTACTATTAAACGAAATTAAAAATAATAAACATGTCGAATATTTAGTGCAAATGGTTGGTATATCAAAAAGATATTGCATATACCTACTCTCTACTACTTGTTATAACGTTCGATTGGTATTAGCCATTGATTTATAAAAAACGCCTGCGACAAGTTGAAGATAATTCGTTAACTGCCTATTTTAATGGCTTATGTTTCGTATTACAGTAACAAACATTCGGAGATTAAAACACATTAAAATTAGACTGGAAGTCAAGGACGACTTTATAGTGAAACAGCTTAAGGGTCTATTTCCTTAATAAAACAAATATTGATCCCCTTAGATTTATTTACAAGGCTTTCAAGCGAATAACAAAGGCTTTGTCTGAAGCAAAAGTGTTGCTAAGAGAAAGGAAAGTCGGCTATAATAAAAGTCACCAACGATTGAGAGAAACGAAACGAAATGAAAACGACGTTATCCGCAAAAGTGATTTTAAGAAACCAGCAATGCTGGATTTACTATAGTCTACATCAAAAAGGCAGCTTACATGAAGCGATCGTTAGCTATTTCATGCTGATTAATCAGCGTCATGAGATCGATCCTCACTGATGATAGTCGAAACTCTTTTTCGTCTTTTATGATCATGGCTAGCCTCGATTTTCTATCTTAGTTGCTCTCAATATTTTTTTAACTTTTAGCATCCATCTTTGTTCACGTTCTGCCATCTGTTCACGCAAACTGAAGAATGTTATTCGCTATTTTCCCCAGTTTTATTTAATCTTCTGTATTTCCTGTGAGTGTTAAATTCTTTCTGTCTTCTTTTCTTTTTTTTATTATATCAGAAATTCCAACTGCTGCTTTTTTATTGTAAGTACAAGTTTCTGTTTTCCATAAAATCTGCTATCATCATCAGCCCCTTGTCTTTCCAGCATTCTGCGTGTAAACCCTATCTCTGTCATTTAAAGGAACTTCGTCATTGACGAAAAGATTGTCCCGCCGTATAGCAGATTGGAAAATGCATAGCATTTCAGCACTCATTTCTTTGTTTCTAAACGTATATTTTCCTTTTTCTTAATACTTTGCTTAGTTTCTGGAAGACTTCTTTCGCTATACCTACACGCCATCAGATTTCTCATTTCCCGTTGTCTGTTACTATACTAACCAGTTTACTGTACCTGCTTTATTTTGACGTCAGCTGTACGAATTTTCTAGACATAAATAAAATTGTGTATAAAACGCACCTATAATTTGGAAGATATATTTAGGAAAAAATATTAATTAATCCATTGATCCATGCTTACATGCCGTTTTATTTTCGTTATATATTTTAACATTATTTCGATTTGTAGTCACAGATTTAATTCTTTATATATATATATATATATATATATATATATATATATATATGTGTGTGGGATTATCAAGATCCAAGTGTAGTAAACTGAGGTAATCTTTTATAGAATTTTAATATTATTTTGATAACAATCATAATTGAATAATTGATAACCATTTCCATTTAATTTTAGAATCATCAAAGAAAAAGTAAGTCAAACAGTTCTTTTTTTTATATATATATTTTTTAGTACAGTAATTTAAATCTAATCACCGATTTATAAAATAAATTGTAATGTTTTTAAATATATATATATATTTAAACAAAGTGCGACTTCTATGAGAAATGAAATAATGGCACCATTGTGCAGTCATAACAGCATTTTCTCCGAGTTTTCCATGATCTTCATATTTCACGTAAATGGTATATTTCGTTATAAAAAGAGGAAATCTGGTTTCGATTCGAAAAGTTCTTCTAAGAGTTGTTTAAAGAGCTACAAAGAGAAATATTGATATTCGCTTTTTATAAAATCCATGTTGAGCTATTTCGCCTAGCTTCTGAATTTCCTTTAAGCCTTGTAATCGGCTCTATGGTATGCGGTTGATTGCACAAATAAGAGTCGACTTCCAATTTCAAATTCCCTCCTTGTCTACTGCTTTCACATTGGCAAATACATTAAAAAAAACATTTCGTTTCCCCACAAGTAAGGGTTAAATCGCGTGGCAGATTGAGGCCTCCTTAAACTTGGGCGGTAGCCGATAGAGGAAAAAGACTCGATAATAATTCCCAAAAAATCGCAGAAATAATGAAATGGAATTGTTGGCAAGCCATTATGGACTAAGTCCTCAAGAAACATGGCATAGCACAAAACAATAGAAACGTGTATATCAACACTGCATCCGTGACCGAATTGGTAAATATAAGTTTCGGATATAGAAATGGCTTTCCTAGTGGGAAAAGAAGGTACTGTTTCGATTCCAGTTGGCGGCTCAATTTTATTTTAGTAGGACTTCTGTTTCTTTTGAAACCATAAAATTGTTCAAAATATTTAGATTTGGGAATAGAGGTGTTGATATGCCGCGAAAGGAAATCGACCAACGAATATAAAAGAGCTTTCATGACATTAATCCATATAATATCCTATTTTTTTTTTTAAATCAAACTGTATTCCAAAATATAACTACAACAAAACTACAACATAAAACACACATGTCACCACCTCAAGTAATTATATCCACTCAAACATGAACAAAATCTGCGTATCATTTACCATGTATTTCACTGTGAAAGCAGAATAACGGGTATCATATTTTTATTACTTCCAAGAAAATTAGATTTCAACGTTAAGTCTCGTAAGGATTTGATCTGTCGTTTAACAAATAAATCAATCAATTCCCTGGTAAGAATAGGGAATGTAGATTTGATTCTTGTCAGAGGAACATTTTTTTTCTTGGAAACTTCTCAGTCTAGGCCGATTTTTATAAGTTTCACTCTTTAAGGAAAAATTTCAAAAAAACAAAAACAGGGATAACAGCACAAATGCTTGTACCCACTACAAATAACGTTTATTATAATGAGAAATAAAAATGTGTAGATAAGCCAACTGATGAGGTAGATATTGTATTATAATCTCCCGTGCATACTTGATGGGAAATAGAGCTGGTGAGCGTGCTAGCCAGGAAATTTATCGAAGAGAGCTTACAGAGCCTCTTGAGTAGCATGGGCAACGTGGAGAAGGATATTTTTCCTGCTGGAACAAAACATGTCAAGAACATTCTACGTATTATGAGTTGCCATTTTTATTTTTTATTTTTTGCTTCTTTATTTTCGAAACTATTCAAATAAGCCCACAATGTTCGATTCAGTTTTTTGCTATCGTAATTAGGAAAATACTACCTCGACAACACGTTGACAAAACTGTCCGGGACACTTGGTATTTTTTAGAGGTGGTCGATTAAATAAATTAGTTGACAGTGAAGTTTTATCACGTTTGCCAAATAGTTGAATGTTGACGTCTTTTATCACATGTCACTGTTTTTCTTTTTGTGTGTGCGTGCGTTTGTGTGTGTCCTTGAAGTGTGCAACGGGTGTTTAGGCCTCACCCTCCTGCATCGACGACAATCCAATTATTGATAACAACTTCGTAAGAGTTTGTTGTGGCAAAGGTGAGTTCACAGTCGTCTGCTCTGAATTTGCATTGTTCGAATCCAAATGCTACGCACGATTGTAAATTCGTCTCTTGCTTGAAAACGCTTCATACAGTTTGACAGCCTCATAATTATTTTCATTATCACAATTTCCATGGCTTTTAATATTAATGACGTGTGATGATGAGAAGGTGAAACTAGCCAATCATAAAATGTCTGCGTCGACCAGATAAAGAAGCAAAGTGATTTCCATTGTCACATATAAAGACAGTAGCAATAATGAAATCCTCTGTTCCACGAGGCAGAGACGGACGACGCGACTTCATTGATTCTTTTAAATATCCTGGCTAGAGAAAATAAATCTTGCTATAAAATCGGTCTATTTCTGTATGAAAAGGAGAGCGTACTATGGTACGAAGTTACAAAAAAAAACATGAGGGAAAAAGAAAAAACAAATATAAAACTTTCGAAAGATGTGATGCGCAAAAATTAAATATCCTTAACAGAGAAACGAATATCTTATGACAGCTTGTGAGACTTTTTATGCTCCCACTCTCTTCGAGAATATTTGATCAATGTTCGTACCTCCTAAAACAAACGTATTACGGATTCTGTTTTACTTGTCTCATTATTTTTTTTTATATTGACAAAAGACTATTTACTTTCTGTGATGTATGTCATTTATATCACTAAAATAGTGAACAGGCAGTTAAACTAAGGATTGAAACCGAAACCTGAAGATCTAAACTAGGGTATCTCAACCTATTTTATGCCCTACAGTTCTAAGAAATGTTTGAACAATGTTTGCATTCCATAAAAAAATTAACATCTCACTTAATGTATAATTATTGAACGAAATAATATTTTTAAGCTAGTCCTGGGTAGTACGATAAACATCCGCTAGCAAGGCCTCTCATAGAGGTTGTGAGGAGGGTGAAACCACCTCTTAATTGCTGTTGTTCCCAAGTTCACCCTGACCCAAGGTGGTGGCACTTGTTAGCATTCCACCTACGGGCAAACAGTGAAACCCAAGTAAAAAAAAAACAAAAAAAAAAACTATTATTTTGGAATGTGTCCCGAAAAAATAATTGATTTCGTCTCTTTCTCTCCTGCTGTCGTAGCGACGGGCACAGTCTCCATTTCTGAGACTGAAAACTGCCCTCCTTCTCATTCTTGCCCTTTACATAGAGCTTATGCAAAACACCAACAAGCCAGCTACTTCCCGCGCATGCCCACCTCCACTCGCTTTGTGGGTGTCAAGTTTACCGACCAACTCATTACAACTATGATATTATAAAAAATGCTATTTTATAGTAAAAAAAAAAATAGCAATACATTTTTTATATAAGAACATTAACAGTACTCATTTATACTAAAATGCCAGCAATAAATGTTGTAGAATTATCAACAATATATTTTATCTGTAATTGAAACCTTACAATTGTATTCCAAAATATAACTTCAACAAAACTGTAACATAAAGCACATATCACCGCCTCTAGTAATTATGTCTACACTAATATGTATATGCCCAAAAGCTGGGTATCATCTATCATATATTCAATTGTGAAAGAATAGCATCCCAAGAAAATTACATTTCGGTATTTAAACACCCATAAGAAGTTGATGAACTGTTAAACAAACAAATCAATAAATCATTCATTTATTGAGGCACATTAATGTAGACGAAAAAATTGAATTTAACCAATAAGCTTTTGACTCAACACAAATGCAACGATAAATTGAGTAATTATTATTAGGCTGGTGCAAAAATAATGTCGTTTTCTCACATAGTAACATATGTGAGTAAACGACCTTATTTTTGCACCAACCTAATATTTATCAAATATTAACAAATACAAAATGTCCCAGAGTTGACTATTTCATATAAATCGGGCAAAGAAAAAATGACACAGTTTTATGTTTATTAATCAATTATGCTACAAAACAAATAGATATGTAAATCTTATGACAAAACATTACTGAAAATTTTCATCATGTTCTCTGTCTGTATGCCTGCAAATTTCAATCCATTCTTAGCGTTGCGAAATACATTTTGAAGCATTCCAGGTGTTACCTGCTGCGCTGTTAACTGAAGGTTTTCTTTAAGCTCAGCTAAACTATTGATCTTTTGGCGATAAACCATCGTTTTTATATGAAGACCCATACAAAGAAATCCCTGTCAACAAAGAGGCGTTCTTGGGTATTCGTTATTAATAGGGTTCTGAAAGAGAAATGAAGAAAAATATTAGGAAAAATATATAAAAATTATAAAGTTATAAACAAAATTAAAAATTTAACTAACATGAAGACGAAGTTTGTTTGTTTTTTTTTTTTGTTTTTTGTACGGTTTCACTGAAATAGAAAGTTAATTCTGGGATATCCTACTGTATTACGTTGGGGCAAAAATAATGACGTAATAATGTCGTTTTTTGACGTATTTTTTAACGTCAAAAAACGACATTATTACGTCATTATTTTTGCACCAACCTAATAAATCGTAAAATGAGTCACAAATGTAAGCGGAAAATTCAAAAACTTCTTTTCCTTCTTCTTCTCATTCCTGATTTTCCTCTAAATGTGGAACCCTCTTTTAGAGTGTGACCCGCAGAGCTGCCTGTGAATTACGGCGATTCCTGGAATTTGTCTTGATAAAAAAGAACTACCGTCAATAATGGCGAACAAGTCGACCTCAAGATTGTTAGCTCATAATTCTGAGTTTGGCTTATACCTATTGTATAGATCGACCCCCGGGCATACGGTAGGCTACCAATTCCCCCCAAATTATGCCTTCCGATAAATGGAGTTAGTGCACAGTATACGATAACCTGTACCAAAACTTCATAAAATCACACCACTTACCTATATATTGAAACACTAATCGTAATATATTTCTATATGCGTTGTATAGCAGATAACCTACAACACACACCGGTAGGTACCAATATTACATTTAAAATTCATCAGATCTACTGATATACACATTGATGTCAATATCAAATAGTTTCAGTATCTGTCTATATGTCTGAGATGCGGTATATGTACACTATTTACATCGTTTGGACTATCATCCTCATTTTTGTTGCCATATTTATCACAACGTTTCGGTCGTTGTACGCTACGGCCTTCTTCAGGTTGTTGGAATGTCGAACTGAACCCTTTTTTTAGCTTGCTGGGGTAGTCTGTTCTAGTTCCACGTGCCATGCCTAATGGATGTCAGTTATCTCCTGGTTAAGGCGGTAGAGAAATTGGAGAGTGAATTAAGAGGGGACAACTGAAAAATCAAATTCTACGTCCGAAATGTACGCTAAATTCGTACAAAAAATGGTTACTCATCTCCGCTTCACACGGACTTCTTTCAAATAAACGTTATTACTGAATTTTTCTATCAGCCTTAAAAAAATCGGGTAATGAAGGTTGTTTTGAACGCCCATGCTTCTGAATCATTTAATATTGATGAGTGTGTCCTCCAGGTCGATATCCTTGGACTTAATTTGCTATCTTCGTCCACGTCGTTCCTGATGTCATCACTTCCCAGCGAGGTATTTTATGCTAGTGACAAAACTATTTACACCTTTTCTTCACGGTAAGTCCAATAGGTTCGCCAATATAAACCTGGTAAATACTCTCGAAAATGGCCTCCAATCAGTTATTAAATGAGGCAACCAACGGCTTGTACATTTTAACGGCCTCAAAACGAGACTGCTATTATTTAATTCCCATAGAACCATTTTGGCCTCCATCAGAATGACTGGTACTAACTTTCCGATTGCAGCTCATGGCCTCTTCTAGGGTTCACATTTTTTATTGACTTCTAGGTTTCACATTTTTTATTGACATACGGATGAGTTATTATATCGAATTAATTGTTAGATCTGCTGCTAATAAGTTTGGCTCACTATTTCGAGCCAGACAATTTTCCTCGCCAGAATCTATTTTGCCTAATTATAAATCTACCATTTGTCCGTGTATTGAATATTTCTTCCACATCCGGTTTGTTGCTCCAGCTATTTATCTCTAGATTCTCGACAAAAGCCAAAGAAGGGTCTATAATGTTGTTGGCTTAAATCTGGCATTTCGACTTCAGACATTTTCCCATCGCCGTGCCGTGACTTCCCCCTCTCTTTTCTGTAAATAATTTTATGGTAGTTGTTCTGCGCTTTCATACTGATAGTGTGAATTTAAACGCATTACTAGATCGGTTACTAGGTCTCATCGTCTTACTATTGAATTATTTAGATGTAACTAAGTTCTATTCTAATAGGGTTTTTTTTCTCGCAATTCCCACCTGTGGAACTCTCTTTCGATTTCTTGCTTCCCTACCACGTACAATTTTTTAATGCAATGCCAATCGAGATTTTCTACCTTGATGGAACCTGTTCTTTTATTGTCCTTTCTTCTCATTAAAATCTTCTCATTCTCTTCCTCACTTTTTTTTTTTTTTTTTTTTTTTTTTTGAAAGAATATTTTTTTCAACCTAGCCAAATTCATCTGTATTCTTTTTTTCGTTTTCTCTCCATCACCTTTTGTGACAAGAGAAAATCTACCAAGAATGGTGACATATTGTAATGGGCGCAAATTTACTGTGACTGAACAAGTAATCAAGGCCATTTCCAAACATTTTCGTCTTCGTCGATTATTTTCTCTTTTCAACAAAATAACATTCCCGGTGTCAAAGTTGTGGTCAGTTTCGTTATGGTGGACAAACAATGCGTCTTCTGTGTTGTTTTTGTTTGTTTGTTTTTTTATTGTTCCTTTAATGTTCATATAGTCTTTTGTTTAAACTTCTTGGGGTTTCTCCAATGTATTAATTCTAGCAATTCCTGCACTTGATAGAGTAAACTTCTCCTTCAAGTCTTGGCTTGTTTTTTATTGATTAATTCTTTGTTTTAGATGTAGTTGTGACAAATTTCATGTTGAGTTTAGATAAAGTTCTTCGGTTGTAGTAATAGCGGGTAGAATAATAGTTTTTTTTTTTTTTTTTTTCATTCGTCGGATTTCTTTCAAAAATATTCTTTCAAAAATTCTGAAACTACCAGCATCTCTCGTTTTGTGCGCATGCGTAGACGTGGCAACATCAAAGAGCACAGTCCGATGAAATCCTAACGAATGAAAAGTGTCACAAAAACTTTTTTCCAATTTTCCATAGTATTTTTCTAAATAGTCTTTGTTGATATATAAAATTATATATATAAACATATTGTGAAATGGATTAAATCCGACAATTATTTAATATATTTTTGTTTATACGTTATCGTTATAGATATAATTTAGTTAAGTAAATGCTCTGCTTCTTTAATTAAACATTAATACTTACATTTGCTGGCCTGAATGTTCGAGAGATATCGTAGAAAATATGCGCACTTTGATAGAAATCGAAACTGTAACCCTAATGGGAATCGTATTTTACCTGACGTGCTGTTAACTATTCAGCTACAGAGAAACGTCTTAGCAAAGTGTGAATTACCATTTATAAACATACAATCTTCGACGATTTTTCTCTATCGCTCATTTCTGCTCACGAAATATATCTTAACGTAAAAAATGATAACATATCATAAAATGGATTAAGTCCGAAAATCATTTATACGTTTTTTTTATAGATATAATTTAAGTAAATACTCTGTTTCTTTTTTTTTTTTTTTTTGTTTATTTTTTTTAATTGGACGGTTAACAGAATGAATAACAGCACGTCAGATCAAATGACGGTTACCATTAGGGTTACAGTTTCGATTCCTGCCGGAAAGCGAATAATTTCTACGAAATTTCTCGAACATTCAGCCCGGTAAATGTAATTAATGCTGTTTAATTAAAAAAAAAATCAGAACATTAACTTTAAAAAAATATATATATCTATTAGGTTGGTGCAAAAATAATGTCGTTTTCTCACATATGTTACTATGTGAGAAAACGACATTATTTTTGCACCAAACTAATATAAAAATAACGTTTAAACAGAACATATATTTAAATAATTGTCAGACTTAATCTATTTCATACTTATATATATATATATATATATATATATATATATGAAGAAAAATATACGGAAAAAACAAACAAAAATCCTTATATGAAATAATGCTGTCTTTGTCATGCTGAATTGATAATGTTAATTATATTTTATGAATATGTCCTGAAGATGGTTTATTAGACCGAAACGTCCGACGTTGACATTATATTAACATTAAAACAGCATAATTGCATATAAGGATCTTTGTTTGTTTTTTCCGTATATTTTTCTTCATACTATCGGATCTATATCCATATATTTGCTTACATATATATATATAGAAAAGAAAAAGAGAGAAGTAAGGGATGAAAACCAATGAAAGACTTTGTGAGATAAACTAGTTAGAAATCATGACAATGAGTGAAAGATTGAAAAGCAAAATTGTTTCTGCCTTCCCTAACTGAAATTCTTTCGAGAGAGACGGATTGAAAGAAGAGTTGCAAGATAAAATATTTTAACGTTGCTCATGCCATTTTTCGCATCTTTAATTAATCCCTGATTGTGTCGCATTTATATAAAACCATGAATTGGCAGCGGATACAGGAACAACTGAAAAATTGAGAACATATCGACAAAGACAGGAAAGAATAGGAAACGTATGAAATAATGAATAATTCTCTCGACATTCACATGTATCTGACTCACTAGAATTGTCGGTTTTTGTTCATAAGACTAAATGATCTGTATAGGATGGTGGGGGGGATTAAGACATTCACAGATATTCAGTATCTATATTTCTGAGATGAGGTATTATGTACACTATTTACATTATTAGGACTATTGTCCTCATCTTTGTCGGCATATTTATTACAACGTTTCTGCCGTTGTACGCTCCGGCCTTCTTCAGGTGTTTGGAATGTCGAACTGAACCCTTTATTTCGCTCACTGGGGTAGACTGTTCTAGTTTCACGTACGATATTTTTTAATGGATATCAGTTATCTCCCGTTAATTACTCTCTCCAAGTCCCCCACTACCTTAACCTGGTATTGAACTCACACTCTTTTATCCACTGTGTCATGTCTCCTCAAGGACACATGGCACAGTGGATAAAGGTGTTAGTTAGATCCAGTGATAGGACCCAAAGAGTGTGAGTTCAATACCCGGTTAAGTCAGTGGAGAACTTGTAGAGCGGAATTAACAGGAGATAACTGACATCTATTAAAAAAAAAAAGCACGTGGAACTAGAACATTCTATCCCAGTGATCGAAATAAAGGGTTCAGTTCGACATTCCAACCACCTGAAGAAAGGCTGAAACGTTGTAATAATTATGGCGACAAAGATGAGGACAGTAGTTCGAATAATGTAAATATTGTACAGACATTCAGATTTATATATAAAAAAAAAAAGTTTTTCTAGCCATGAACCGCAGGATCGAATGTCACCATGGCTGGATTTGTCAGAAAAGTAACATCTTGATATTATCAGTTTGGGGAGTCGAACCAGCAAGCGGCACCACTGAGAAGTACCTGATAACGATACAACGGGTTGACACTAGCCTTTTGAATTCGGGACTGCCTGTAAGCTTTTATTTAGTCTTGAGTATGTAGGTGTGTGTAATATATAATATATATATATATATATAATTCAAAAGTTATAAGATATTATTTGGAATATATGCCCCATTTTTATTTAGTAAAGTGCTTATCGGGCCTACAGGCCCGCGCATTCGAAAAATCTTAGTAATTAAATTATGTACTCCGACAGGGATTGATCAAAGCTTAAGGGAAACTAAGGTTTTATATGAAATTCTTCACCGCTCGTTCATGACGCACTTCGCAGTAAGCAAGGCTCTTTTTACCCTATTTAAGGAAGGCATATTTTTTTCGCACTCCACACCTCTACACACACACAGATATATATATATATATATATATATATATATATATATATATGAAAGTTTCATTAAAGTCACTTGAAAAGATAGTGCGATTAAGCTTCAATTTTTCTTGTGATCGTATAAGCTTTTTCCTTTCTGTACATAAACTGTCCGAAAGTTTCATGTAGTCGAGTGCTTTCGGCTATTCTATTATCTAGAACTACATTCATGTCCAGGGTAAAGGGCTAAACTACGTCCAACAGCAAAACCTCTGATCAGGACGTTTTGAGGAGCGTGGAACCACCTCTTAATTGCTGGTGTTCCCAGGTCCACCCTGACCCGGGGTGGTGGTACCTGTTAGGATCCCAACTATGAGCAAATAGATAACTCCCAAACTGGGGTCAAAATACCATGAAAGGGAAACTAAGGTTTTATATGAAATTCTTCACCGCTCGGTCATGATGCACTTCACAGTAAGTGCGAGTCGCAACGCTAAAGTTCAAAATTTCAAGTGAGAATATTTATATGAATTTTGTAATATGGTAAATCCCCGATTTCTTTTTTTTACAAGTGTTTTTCAGTTAACATGGCATGAACTAAGTATATAGTTCAATTAATATAATAATATGTCTTAGTAGCTTTTTTCTCAGGAATTTCATACTGCGGGATCAATTGTCTTTTTTTTTATAAACATATAATATTAGGCAGCATATATATATATATATATATATATATATATATATATATATATATAAAGAAATAATCATACATAGAATCAATCAGCAATATTAATATATCTTAGAATAGGCGTAGTACGGCACAAGGAAATTAAAGGTTGTGCTTTTAAGTAACTTGCTTTCTTGAGTTCGAAAATGCTACCCCATCGCTACAGAGAAATGTGCAACTACTTTAGCCACTGAGCAGGTTCTTATTCTATTTATTGTAGACAATTACTAAGAATAATTAGCACAGCGGGACAAGAATAAAATATAAAACTTGAGTTGCGTGAATATTCCAAGTGTAGAAATATCTGTCTGCCTTTAGAATCAGTATGAAACATTCTGGCTTTACCGGGGCTTGAACACTGTTCACCGTTGGAAAATACGCAATCTTTTTTTTTTTTTTTTTTTTTCTCATTTTTATTAATTTACTTATTTGAGGGACCGAAATACAGTTTTTCATTTGATTTAGATTTTATTTCAACAATTCTGGATAAAACTGGTAATAATTTTCCGTTTTAATAGTTTTATTTTAATCTTATCTGTTACCATTTTTTTTTCTTCGAATATTTGGCAAAGCAATTCATAATGAATGGGTGTCGTCCAAATCAACAGCTGTCGATCGTCGCACTGACCGAGAAAAACAAACGATAATCGACTATTAAAACAATCTCGATCGCGTAAGTAGCCAAAGCTTTATTAGTTTCACTTGTCGAAGAGTTTGAACAAATCTAATCGGAATTAAAACCTGAGGGGCAACGAACAATTTCAAAATTAGATAATACCAGACATGACAACAAGTATTCATTTCGTTTTGTTACAGAGATGTAGAATCAAATTTGTCCGGACAAAGAACCCGTTCGTCCATTTGTAAAAACTAATATCGCTTTGGACAAATTATGTTTAACTGCGATAATTACAATATAGAAATGTATTTTGCCCCGCCCACATACTTCCTTCATATCTGCATTTTATGTGTCAATCTTTGTATCTATGTGATATTGTGATTGAAAAACCCACGTAGAAAAGAAAAGTGGGCCGTTTATCTCAAGTGTTTCCATTTTATAGCCTGCTAATGGTGGTTTTAAAATCTGGATTTCTAAGCCGCTATCACTTCTCCAAAGAACAAGAAAACAAACAAGAAAAAAAAGCTTATGTGGTCAAGAGACAACAAAACAGACTTTAATTATTTGCTAGTTTGTTAAGTCCTGCTTGGGATCGAGGAAGCCAGTTCTGGTCTGTTCTTGGCGTGGAACAGACTGTCCCTCTAGTAGTAGCCATACGTCGTGATGTGTACATGGATATTAGGGAAAAGCTGAGCTGTTAAACCGACATAGCAAAAGTTGAGCTCCACCCCCAAAACAAGCATGAAAAAACCCCGAATAAAAGACTATTTTATATTATAAGAAGCCGGTTTCGAGGTCTCCTTTTCGGAGTGGCGTTTGTTTCTATCTACCGTTCCTTGTGAACATGCAGCGGTCCTTACCCAGTTTTTGTCGCACGCCGATGTGGACAAGCATGAAGACACAGCATGAAGTAGCCACTGGCCGCTCGGTGGAAAGCTGGGTGAGGGCCGCTCTGTTTACATTTATGAATACAAGTTTCATTCTTTTTTTCTATATATCTCTGTATGTTTATATCTGTTTTATATCTGTTTTACTCCATTCATATCTCTCCTAATGTTTATATCCTGATATCTATCTTAATCTACTTATATCTATTCCACTGTGTCCAACTCTGTTCCTAATTTTCGTTGAACACTGTTGAGAGAGAAGGTAATTCTAAACAGCAGACGTCTCCGCTAATGCAACGCTCTTCATTAAATGAACTGAGCGCTATGGCTGTCTGGCGTTTGTCTACATTCGTAAATTAATACGCTAGCATTTCTCTTTTCTTCTGACGTGCTGATAGCTCAGGAGTAGGAACTCCGACTGATGACAAGTCGGTCGGGTTTCAATCCTGGTTTGAAGCAATCAGTTGTCTAGCCGCACAGGTGAGCTGTGATACAGCGAAACAGGCCTGTGTGTGGATGACTATATATATATATTCTATATATATATATATATATATATATATATATATATATATATATTCTATATATATATAGAGAGAGAGAGATATCAGAATTCGACAGAACGATACAATAAGGGACAAATAGGAAACCTTTATGAATATAACATGTTTCGACTTTATTAAAGCTTTGTCAGATAATGAGATATGGATAAGAAGGAAAGAAAAATTAACAGAAAAAATATGTTAAATTTAATTTTTGTCTTTGTTTTTCATTGGTTAAGCAGGCATTTTGTCTTGTAAAGCAGCGTCCGTGTGTAAATGTGCCATGATTTTAGTTTGTTTATGCTGGCTTCGGATTATTATGTACTGAGTGGTCCGAAAGTCTTGTCACTCCCTACTGATGGGAACAATAGAAGAACAGGTAATACAGTAATATAATGCTGATGTACTGGATTCCGATTATTCACGATCATGTGTCCATACACTTGCATGCCTCTCTTCCAGAACTGTAGAAGGTTGTCTCTGCCATCTGAAATAGAAAATTATATTATGTAGGGTTGACAAAACCTTCGGACCACCCCCTATATTCGTGTGTGTGTGTCCATTAGAGATGTTCATTTATGTACGGTGGTTATCTGCATGTTGATTTTGGGGTCGTTTTTATGTAAAACTGTTTGACTCGAGAGTGGTAGTAGTATATAGATAGATTTTTTAATTCTTTAAGTATGAATTTTATAATTGTAATTGTGTGTTTACAGATCTTAAGATATCTATTAGAATCCCCACGAATTATTTCCTGCGTAAAGAATTATGTTCTTTTTTTTAAATCAGAAAAAAAATATTTTTCTCTTTCCTTCTTTTTCTTCATCATACCTCATTCTTTGATGAAGCTTTAATAAAAGCGAAACATGTTAGATTTAGAAACGTTTCGTGTTTGTTCCTTATCCTATCTTGTGTATATATATATATATATATATATATATATATATATATATATATATATATATGTAGTTTCTATCTCAACCAATTTATAACGATAAATAAATAAAGGTTTCTTGATTTCCAATCAATTTTTATCTTCAAAAATTTAATTGCAGTATCAATCGTTATCTTCTGTCACCTTAATTCCTGTTCTTTTGTCGTTCTCTTTTATTTTCAATGTTTATCTTCTCTCATATTCTCACATATGGATTAACCCCGTTCGACTAAGTGGCTTTACTGCCTTGCTTGGGGCGAAATGATTAAAAAGTAACAGTCGTAATATCTGAATATCTATATACCTCAATATATTAATTTGTATTGATTTCTTTTGCTCTGTCAATGTCTTCATGTTTATCTCAGTCCGTTTTTGTCCGTTTCGCACTGTTTCTGTCTACCTACATCAATCTGTTCATATATACAGGGGGTGCAAAAGTAGGTATATAGTAATGAAAAGCAAAATGTGTCCACAAAATGTATTTTATTGTTTATACAAACATATCAATAATAACTTATCAATGCGGAAAATGTTCAAACTGTTTGCCCTCGTCATACAAACACTCTTCTTTACTGAAAAACATTTATTATTATTTATTTAAAAAATAACAATTATAATAAATGTATTATAATAAAAATTATGAAAATAAAAATATTAAAAATAATTTTAATTAATTAAATGAAATCAAATATAAAATGAATACTAAAACCACTATTATAAGAAGACAGAATGAATGGTCATCAGAAAAAGGATGAGTCCGAAATGCGATTTGCAGCTCGGGAACACTAAAATCAAGCCGATGCGGAAGTTTAAATATCTGGGAAGCATTCTGACAGAGGACAGTAAGTGCGACACTGAGATCCGTAGACGTATTGGGATGGCCAAGGACGCATTCCAAAAGCTGAGCAGAGTACTGCGAGACTGAAGGATTTCTTTGGTTACGAAGAAAAGAATACCGACCTGTTACGTGACATCTGTCCTTCTTTACGTCAGCAAATGTTGCACGATTTCCTCAAAGATAAGAGACTCGAAGCGACAGAGATGTGGTTCTACAGAAGGATGCTAAGCATATCATGGGCCGAGCGTGTGAGCAACGATGAGGTCTTGGAGAGGCTGAAAACGAGGAGGCTTATACTTAATATCAGGAAGAGGCAGCTGAAGTTTCTGGGGCACATAATGAGGAAAGAGGGCATGGGGAATCTGATACACACGTGTCGAATAGAGGGAAAGAAAGACAAGGGAAAACAACACATGACATACAGAGCGAGCTTAAGCAAGGGGATAACAGAATATCGTATGGAGGGGGTGGCAGAGATAAGGAACTTGTTGAGAGCTGCATGAGATAGAGGGGTGGAGAGCCATGAACACCTACGTCCTGAAAGGACGGCACATAAAAAGAAAATACTGTATACCTACTTTTGCAGCCACCTCAGGCTATCCATATTTATTTCAGTGAGATATGAAGCACTTGCAGCCAGTATGATGTCTCAAGTGTCTCTTTTATATCTCGATATATTCAACTCAATCTGTTCTTGTCTCCAATTTTAATGTATTCATATTTATATTACAAAAGTGTTCATATCTCTGTTGCGTGAATAGGAAGTATTGTCTTTTTATGCCTCCATGGTACACTTGTCTTGCAAAAATTTGGCTGACTCATGTGAGTCCGAGAAAAAAAAAAGACACAAAACATGGAATTCAAACAAACAGCAATTAATATATGTATAATAACACCGTATTTAACGGACGCACTTGAATACCTAAAAGGAAAAGAATGACAGAATGCTTTGTTCTCTGGGAGACTATTAACCATTAAAACATACAAGAAACCATATATACAAATGCACACGTGTCCCACGCAGAGAATAATATATCATATATCTATACAGAAGCGTGTAAGGAGAACAAAAAGAGAATGTCTTACGTATAATGTGGAGATTCTTCTGTGTTTCTGAAGAAGCCATGTTAAGGAGTCAAGATTGAAACAGGCTAGATTAATTTACTGTGTCCCAGGCGATGGCATATTCCGCGAACGGGAGACGGCGTCTTGGGTTTTCCCAAATTGAGGATGGCTAGCCGGAGATTTCGATATCTGAGGAAGATATATTCCCATAGACACCATAGCCTTGTAAACTGTAGCATTAGCTGGAAGAAGCACTTTTAGCTTCAGCCCGGGCTCCTTAGCAATCGCTAAGAAATCGCTCGGTTTGGCAGCCGTAAACTAACAAAGTATGAAGTGACGTCAATAAACCACCGTCACATATCCCATGTGACTTATCGCTACCAAAAGGAGATAATTTCCTTCTGTATCCATACAGATGTATTTTAAAAATATTATGTTACAGAAGGATAAAAAAAATCAAACTATTGAAATTATGAAAGGTCTATACAATCTTCAGTCTGTGTCCCTTAAGGACTGGTATGCCTCGTGTCTATCAGAGCGAAAGGAAATAGGTGCTCCAAAAGTCAACGAGAAAAGAGGAAGAGCCTTTCAAATATCGCGCCGCCTGTGATTCTAGTCAGGGGGCGGTAATCCAACATCTATCTCACCTTTCCAGTCTCTCTATCAACCAATTTGGCCATATGTTCTCATCTTACGTATCCATATCTTTCTTTTTCTGTGGAAGACTAGCCGAGTTAATGATCACTTCATAAAGAGATGTGTGTACTAAATTAATAATTTTTGGTCACGAAGTGGAATATAGATATTTGCTCTCATAAGTATTTGTATTTTAACCCTGTAGACTCCACTGTGGTGTATGGAAACTCAGCCTCGCGATATTAATTATGGCTGCTTTTTCCCATAGCAAGTAGATTTGTGCAGAGTGAAGTTGTTAATTTTTCGCCCAGCTAGTTTGAATTCAGTTACCCGCCTTCTAGTCTGGTTGGCAAACAAAGATAGATAACTTACTCTGCCCTGCTTTTAACAGCTAGTGAAATGCATTCATATATTTCCAAGAGTATTTGTGCAAAAGTGAACGGAATGACACCTGCTACAATTTTAACGGCTCGTCAATCAGACTTTACCCATCATTAACTGGTGCTCTATACACACATGTAATGTAAGTAATATATATATATATATATATATATATACCTAGTGAGCCAGACAAACCTACCTAGGTTTCACCTAAACGGATCGTCAGGGAAAGTATGGCATATGGAGCCATACTTTCCCTGACGATCCGTTTAGGTGAAACCTAGGTAGGTTTGTCTAGCTCACTAGGTGTATCTAGGTCTTCTCTACGATTGTATTCAGCTCTTTTGTTGGTTGGTTGTCTACTCGTATCGGGTTTTTTTCTTTGGGCTTCAGACCTGCATCTGTGCGATTTGTTCGACAGTAGTTCATGTTTGTAGCTCTTTTTTTTTTTTAAACCTTTTTTTCCCTTGAGATTGATTTGATTATTTGCAAATCAAAAATTCGAGGGTTTTTCGAAACGAGTCTAGTTATATATATATATATATATATATATATATATATATAATCAGAATTCTTTCTGTATTCATAAGCGACCAATCGAAAATAGGAAACCTCGTTTTCATGTAACAAGTTAAATTGATAGCGATTCACAAAATCGTATCATGTAATGAAATTATGTGAATTGTCATTTTTCAGTTTTCTGGAAAAAAGATTAAGCGAGACAGAAAAAAATCAACAGAAAAATACATCAACCACTCCAAGGTCGGAAAAATATAATTAAAGATTCAGATATATCATATCGAAAATTAATTTACAGGTATATACCTATAAAATGTTTACATGTAATTGAGTCATTCGGTCCACTCGCCATGAAACTGTGATTAGCGGTCATGACCAGTTTGTCATCATTAGTGTAGCGAGTTCCATCCTCAATAGACGCAGGCCGAGCACTTCACCGTGAACTGTCTTGTCAGCTTGTTGATTACACAGCAGCTGCATCTCACCTGCAGAAATATAAGACTCACGCTACAAAGAGGCCGACTGAACCACAAATATTTACCTGTTCAAGGACTGTGGTACTTAAAGACAAACATAATTAACCAATATATACCTATCCCCGAACCAAGCAACTGCTTATAGACTCAAATATGGGAGAATACCATGTCTTTTTATATCAGAACAATGTTAAGCAACTGAATGATAAAATGAAAAAAATTCTGTGTAATGCATTTTATCATCTAGAAAGACTTCATCAGAATAAAGTAATACTTTTATTGATATATATATATATTTATATATATATATATATATATATATATATATATATATATATATATCTCAATGTAGAATTGAGGGAGACTTGGATAGATATAAACACGAGTGTATACTTATGTACCGATGGGAAATAATGAAAATGTGGAAAAGCTGAATTTTTGAGTTTAGAAATGTTTTAGTATAGAAATTTAGATGTCTGCACACATAATCTAGAGGAGGCACCGTGGAGTAATGGATAGCGGCTTGGACTTGAGGAATTGGAAAGCCGAGTTCGAATTCCAGTCGGATCCATGATATTTCACTTAAGGATTCATAACTTTCAAACAAAGTGCTAATAGCATTTGTATGAAAGGTATGAATCCTCTTCTCACCACAACTGGTCTGCCGCAGAAAGAAATGGCAACCTACTTTGGAAAATAATCTGCCTCGTCAGTCGTGTATCGAAAGATACATGATCACTTAAGCGTGTATCACACATAACTGACTACACACATAATCTAGCCGATCTCATGCATTTTCTCCACGCTTTTGTTTTTTAAGTAAACCACATTGCAAATTTATCGTTAGTGATTTAACAATTAGTGCACTTTCTAGACATTTTCGTCTTACTAAATTGCATTCTGGTTTAAATAAAATAACATTGTTTGCATCGATTTTATCGTCAGACTCATTACGATGAGCGAATAATGAGTGTGTTTTACAAAAGATCTCTTTTTGTGTTCATAAAATCTTTTTTTAAATCCTTCAAAGTTTCCCCTATGCATTTTATGTAGCATTCATTACAATCTATAAATTAAATTTATGATTCATTTTTGAGGTTGTTAATAAACAAAAATAATAATTCTATTATTGTTTTAATAAATGTAACGAATTTTATTCTCAGTTGAAATAAATTCTTTTCAGTTGTAGTAGTGATATAGTTGGTAGGTAATGTAATATTTCTCGATTCGTTTACATTGTCCATTCTTTTGTTTTTTTAAAAATTGATGTGCTTTTTGCTTTGCGCTGACTATAAAATAATAAAAATTGGAGAAGCTTAAGAGAATATTTTGTGTATTTCTCCTCGTCACGTAAATATTGATGCCTACATATTCTGAATGCTCTTAGAATTCGATAATTATTCCGGATTTTATGTTGTTGTTATGGTGAGAATAGAAATTTACGAGATAATTTTATTCGTTGATGTACGATAGACATTAGGTTCTAGGTCATTATTAGTGCGGTTTATGGAGGAAAGGTGATGTATTGTCTGTTTCTAATTCATGAGTAAATTCTATCGTACGCTCAACTTTGTTTAACTTATTTACAAGGTCAAGTAATATTCAGTCAGGATATATTAATAAAACATTGTCAGTATATCAGAGATATATTGACTGTTTATGAAAATACTTTGGAAAGGACGAGATTCAAGAGAATCTAAAAACAGACAAGCTAAAAAATAAACGACAAAATTTAGCTCTCCCCGAATCGATTAAACAGTTAAAAACTCAAATATAAATTAAGAATATTGCTTAACTTTTCTGTCCTGAAACAAGTAGCTGCTTATCGGCTCGGTCCCGAATCATATAGCAGCTAATGGTCTCTGTCCCTAACGAAGTAGCTGGTTCTGTTCTCGGTCCGCAACCATGTAGCTGGTTATCAGCTCGGTCTACAAACAAGTTGTTCGTTATGTTCTGGGTTTGCAAACAAGTAGGTGGTTATCATTTCCGTCCGCAACCAAGTAGCTGTTTATCGTCTCGGTCCGCAACCAAGCCGCTGTTTATATTTTCGGTCCGCAACGAAGTAGCTGTTTATATTCTCGGTCCGCAACGAAGTCGCTGTTTATATTCTCGGTCCGCAACGAAGTCGCTGTTTATATTCTCGGTCTGCAACGAAGTCGCTGTTTATATTCTCGGTCCGCAACGAAGTCGCTGTTTATATTCTCGGTCTGCAACGAAGTCGCTGTTTAAATTCTCGGTCCGCAACGAAGTCGCTGTTTAAATTCTCGGTCCGCAACGAAGTCGCTGTTTAAATTCTCGGTCCGCAACGCAGTCGCTGTTTATATTCTCGGTCCGCAACGAAGTCGCTGTTTATATTCTCGGTCCGCAACGAAGTCGCTGTTTATATTCTCGGTCCGCAACCATGTAGCTGACTATCATTTCGGTCTACAACCAAGTAGCTGTTTATCGTCTAGGTCTGCATGGATCTGATGTTTACACGAAGTAAAATCTTATCACTTATTGGGCCCATCGGACTTTTTAACTCTAACTGACAACCTGTCTAGAATTAGTGACTGGATAATAATTTTGAAAAAAACTCTAATCATCAAGTAGCTTGAATAGTAGTCAGGATGTCTAGACCTAAAAATCACAAGCGCTGAAATTATTTAAGAATGCCACACGTGTTCGCAAACAGCGCAATGATGATAGAACTGGATATGATTAACTTTTATTTTTTTTTTAATTGCTGTTAGCCTATATGCGTGGGGGGGGTGTAATGGAATCGAAAACTGGAGAGCCAAGTTTCAATTCTATTCATATCCATTATAGGCACTTACGCGTAAATACACTTGGGAATGGTATACATCCACCCCTTTTACACATATGGATTAATTAGTAGAACTTAGTGTCAATATAAATCATTATTTCACAAAACTTCTTACAATCTAAAATTATTCCCTTGTTTAAATAACTGTAAAGGTTTGATAGAACGTAAGGAAAAAAAAAACAATCTATTTATCGAAACAACCAAGATGTTATTCTTAATGATCATTCGCCAGAAGAACCCACAAGTTGAAATGTAATTGTTGAAATAAAACAGATGATGTTAATCTAAATAATTCATTGAGTCTATTGACAATTCTTCATTTCTGAAGTTATCTTGTTCGTATCTTTCTATTTGACGTGTTATGTGTGTGTTTTTCCTAATGACTCGCTATCTTAAAAAGTCCTTTTTTTTTTTTTTTTAAAGAAAGATTTTTTTTTCTTCATTCAGTTCAATCTCTAACCAGCCGACATTTTCCTCAGTCTCTCACGTCTCCTTACTACGTGATCTCATCTCTACAGTTGCAACAAATGGACAATATTCGTATTTTGTTTTATTTGTCTAATTTCAATACGTGCAATTAACTTCAAGTTTTTATTACTAAAATTCCAATTCTTGTCCCAATTCTGTTACGATATGAAATTCTTTTGGTAGAATTTCTATTTCTGAGAAACTCTTGTGCGTTGCACGTTCCCATTAAAATATTTTCCCTTCTAATCTTAAGATCGCAGCCATAATTCGAAAACAACAAATGCAACACAGAAATCGTCAATGCTCCGTCTGCCATTGTTATAGCATTTTTGCCTAGGTTTAATTCTTTTTGCTTGTGCTTTCTTTCTGGAAAGGGACACAACTCACCTAAAACTGGTGTCAATCTAGGCATTTGATTTCTTTTGTTTAATTACAGACGATTCTGTAACGTTTTGATTAACGTTTTGTGCGTGCTACACAAAATCTCATCATTTTCATGTTACTCTCGTCCACACGAAGTGGTTGTGTTGATTACATGTCTATCAATCAAGCTCTGAAATCTTTCTCTGTTACTTTTACGCCGGCTAGGGAAAATTTGAGCTTCGCGCATGTCTGTTTTCTTTTAAAATGCTGTTAAATCTTCGTGCTTTGATTTGACGGGATTTAAAGATTGTAATTTTAATTGGTGAATATATGATTCCAGAACTAACAAGATGGCTGTTTGGTTGTTAGGTTGTATAGGCATCATTTTTTTTTTTTTCACCAATCTGTCTAATATTTCTCATCCTATTTAATAAGTGTTCTTTTTGCTAAGTACATTGACCTTGTCTATATCTTTAAGCCACCAACACTCAATTATGTTCATACTGATAGATCCTCAGTTACCTCCCCTTAAGATCTAGGAGGTATAAAAACGACTCTGTAATATCCGTCAGAGTAAAGTGCAACAAAGTTTTGGTATAGTGATTTTCCGAGCGTAGCTTAGATGTGGCACAAGGCTGAAAGTATGGAGCACTCAGTGAGGATCGCACTCACTACTCAGTCGTAATTGTTCTAGCGAGACAAGCTTGCTAACCATTACACTGCCTTAAAGAGCCCTATAAAGCTTTGGTATAAATTTATTCATTGGTTCTCTTTTTATTACAATGTTATGGATGGTGATATCAGAAAGCTTCGGTCGATTCATACATTGCCCTCATTCAAGTGCATGAGTGACCCTATTTTCTGTCCCCATCAAAGTGCTTTGTGATGGTTGGTAACAAAGTAGCTGCAAATAATGGTGAATATAGATCATTTAAGAAAATACAATTGTACTTTTATTTTTTTTTTATTTTTTTTTATTAACAAAGTTGGACCAAAGCAGAAATTATTTAGAATTCATCAAGTATACATTCATTTGGCTCATTCCGTAAAATTTTATTTTCAGCACTAGTTTTAAAGCATTCTCCTTTTTAAAACTTTTTAATTTATCATTTAACCAGCTGCAAAGGGTCAGTTAGAGTGAAAGAAACAGAGGAAAATAAAAGAACGGATTTCAAGGGGACAGACGATGACCATTGACATTGCATTTCAATAATTATTAGATCGTAGTAGACAGGGAAGGAGGAAGCCGGGAGAGAGTTCTACAAGTGAGAAGTGCGGAAGAGGAAACTATTTGCAGAGAACTTTGCAATTTCAACGGCAGAGTTGTGAGACCTAGCTGCCACTCTAGTACTGCTGAATTTCGGGAAGTTGGCGTATCTACGAGAAAAGCTCATACAGACAATTACCACGAATATATTTATAGAAAAGGCAAAAGAAAGCTACCTTACAGCGGTGGGAAAGTGACGGAAGCTGAGATGACAGGTCAGAACCTTCTCGGGAATTTGTCAAGAAACTCTAGATTTAAAAAAGAATCACCAGGCCAGATATGACAGCAATACTCGATACAAAAACGACTACTAGACGTGTAGTATAAATGTGCAAATTACAACGAGAAAAATTTTCTAGTACAAATTAATGAACAGAATTTCCTAGCAGCAAACATTAGATTTGATTTAATATAATCATTCCACTTTACATCAGTGAAAAACGTGAAACCAAGAAGGCACAGTAAATTGCTCTCCTGGAAGCTAGTATCAGCCATACTGATGGAAGTCAAAGAAAAGGTTCTTTAAAACGATTAATCGAGATAAGTTTCGTTTTAGGGGCGTTAAAATGAATTCCTTCTTGCCCCCCAGATAACAGATTGAAGATGATTTTTACTGATAAACTATTTGATATTATTGAGCCTGCCAGATTTACTATTCAGACAGGAGTAAATCGTTGTGTCATCAGAATAGATAGATAGTTGCGATGACGTCGGGAGGTTGTTGAACATAAGGAAACGACTGGGTCTAAGAATAGAACTTTGGGAGACGCCGATCTTAATTTTCAGTTTTGTTTAATTGGTCTCTGCTATTTTAGTGCTGTCTAGTTGGAAAACATAAGTTAGTTTGGAATTTTGTCACAAATGAAGAAAATATTGAAATGACCAAGAGAATATCATGGACAAATAATATGACAAATACGGAAGTTTGAACGTAAAAGTAACGACTACATTCGTAATTTCCTATTATATATAATTTTTTCTCTCTGATATGGACCATTTACTTCTTCTTTATGTATCGTGTCCCCTCAGGTCGTAAACAATCATGGCTCTCCACAATTTCTTGTCCTTTGTAGCTCTTAATAAATGTTGTCTTTTTGTTATTTCCCCTAAATTCTGTTTCGCCATCCATTTTACTCAAGCTCATCATGTACGTTATGCGTTGTTTTCCTTTTAGCCCTCAATTTTGTCTTTTCGTTACCTCTCCTAAACTCTGTTCTGTCGTTCATTTACTTAATCTCATCAAGCATGCTATGCTCTGTGTTCCCCTGTCCTCTTGTCCTCAGTCTGTCCTGTGAGTATCAGATCTTCCCCTGCCCTCTTTTCTTATTATGTGCCCCGGAAATTTCAACTGTCTCTTCCTGATCACTAATCCAGAATCATGAGCGCCTATAACGTTATGAGTAAGTTATTTTGCCGGATTACTGATGGTTACTTTAAATGAGTAAAACGAGGCGAACAAAAGCTAAGCAATAAAAAATAAGAACTAGAGTAGAAATCCTTGGACATAAACTGCGTGATGAGACCAGTTTTAAATAAAAAGTTCTATTTAAAGGTCCATGACGGTTAATCGGATCGACAAGCGCCTAATGAAGGCCGGAGAGTACAACTACCAAAACGCTGTGATAAAAACAAAGATGAGGACAATAGTAAAATATAAAGAAAAAAAAAAGAAAAAAATGTTAACTCCTCATTCCAGAAATCTAGAAAGCACTCAACAAGAACTGAAATATATCTCGCATATAACGCCAAGAGAGCTTGTCTTGCTAGCTCAATTACGACTGAGTAGTGAGTTCGATCCTCACTGGGTGGCCCATACTTTCGGCTTTGTGCCACATCTAAGTCGCGCTTAGAAAATCACTGTAACGCCCAAGAGAAAATATTATGTTGGTGAAAAAATAATGACGTAATAATGTCGTTTTTTGACCTTAAAAAATACGTCAAAAAACGACATTATTACGTCATTATTTTTGCACCAACCTAATAATAACATAACCATTTCACACCTACTTTCTATAAAAGGTTAGTAAGGAAGCTTTCGTCAGTACTAGAAACCGCTATAACAGCTAATGAACTTTTCCTGAAAAAATGTTATAACCAATATCCCGGCGTAGATGTGTATATACGTTTAAAAAAAAACAACTAAAAACCAAAAAGTGTTTTTTTTTTTTTTTTTTCAGACAAGCAAAAAAGAACACGTCCAAAAGTAACGTTCAAAACCCAGCTACAGACGTGTTTATATGTCGAACTTGATTCATTTAATCTCATTCTGAGCTTGGAAAACGTCCAACTGCCAACTTATACATCTGGTAGAGGTATTAGCCACCACTCGGCTATTTCTAGATGCCTCAGTTTCTTAGTTACTATATTAAAAACAAATTTTAAAATATCGTCTAAAATTGAAACATTTCTTCCCAAAATAGTTGACAGGGGTTAAGAGAAATATTTTATAAATTTCAACCGATAACGCCACTTCCTTTTCGATCAATGAATAACTATTATTTCCTTATAACGAAACTGATATAACTACCTTATTATTACGACACCCGTTTACTGCCTAGTGAGAATTTCCATCTCCCCCAATTATTAACACAGCCCCTTTTATTAAGCACCTAAGAATACAAAGAATATGAATTTCAATATGAGATTTATTTTCTGTACAACTCATTGTAGACCGACGTATTAAGTTGGGATATAATTGCTCATTGCACACTAATTATGTCCTAGCTCTTGTAACACGTCTAAAACGATCCTTTGCTCGAAGAAAGCGTAATGACCAAAGACTAAAGAAAATCTTACGAACTGTTATGTCTCAAAATAAAACAATATTAAACAAGCCTTCACGTACATAGTAATTGACATTTGGTTGTGGAGCGGGGTTAAATAAATGGAAATTTCCGAATAAATAATGACCACAAATAACCTTTTTAATTGATAGGGCTCTCTCTCTCTCCCTCTCTCATTTTCTCTGTCGCCTCTTCACAGACGGAGAATGGAGGAGGCTGCTCATTTTTCAAAGTTTTCACTAAATTGGAAGTGTGAGGCAAGAGAATTTCCAATGAGTAATTAGCTGAAGCGAAAGCAAGATTAATGGAAATCGAAAATAACTGATTTCTTTGGTGGAAATTTGTTAAATAAATTCTGTATATTTATCTGTGACAGCTAAAAGAAGTCAAAACTTTTAAGTTTCACTTTAGAAAAAGAACATTAAAAGAAAAACACGTTGCTGAGACGTCAGCATTTTCAAATTCGTTTCTGGTTCAAACCCGTGAAAAGATAAATCTGTATCTGTGTATGGGGATTTTCTAAGCGTAGCTTGAATGTGGCACAAAGCCAAAAGTATAGGACACCCAGTGAGGATCGAACTCACTGTTGGTTTGGTTTGTTTTACAGCATTACACAATGGGTTATTTAATAACGGCAAGATTTTTATTGCTGGTAATATCTTTTTCAAAAATGTATTGCTGATATTAAAACCTATTTTTACACTTTCATAGTGTTTTGATTCCAGTTTGGGGGTCAGCTATTTACCCATAGCTGAGACCCTAACAAGTGCTACCACCCCATGTCAGTGGCGGGGGGGGTCTGGGAACATCAGTAATTAAGAGGTGGTTCCACGCTCCTCAAAACCTCCTGATCAGAAGCTTGCTGTTGGATGTAGTTTATCGTCTTACCCAGAATGGCTCACTGTTCAGTCGTAATTGATCTCGTGAGACAAGCTTGTTAACCATTATACCACGTCGAAATATCCGTTTGTAAGCGTCGCTTAGATGTGGCACAAGGTGTTACAGTATGGGGCACACAGTGAGGATCGAACTCACTATCCAGTCGTAATTGATTTCGCGAGACAAGCAAGCTAGGAATTACAGCAAGTCGAAGTGCCCAATCTGTAGTTGTGCATGGGCAGCTTTAATTTTTTTTTTTTTTAATAAGCATTTTATAAGTATATTATTTTTATATTATTAGGTTGGTGCAAAAATAATGACGTAATAATGTCGTTTTTTGACGTTAAAAATATGTCAAAAAACGACACTATTACGTCATTATTTTGCACCAACCTTATAGTTGTGTATCTTCTAATGGCGCTAATAGTCAGTGATCTAACCGTAGCAAAAGATTTAAATGCTAATTTCCAAGACAGAAATTCATGATGAAATCCCAGCAAATAAAAACTGAATCGGCAAAATCCGAGCCTCTTATCTCCAAAATGGACAAAACCCCGATCTCATATAAGATTAATTAATAAGATTAGACGAAATGTCATTCACTGGTTATCATATCATATTATATTATAATAATATTATATATACATATATTCGTTGTCATGCATTTGATTCAAGTGATCATAATGTTCATAATTATATATATATATATATATATATATATATATATATATATATATATATATATATATATATATATATATATATATAAATAGAGCATAAATTTGTGAGTATGAAATAAATAAGATACACAGTTGACACAGTACCTGATAGCAGACACAGAAATGAAATTACAACATTTTCTACAGAAGGTAGCGACGGAGAGAAGAAGGTAGTAAGCATAAACTACAAGAAAAAAGAGGTACATGGTCGTCAGTAAGAGGAAGATCCCGAAATGCGATTTGAAAGCCGGGAACACTAGAATCAAGCAGACACGTAAGTTTAAATATCTGCGAAGCGTCTTGACAGAGGACGGTAAGTGCGACACTGAGATCAGTAGGCGTATTGGGATGACCAAGGACACATTCCAAAAGTTGAACAGGGCACTGCGAGAGAGGAGGATATCTTTGATAACAAAGGAAAAGAATACTGAACTGTTACGTGACATCTGTCCTTCTTTACGGCAGCGAATGTTGGACGATTTCCTCAAAGATGAAGAAGAGACTCGAGGCGACAGAGATGTGGCTTTACAGAAGGATGCTAAGGATATCATAGACCGAGCGTGTGAGCAATGATGAGGTCTTAGAGAGGTTGCAAACAAAGAGGAGGCTTATATTTAATATCAGGAAGACGCAGCTGAAGTTTCTGTGACACATAATGAGGAAGGAGGGCCTGGAGAATTTGATACTCACGGGTCGAATAAATGGAAAGAGAGTCAAGGGAAAACAACGCGTGACATACTTGGTGAACTTAAGTGGATGAGAATGAGGTCTGGGGGGGAAGCAGAGAGAAGGAACTTATTGAGAGCTTCAAGGGATAGAAGGAGGTGGAGAGCTATGATCGCATACGTCCTGAAAGGACATGGCACATAAAAAGTAAAAAAAGAAGACTATTATTGTTTTTATTGTCCGATGTTGATATTTTAGTATATAGATTGGATATTGTACATTTAAGTGTATATACTGGATTTTGTATTTATTGAATCAAGTTAACGTTGAATACTAAGTGTATAACCCGCCTTTGACCGGGTCTTCTACTATTGGGAATTTTTGGCCTTTAAATTGGAGCAGTTTAATTTTAAAGTCAGCCCAACCGAAAATATTAGTGAAAACAATTGGGTGCAACTGAGGCACATCCCCAAATGGGGAGTTAACAATTTGAATGGGGGAGCCTGAAAAGGGAACTGTATAATAATAAATAATATTATTTTAATAATTTAAACTATTTTTATTAAAGTTTTTATGAAAGATATATATATAAAGAACTGATAGTAAATAGTAAAACGTTGCTGAGAGTTATAATGGACAGGAAGTAATGGAGAGCCACAGTCGCCAAAGATTTGGACTTAAAACCGGTACTGAAGAATTATCTAGCAAACAAAAATATCATCGAAATCGGATGAAATCTGAAGAAATGTATAAATAACATACGATCACACACACACACACACACACACACACATACATTTTGAGAATTATAGATTGGACATAATTGTATATATTGGATATTATTATTATTGCTTCAATTTGACATAAAAAAATTGGACTAAAATGGCCTAGAAATTTCAATGTTAAATGTTTTGTTTCTTTTTATATACGTGACTTTTATTGATGAAACTGGCATTTTGACCACTTTTGGGATAAGAGGCTAGGATTTTGTCCTGTTATCGCAAGGCAGTCAAACGTTTACCATGCTTCGCCAATTTTCTATTGTTTAATTAACTCCAAACAATGGTCTTGGGAATATGAATTTGAAAATTCATGTTATAATTTTGGAAAGATGAGATTGTTAAATTTTAGAATATATTAACAAAAGCTTTTTGTGGGCATTACGTAACTGTATTCAGTAATTTTAAGAAGTGATCTTACAAGAATAATTTGAAACTCTATAATCATTTTACTTAAACTTGCCTTATCCTTCTAGACCTTTCTTGGAAATATATTTTTGGAAGATAATTATGGTTTTAGTGATACTAATCTTACTAATTAACCCATAACTAGGGGAAGAAAAGGTGGATTCATACCTTTCCCAAAGCTATTTGTGCGTAAATGAATATAACGAACCCAAGTGGAATTGGAGCTCGGCTATCCGATTAACAATTCCGACCTATTATACATTACACCACCCGCACATCCTATCTTACAGAACCTTCTGTAAGATTGGATTCTGTAATGTACGGATCACCCATCTAGGTACTGACCAGGCTCAACGTGGCTTAACTTCGGTAATCGTAAAGGAACTAATGTTTCAACATATGGCCGTAAGTCACTTGTTTTAGGCCTCTAATGTATTTTGGCACTGTTAGTTTAAAATACCGTATATAGTCGCGTATCATGCAACTTTTGAAAACCTATTGTTGAAGCTAATTAGACTATATGGTTTACATGTTTAGCCAGTAACGCCAAGAAGCTGTTGTCACTTTTGTTAACCTCGACAGGATAAAATTAACACGGAAGATAAGAATTGAATTATTAGGTTGGTGCAAAAATAATGTCGTTTTTTGACGTATTTTTAACGTCAAAAAACGACATTATTTTTGCACCAACCTAATAATTGTTAATATATTTAATTTTGTTTTATTTTTAAAGTTCAGAAAAGTAAGTATTCCCTGAGGTCTGCGTTAAATAAAGGAAGACTGGAATTTTTCACTGGAACTTACGTAAAACATATTTGCCTGATAGATGTATGTGAAATAAACACCTTCGCTGTAACATAAAGTTTCGCTATTTCCAATTGTTTTTTTTTAACTTTTAAACCTGGCGTTAATTAACTGGATTCAAACGAATTGAATGGTTTAAAAAGATCGTTCCATTCGCTAATGATAAAGTTCATCCATTTTCTTCAAAACTTGGATGTGTTAATCTGATTCGTCTCGATAAAGATTCTCGCCACACGCGTCAGAGATCATGGAGTGCTGTCGTCTGCTACAAGTTCCTCGCGGGCTTTCAAATGCTACTGTTGTTCGTATTTGAATAGCCAGTGTTCTCTTCGGCTACAACATGTCGTAAGGTGCGCTAATCTTACTCTCAGTACAAATGCTAATTTCTATTTCAGTATTTTTAAGTTTGATTACTTGAAGTTATTTAATAAAATGCTTAATTATTCAATGTAAAATTGTCTAAACATTATTCGGCTTGACCAGCAGGTGGTCTCCCAGCTTCTGATTGGTTGTTTTGTCATCCTCTTCATTTAGAAATTGAATTGAAAAGACGCACAGAGCCAACGAAATTATGGAAATTTTAAAATCGTCTGCCAATAAGCAATATACTATTCGATCTCAAAAACGCAGAGTAAATATATATATTTTTAATAATCATCCTCTATCAGAATCCCTAACATGTTACGTCCTAATGCCCTAATCATTGTTATCAAAGTGTTTTGGTCGTTGTATCCTTCTTTAGCTGTTTATCGATCCGGATGACCACTAGTGAATTTCAAACCGAACGCGTTATTTAATCTACGAGTGTAGTAATTCGTTCCGCTGCCCATGTCTTGGAATATCACGTCTTGTCTTTATTTAATATTCCTGAGTTTTTCTCGCCGCGTTTCCACTGTGTCTGCTTGTACTACCCACACCAGAAATTGAACTCACAATTGATACTACCAAATTTACGAACCAACTCTAATCTACAAATTTACGAACCAACTAATCTACTAGGATGCTATCCTGTGGTATTACCCAAGTAAATTATATGAAAGTTTCAGTTGGAAACGTTGTGATAACAACAAAGATGAAGATATTAGTTTGAATGTAAATAATGTGAATAACTACTCATCGCAGAAATTCAGACTGATTAGTCTCGTCTCATGGGTTCCCATCTTCGCTAAGTGTCCAAAACTTGTAGATTTGTACCAAACAAAATAAAACATCAAGGTGTTCGATGCTTGGAAGTAAGGTTTTTCTAACTGATCAGAAATCAAAACCCTTCAGTATGAAGATCACTAATTGCCTTCAGTTGACAGTAGTCTGGATCATCAAGTCAATGCTAATGATGCTTTTCTTAGCTGTATACTATGTGGTTCGTAAGGGCTAAATGCGTTAAATTTAGAGCATGCGGTTGGGAATAGATTGTAAAATTTAAAATCAAATTTGGTCTTTCTGAAAGATCATGTTTTGAATATACGTTTGTTTTTGTGGGGTGTTTTTTTATGCGTGGGTGTGTTTTGTAAAGTAAAATAGTTCCACAGAATGTTTAGGTCTGGTGCTCCTGCAATTCATTTTGAGGTTCTTGGTAAAATCCAAAGAAGGATCTGCAATGGAAGCGATCCTGATTTGGCATCGCGACTGTTTTTTTTACAAATATTTTCATGGCAACTATCGGACTTTAGATAAAAACGGTGAAGCCAAGACTGTAGCATTGGACATCTCAAAGGCCTTTGATAGTGTCAGGCATTCAGGTCCTCTCCACAAGCTAAAAAACCACGGGATCCCCGCCCACGTTTTTGATCTGATTCAGACGTTCCTTTCGAATCGTGAAATGAAAGTTTTTTTCTGAACGGCCACTCGTCTACATCCTTTCGTACTAACGCGTGTGTTCTGCAGGACTCCATCTTTGTTCCTACGCTGTTTGTAATCTTCAATAACGACTTTTCCGATGACATCAGCTTTCAACTTGGCATCTACGCTGACGACACTACCATTTATTCCTGCCTCGATAGTATGGCTGATCAGTCAGACAATGTCAAAATGGCAGCCGATATACAAAACGACATCAAGACGGTTGTGAACTGGGAGAAAATATGAGTTGTCAATTTTAACGCCTCAAAAACTAAACTGCTCACCATAAATCATCTGAGAAACTCCTCTCTGCCTTCCATCAAAATGGCTGATGCTATCCTCCCAGAAAGAAAGCATTGTGCCTTCTCAGGCTAATGTTCTCAGCTGACACGAGGTGGAAAGACTACATTGAATCCATTACCAGATCAACTGCCAAGGAAGTCGGTTCACTGTGTTGAGTGAGATTCCAGAGAGAAAAATTGTCTATCTTGAATATCTATGTCTACTATTCGTCCATGCTTAAAATATTGCTGTCATATATCGTCAGGTGTCACTGCTATTTCCTGGAGCTTATCGATAAGAGCCAAAGAAGTATCAGCAATATTATTGGTCTTCATCTTGCGGCTCAGTTTCAGTCACTTGCCCACCGTCAAAAGGTTGGCTCTATGTGCCTTTTTTTTTAAATTTTTTCCATGTTTATTGTTTGCATGAGCTCTACGCTGTGGTACCTAGACAGTATGAATTTAGGCGCAATATTAGACTGTTGGCGGGACCTCATCTATTTACAGTCGAGCTTGATAGATGTAGCCGTAACTTCTATGCTAAAAGTTTCTTATCCGGCACTTCACGCTAGTGGAACTCCCTCCTGTTTCCATGCTTTCCAGCTAACTTTAATCTGCAAAAATATAAATGCAATGTTTATAGCTATCTACTGTTCTCAAGATTGTTCTTTTCTTTCTCCTCGTGAGCAGGGTAGACTGTGGTTTCTAGCTTTGCGTTGCGACCAGTCTAAAAGAACAAAAACTGTGAATTCTAAACCGTGGAGACGGTAACAGGAAACCACTCTATTATTTTTACCTAGAATACTTGGAAATTCGCAGAAAATAAAGAAACGGATTTTGTGAAGAGCCATGATCACCTACATCCTGAAGTAAAATCAAATGTATCGAAGAGACCATGCTCATAAAAAAACGTGGTTATCAGCAAAGAAAGTGGGATAGTTGTGCTCGCTTTCAAACAAATGAACTTGGGGGAGATTTGAAAAGATATCTTCTCCCAGTTAGGGGTTAATAGCAGGAGAACCTGGACTTTGTGGCTTCGTTGGCAGCTAGTCTAGAAGAATTAATTTTTAATTCAAAACTCTGTCCCATAAAGGCTTACGCAGTTCTCGTAGGATCAACGAAGTTAAGCAACGTTGAGTCTAGTCAGTAGCTAGATGGGTGACCGCCTGGGAATACAATCTTGGAAATACCGGTGGTGTAATAGACAATAGCTTGGAATTGGAAGTCAGAAAGCCGAGTTCCAATTCAAGTCGGGTCCATTATATTCAATTATGTGCGAATATCCTTGGGAATGGTTTGAATCCACATATTCTCCCCCAGTCATGGGTTAATTATTAGGACTTCTATCTGTAAAGCACTATTATCTCCAAAGAATCCTTACAATCCAAAAATATCTTTTGGCTTTAAATGTCCTGCAAAAGGTTGATAAGTCGTGAAAAAAAATCAGTCAATCTATCCCGCAAGAAAACAACTTGCTTCAGAAACCAAAGTACCAACCACGTGGTGAGACGGTGGACATTCACAGGGGTCAATATAACTCAACATATTATCAAAGAACAAACAAAACAAATTTAATGGTAATATTAGTTGTTTCCTTATAAGAAGACATTCAGCGTTCATCGACCGTACTTGATATTTTGCTATTATTGGTTGAAATTTATAAAATCATTATCTTGAAACAACTTTTCCACAAAATAGGTTTCTCAAGTCCATTTTTATAGGTGGGGGGATTCCTTCCTAACATTTTGTTTGAAGTGGTGTGTAGCTACTGCATCTTGTTTGTCACAGCTATTTTAAAATAAAATGTTTTAAAGTATTGTTTTCATATACATCGTGTAGTTCAATATATCTACATTCGTCTTAATGTACAAATTAGTTTATCGCTATTAGCATTTATTTAATTTAATTTTTTCAGTTACTACTGTTATACACTCTACTATTTCAGAGAGTAGCCGTCTTCGCTAACGTCTTGAATCAGTTCGCAGTTTTTTATAACAAAGATATTTGCTACCCGATGTCGCCGGCGCAAATAATATCACCTCAAGTACAAGAAAAGGTTACAGATGTTATAGGATGACAAAGGACATTTCGTGTGTGATATTGGGGAAAATAAACAGAAAAATAATCCATTACTTATTGAAGATGGACATTTGATTGATGATTGAAAGTTGTTCCGATTACGAATGTTGATTGACGACCAACTTGCTTATGCCAAACAGGATCGAAGCATAACACGCGAACAAGTTATTACGAGAAGGTTTCATATTATTACTTATTATTTATTATTATTCATTACTATTCATTATTATTATGTTGCCTAACTGGCACCAAATATATGTTTGCGATGAAAGACATTTTGCCTGAATCTGGTAATAGTAGGTCTTTTATGCACCATGATCCTTCTGGACATGAGCGGTAATAGATTTTGAAATTTCTCCTTTGTTAGTTTAATCAATTATTCTACTGTTTACCATTCATATATGTCGCTGTTCCGTCATCTAATCACTGAAACTCGTTAATTGGCTTACTTGCTATTACCCTGCTTGTCTTCAGTATGTCTTGTGAGTGTTACATTGTCCAGGCCTTCTTTCCTCATGAATACCTGAAATTTCAGCTGCCTCGAGTTGGACGTAAGTTTTCTTGTACGTTGCATTTTCGTGACAACGTTTTTCGTTTTCCTACAATTCTTAGAAATTTTTCCATTCTTAGATTCCATCGAACTTTTTTTTTTCTATTCCTACACTTCTGCAAACATTTTTTATCCATTCCTACACTTCTTCGAACATTGTTTTCCTTATAAGCCCCTCGTCACTGATATGCCTATGATATTCTCACCATATGCCAGTAGAACTAGATTTCTGTCCTTTGAAATCTCCTCTTAATTCGTAAGGCGATTGTTGAGTGTTTGCTGCCTTAGAGGATATTAGATAGTATATGATATTTCTTAAGCACTTTTTTCTGTTTCTAACAATTTTTTTGTATACTTTAATACTGTGCAAAATCTTTGGAGGATATTTTACATCCGAAAAAAAATACGTTTTATTTAAGTTTTCAGATTCGGAAAATATGCATTTCAGTTTGTCTGGTATAATGAAGCAATACATGAAAATTCACACAACTACTACTACGTGTTCGAATACAACTATGTTTCGAATGCTGATTTTCAAGGCATAGACTCTATCTAGCATATGTTATAAGGGGCTTTGGGTTACATTATTAATTTTGATTAAATATTCAAAAGCGTGTATTCATCAAATATACATAATATATACATACTTGTTTGAAATTTGGCTAAAATTGTTGTTAGTCAGGAAAGGGTTATGTGTAAGGGAGATGTCGGTAAGGCTGAGAGTGATTTCTTTGGTTGGTTGGTTGCAGTCAGAGGATAGGTCTGGATTGGATTAATTGTTAGTAGGGCTTGATGCAAGCATTTCTCTCGGATTGAAATCTATACCTGTGATGGTGTTGATGGGCTGGAAGACGTGTGACTCCGAAATGTTGAAGACGAATGCCTGTTAAGATCGGTTGGCTGGTTGGTCGACTGAGGTCACGGTGTTGGCTTAATTAGTGGTAAGGCGCGTTGGTTGCCGAGGTTACAGCGGTGCTGATGTAGGATTACGTGTAGATAGTGAACGTTGATTGAGCGGAAGGTCTCTGTTGAATTCTGGTCGAATCGGAGATCAACGAACAGTGGTTGACGTCGGGAGTCTGGCTATGTCAATATTGGCCTGTCGGCCGCATTCTGCGTATGAAGAGTCAGGTGAGATTTGTGAAGCGGGAGTGAGGCCACAGTTGTAACGGGAGGAGTGGTCATGACGGCAACAGCACGCCTGAGTGCCGACAGGTGGCCTTTCGGATCGCAACTGTGTTGATCGTTACGAGAGGCTTACTTTTAAGTAAATCTCGTGGTCTTTAGGGTCATTTTTTTCCGGAGAGAACGATTGGCCATTATACTTTATGGAGGGATTTGGGTGTGATGATCGGGGCCACTGCACAGAAACGACTCTTTTATTTTGTCTTTTGCTTTCTTAGCGTTCACATCCGAGCGACATGTAGTGTAGATCAGAAAGGGACTTAAGTGCTACCGAGTATAATAAATATCTATGAGGGTCGGTCAAAACTTAATGTTAATTTGTCTTTAATTACAACAGGTTTAATTTTAGTATTATACAAATTCTACCAAAATGAACACAAAATCGTTCTCAACGTAGTTTCCTGACTTTTAAACCGGGGCAAATTCGAGACGAGCATATTTATAAATATGCCCGTCCCGAATTTGCCTTTCAGCAATGGGAGAATTAAAAGTTTCTCCTTATGAAAAGAGAATCGTTATCACCTGGGGTTCTAATTTAGCATTAAAGACTGTCTCTTTCTTTATTGAATCTATTGGCAATCTATTAAACAGATTTTAACAAAATTTCGAGTAGCAATTAAACTGCAAGAAAAAGCAGATACTAACCTTG
>OZ010576.1:43081392-43091392 GCA_963932145.1 Acanthosepion lycidas
CTTTTTTCTCCTTTGCAGTTCACAGATATTAAAACAATTTATTTCCAGAAAGGAGGTAAAACGTGTTTCTTTTTTTTTATTATTTCATAGGTTAAATTGATTTTTACCCACTTTTGGCATCGTATTCCGGGCCAAAAATATCAATTTTCAACATAACGTGCTTTTTATTTATCAGAAACGTATGATCCAGAGCTCTATTCCTCTGGGGGGATTTTATGTCTTTGTCGGTGGGGTCGTTTGGTTCGGTTTCGGGGGGGGGAGTTGAATCCTTTTATGATATGAAAATCTTTAGAAGTAAAGTCTAAAAAGGCTAAATGTACAATTTAAGCTTGTTTCGTAAAATTTTGCCGCTTCACTGCTGAGTTAAACCCCTATTTTTATAATGAGAAATGCGCAACATTTCTTTCAAATTTCCTCATAAAGTAAAAAATAAAAAAATAACATTAATACAGTTCCATAATTGAGCTGAAAATCATTGTAGGGTCTAAAAAACCCACAAATGTACGCCTCGTACTCTTGAACTGTCTTGACTTGTGGAAAAACTGTACAATTTCGCTTAATCATGAACAGCCTCATAATTCACGACGTAGAATTGATTCTTACATCGCAACGCCATTCTGAGAATCTAGGAAGAGGAACAAAAAATGGCAGATTTTTTAATGTTCGCGCAACATGATCACCCGTGTTCCATTTCCGCCATTTTCTTTTGGGCTTAGCAAATATCAACAAGAAAATTTAGTTTGCGTTTAATTTAGACAAGAGCTTTTATATCGATTCAGAAAACAGATTTCGGTGTGTCCGGGTTATTTTGTCGAATAACCCTTCAGCAATTTATGAAAAAACTAAACATATTCTTTACCCGGTTCTTTTACGATGCAACTTGCAAACGGATATATTCCTGTATGGCTAGATTCGAACTTCATTGTTTCCTTGTCTACGGTCCGTGTTTGATAGAAAGAAGACTTGCGTTCACTGGACAGTTTTTCTAGAGGCATGAAATTTCACATCTTACCTCGAGATACGCTGGCGGCGGAAGAGACCGATAGAGCTCTTGATTTTAGCAAAGAAATCTGAACTATCAAAAAAGCATGCTAGAAATCAAGTGTTTGTATATGCTAGCCAAACAGTGTCTATTTTTCTTTGTCAGGTTTGTTTTAATTTTGTTTATCTCCCTTACACAAGAGTTTGCGATATTTTTTGCTGTTTCTTTTTTTTTTTTTTTTTTTTCTTCGGTAATCGATTTTATGTGGATCATATCGTATGATAATCTGACATTATTTAGTGAGACCAGAAATCAATTTACCAAAACACGAACTTTTTCTACAAACTTTAAAAAAAAAAATCAAAGAAATAAACTAAGCACATACTTGTGTCTGGTGTTACAATCTTAGAATTTTACAAGGCAAGCTTTTTTCTACGAGAAAATTGACGCTACAGAGTCTTCCTTTTCTATTTTCCTTTATATCGTTTTTGTTTGAGACTAACCTAAACATTATTAACACTTAAGTAACTGATGTAGCTTTTATTTGTATTAGTTTCTAGGGTCATTATTCGAAGTGAATTAAAGCGATAAGACTTCGAATACTAGTTCTCCGTGAACAAGATTGACGCAACATAATCTTCCTATCCCATTTTCCCACATTTTTGACATATGCCCCACTAAGTTAATGAAAGAGATATCATTAAAATAGAATCCATATAGCAATTTCTCATTAGTCATATAACATATAGTGTGTTCGGATGTGAACCGTATACATAAGATCAACACTGTATGGTGACTGTCAGTCTCCCATTTTTATCTATCATTGATCGCTTAAGGCGTTAAAATGGCTCACTATGCCTTGTTTCTTTCTATGTATAAACTGTTTATCGCTACAAACATCTCTATGTCCAATGTTAACGACACTTCTCCATACATAGAGCAAATTTTAAACAATAAAATAGGTACAGATGTTTTCACATGTGGAATCTTCTGTTTCTAAGTCTAGTTGCCAAGCAAACCTAGAGAGCCTAGTCTGCCCTACTATTTTCATCCTTTGCTAGGGGAGAATTGATAGGCTCTTCGCAAGTGTATTTTTGCGAAGGTCAACGGCTTCGGGTGGAAAATTGTATGTATGTGATCATGGACGATTTGCCTAGGGCACCTTGACGTGATGTAATGGCTAGAAGTCTTGTCTCGTAGATGCTCATTGGGTGTCCCATACATTCGGCCTTGTGCCACATCTAAGCTACGCTTAGAAAATCATCTTGGGAAATTTGACGTGGTGTAATAGCAAGATTGTCTCGCTTGATCAGTTATGAATAGTGAGTTCAATACTCATACTTCATACTTTTTGCCTTGTGCCACATCTAAGCTACGCTTAGAAGATCACCGTAGACGAGTTGCCTATATACCAAGCAGGAGCCGAGTTAAGACTTATCATTCTGTCTTATGAGTGAAGCGACTTCGTCATGGTAACTGCTCTCAAAATTGGGAATAAATTGGAAAATAAAATAATATTTGTTCTTTAAGCAAACTATTTTAAATCGATAGATTTAATTAGAATTTTCAAAGACATGACAGTTATTAAAAAAATAAAATAGAATAAGCAAGGTGACATCAAAAAGTCGAAAATCGATCGATCACTTTGATCGATAGGAAATGCAAAAATCGATTGGAATATATTAACTTTGATTTATAAAACAAAAAAGCAGCAATGATTTCGATTTTCAAAAAATAATCGAACAATATTTAGAAAATAATTTGCAATTTCTTTAGTTTGTGTGGCTACAGATTTCAAATTGAAAAAAAAAAAAACAATTCCCTAACTCTCCCCACTTACGTACCAATTCTATCTACAAAACGGCTACAATATTCTCCAAGAAATAAAATAAAACATCAATCAGTCAGAATCGATAACTAGTTGAATTTTAATTGGTATACATAATTAGAACAAACTGGAAAAATATGAAAATCTAATGTTAGAAATGGAAGAAATGGTTCCTAATATCTTACAGAGTAAAGCTCAGTTCTATAAAGAATTCTTGCTTTTAGATAGCAGATTCTGCGTATTCCTGCTTTCCAGAGAATCAACCATCCTCATTAAATTGTACTATATATATATATAAAATGAAATGAAAGATATTCAAAAATAAAAATAAGTAAATTCTGCTCGTAATAACAATAAATAACAAATTTTAATGTTAACATGATTCCACCTTATTAGAAATGCCAGAAACGTTAAACACTATCATCGGTGCATACATAACCAACGCATGTGTAAAGTCAAGTTGGTTGAGAATCTGAAGGAGTTAGAAATACCTAAGACAATGTGAAATACTTCTATTTTGACATGTTTCGACGACGAACCGGTATCATCAGAAAGGTGTATTAGCGAGAAAAAGCGTGATTCGTGTTAAGCTATTGAAAGCTTGAATTTTTTTTAAGTGTACCGTCATAACAAATTTCGTCATTAGATAACAAATTTTAGTCTGAATTTTGAGGATGATGAGTTAAAATTTACACATTTTACATGCGGACAATGCATTGAGTGTATTTTTTTTTATTTGAAATCATTTTATGTTCGCATATTCATTTCTTTAAATTTTAGGATGTTTCGATGATGTATTTTCGGGGCATTTTTTTTTTTATATTCTATTTGATAAAGTCTTGTTTCTGATGTAGCGTTTTTTCTACAATGATTAAATTCCCACAGCTTTTGAAATATTTGCGATAATTTTAAGTTTCGATTAAATAAATTTCCTTCAATCAGTTCCTGGCCACAGCAGAAGGAAACAAAAACTTGGAGAGTTGAGTTACTAAAGGGAATTACCTGATACTGAGATATCCAGAAAAGGCTTGGCACGTGGAACTAGACCAATCTACTCCGGTGGACGTAATGAAGGGTTCGGTTCAAAATTCTCACATATGTCACCTGAAGAAAGCCGGAGCGTACAACGGTCGAAACGTCGTGACTATGACATTAAAGATGACGACAATAGTCCGAACAATGTAAATTGTCATATATATATATATATATATATATATATATATATATATATATATATATATATATAGTGAACAATAAAAATTTTTTTTAAAAATTAACATCTTCAGACACACTGGATTGTATATAAATATTTTTTCGTTTTCATTATTATTTCATTTAGATTTCTCGACTAGTTTCGGCCAACATGGCAATGATCAGGAGAGAAAAAAAGTTCTGCTTGCTGGTGGCAGTGAACTACAGAAATGAATGTCTTGATGGAGAAAATGAACGTTTGTCTGTACTTTTTATTTGTTTGGGTTTTTTTTTTTAACATGAATTTTGGTCAGACCTTGTGTTGGTCAAACAGTCTCTTTTAAGTTTTATTTAAGATAAGAGCTGGATGGATTCATGCTGCTCTGAATTCCCTTGGTCAGTTTGACAGTTTTATTGGTTCCTGGAAAGGGGATGTGTCTCTGTTAAGTGTTTGCGTGTGTTATTTGGTTCGTAGGGAGTGAGTTAGTGAGTATGATGTGTGTAATCGTGTATATTACTATGAGTGTGTGTTAAGGTTAAGGGTCAAAGTTGAATTAGACCAGGAAACAATAGTATTAAAAGTGTTCAATACACCAAGGTAGAAGATTCAACTGATCTCTCTCTCTCTCTCTCTCTCTCTCTCTCTCTCTCTCTCTCTCTCTCTCTCTCTCTCTCTGTTGATTCCTCTACCTTGGTTTCAACCTTACGGTATCCTCAGGAATCGGAATCAATTGACCTCCTAATTTTGAAGTTAAAAAATCTACATATTTTTCACACGTGTATTGAACACTTAATGCTACTGTTTCCTGGTCTAATTCAATTCTGACCATTAACCTTATATATATATATATATATAAGAACAAAGAGGGTAGAAACTGACCATAATGCCTATTGTTCCCGCATGGTCAGTACCTAGATAGGTGTCCGCTTGGCATCACCAGGTGTTGAAAGTTGTGTTGATGGCTCAGATTTGATAATCAGAGAGCCGACTTCCAAATACAGATAGTTTCGTTATATCCAGAGGAAATACACTTGAGAAAGGTATGAATCCACCTCTTTTGCCCCGGATATGGTTTAATTAGTAAGTCTTGTATCACTATTATTAACTCAAACCGCAAAAACTCTTACCATCTAAAAATATTTTCTGGCTGTAAATAACCTGAAAATGGTTGCTAAACCGTTAAAAAAGAATCAATCAATCAATCAAATTACTTTTCCAAATACGTTCGGCTAATCCTTGAGCCATATTCGAGTGATACGTTGTTACTAGATTTTATTTGTTTATATTTTATCTTGTATAAAATTGATAGTAATTCTAACATGTATTCTATCGGCGTAGTAGTGATTCGAGGTTGTGTTCTATTGGTACGATAATGATTCTATGCTGTGTTCTATCGGAGTAGTTGCGACTCTAATAGTGCCTTAAAATTAGCCCTAACACGTTCCGGTTTGTTCTTTTGATAGTGATATTGAGTATTGTCTTAAATCGATTTATAAAAACTCTCCTACAAATGTTAATTGTCTATTGTATATTTTCCTGATTGTAATCAACAATGTCAGGAAAAAACTTGGTTCTTTGCTTGTAGCTTGACTTTATCCGTCTGTATTTTTCCCTATTTTGTTTTTTAAACTGTTCTTTTTCATAATTATATAGATTTATTTTTTTGCCTTTTATTTTTTTTTTTTTTAGGGAAACAGAAGGCAATTATTTCCCTTTTATTGACAATAAAAATTTACTGGTGTCTTAAGATGTCCTTGAGGGTCACATGACAGTCGTTGTTTTGTCTTCTGATGCGTTCTAAAAAGGAACCCAAGTACTACCACGGGGCTATACTGTCCCTATTGTATTCCTTGTAGACGTTACAAGTAAGACCTTTTTATTCGTCTCCTTCACATACTGCATTGATTTTTATGCTTGATTAAATATCTGTATGAGGTCTTTTATGATACAAGAAATGTTTCTTGAGTATTATTATTAATATCTGTAGGAGGTTCGATAGTGTAATGGATAGCGACCGGATTGAGGAATCGGAGAGCCGAGTTCGAATTACATTCATTTACGTGCTAATACCCATAGGAAAGGTATGGGTCCTCTTCTTTTTTCTCCCCACCCCAAGCTATGGATGAACATCAGGATAGGCCAGGTTCTCTAGCCTTGGATTGCAACTGGTCTACCGCAATATACTGCGGGGAAAAAAATCTGCCTCGTCACTCATGTATCGAAAGATACATGATCGCCTAAGCGTGTATCACGCATGGCACTTAACTGGCTGAGTATACGTATAGTCGTGTTTTGTACTTGAAATATTTTCATGTTTAACTCATTTTTGCAATTCATTAATTTTGTTCATTACAGTCCTCCCGTCTCGTTAAGATATTAATTTATCTTAGATATACGGATTCCTATACTTGACATTGTGGAGTAGAAAAGATCAAGGTCTTCCCAAACACTCTATCATTTTTTAATAACCTCATTTTATTCTTTTTAATTCCACATTGTTACTTTCTCCCATAGTCATTACATTTTATTTTTAAACGAATATCAAAGCGTTTAATATTGATAGCTCTTACATTTGTCCAGCTTTATAGAACTTTAGACGCCATTTTCTTACCGTGATCCCACGTCATTGTTCATGTCAAAGTCATTTTTTCTTTTTGATCGTTTCACCCCGAGCAAGGTGATAATGCCGCTAAGACGCAAGAGGTTACAGTGGCATTTGTGTGAAAGTGAATATAAGAACCCGACTGGAATTGGAAGTCAGTTTTCCATTTCAAGTTCCAAGCCGTTACCCATTACAAGCGGTCGCCCATCTAGGGACTGACTAGGCGGAACTTTGCTTAACATTGATGATCATACGAGAATCGATGTTTCAACGTGATTTGGTCGTAAACTGATCTTGTTCTGATTTAACTTACCATACCGTGGGTAGAAATATGAGTAAAGAGAAATTCTTGAGAAAAATAGGCACGCCATTTCTACTCATGAAAAACACTGATGTTCTGATATATGTGCACAGAAATACAGATTTGGAGAAGTGGCTCGATCCGAGAACTATTCGGAATACCTTGGAAAATGCTGGGTTCTCAAATGTAAAATTAAAAGATAACAAAATGATTAAGAAGTAGAAGATATTTTATTTTTATCGTTTAATTGTCAGGATGAATATTTGCGTATAAAATGTCCCCCTTCAGAAAAGGAAATCTTACGTGACTTATAGTGGGGTTGGGGGGTAATGTTTGCGAATATTCCACGTGTAAATAAAAAGGACGAAAATCATGCCTGGCTATTTGAAAAAGGATTCTCTTCAAGTCAAATGATATGATACACCGAGAGATTTAAGTAGTATATCTCATTTGCACATGCATACAAATGCCCGCGCGCACACACAAACACACACACACGAATATATATCACACGTAAGGTAGATTGTATAAAATTATATACACACACACACACAAGTGCAAGTTTGGTACACATGTGTGACACCATTTAGGTGCGCAAAAAGAAAAGAAAAAAAAAGAAAGAAAGGAAAAAGAGAAAGAAAAGAAAGAAAAAGAGAGGCGAGACTTAAACTTAAATGATAAAGGAAAGCCACTCACGAGAAGGGACATTTGGCGATGTTATTTTGATAATGAAAAAAATGGTGAAAATTCTGATGGCCATTGTCGTAGGGCTAGCTGACAAAGTCCAGGTTGATACATAGTTTTTTTTTTTTTTAAATAGATAAAGAATTAACTGTGTCATGGTGGCAAACAAATTATCAGAAAATGGTGAAAATTCCCTGTGAGGAAAAAAGAAAGGAAAAGAGAGGCGAGACTTAAACTTAGATGATAAAGGAAAGCCACCCACGACAGGGACATTTGGCGATGTTATTTTGATAAATGAAGAATGGTGAACATTCTTATGGCCATTGTCATAAAGCTAATTGACAAACACCAGGTGGTTACAGAGTTTTAAATAGATAAAGGATTGGCTGTGTCATGGTGGCAAACAATTTAATAGGTCATCTGTTAACCGCACACGAAGCCCAACCCTGGGTTAAGTCTTTGTCGTTTGGATAGGACATCTATGTGTGTTGAAATTCGGCTATGATAATAAAAATATGTTATCAGAAATTGGCACCAAGAATGCAAATACGGCTAGAATAGTGAAACTGCTTTATCGGGACGAAAAATTGGCTGCGTTCGCTAAATGACCACCCACTTGACAATTGGCGAAAATCTCATTTGATAGATCCCAGGTGACATTGAGGATAAGAGCTGCGATTAAGGAAAGAAAAGAAAAAGATTTTTTTTTTTTTTTTGAGCAAGATATATTTTTTTCTTAAAACAAAGCTAGCCTGGTCACACCCACACTGTTGGACGCTCATTGGCTGCATGTTAACGAGAGCCAGGCGGAGGTGATCATGTGACGCAAGGGGGAGCCCGCCGCCGCCCATTGAGAGGATAGGTATGAGAAGTTGCTGCGAGGAAGTGGGAAAACCGTTGACGCCCCTCTGAAGTATGGTGAGATATCCATATGAGAATAAGAGAAGGTGGGGGTAAGAGAAGACTTCCAAAAATGGAAAGGAGTGGAAAATTCCTGACCGAAAATAAAGAAGTGGACTATGGATTTAGAATTATCAAGGAACCTCAAACCCCGACGAGCCCACCCCGACGAGCCCACCCCGACGAGCCCACCCCGGTTTGGGTCGGCGTCCATATAAGCAAAGTCGCAGCGAGCGAAAATCAGAGAGAGTTCGAGTTGCAGTTAGTTCGAGTTCGAGTCCGAGTTCAGAGCTCCGAAGACCCACCACGCATTAGCTGACCAAGATTCGCGCAAATTCCGAACTCATCTTCTAATCAAGAACAATTTATTTTTGAAGAACGACTTAGACTCACACCACCAAAATAAGTTTTACGGATTTCGCCTGAAGACACACCAAGAACCAGTTTCTTAAAGGACAGACAGCTTAGATGTTAAGACTTGCCTAACAAAAAAAAACAACGTGTCACGCATCCACATAGCGGGTTGGGAGGTAGTCATGGCCCTGTATCCAGCAACAGATATAAAGTATTGTTATCCTTTTTTTTAATAACTTGAACTTTTCGAGTTGTTATTTTATTTTCTCTTACATCTATTTGTGTGATACCACCCTCATTCGAACTCAGCTTGCATTACGGCCCCGACGACTGATTGATTTCCTCTGCCTAGATCAATTCACAACGTGGGTAGGCAGACTGGGAATCAAAGTAGTTACTTCGGTAACCAGGCGTTGGAGACGAGTTGGGAACGACGAGGCTGTTATCGGATCTAACCCGATTCCCATCCGAATCACCAAAAGGTTGGAACGTCACACTTGGGTGCCGCGACCAATACCAAGCCAGTTGGTCGTCACAGGACGGGATAGCACGACTGACGCAGACAGGCGGACATCACGTTTGGAGCGACACCCACCCGAACCGTGACCGGGATAAGACCCTGGATCGGCTGATGTCACACATGGAATAAAATTCCAATAACCAAAAACACTATTCTTAAAAGAGTGCTCAATATCAAGTAGAGCTAAAAGTAGATATTCAAGTTTATAACATATACATGCTATAAGAACATTACAAAATTGCTAGTGACATATCATAAGACACCAGCAGTGTTGAAACAAAATTGCAACTTTTGTAGCGATCTTATAAACTGTATATGAATAAATTTGAATATATATATATATATATATATATATATATATATATAATTATTTAATTAAAAATATCATTCCATCGCTACATAAGAGTTCTCAGGTTTCAAAACAAGAGCCGAAAACATCAATATAATTATTTGAATTGAATTAAAGTACCAATCTCTGTTCAATCTTCAAGCGATTTTTTTTTGGTGGTGGTGGGGGGAATTAAATAATTATATTTAGGCTCTACTTTTGTATCGAGCACTGTTTTTTTTTATAAATAATAACAAAAATACTAAAGAACTTTGGATTATTTACCTAAAGAGTTCTTTCCTATTTTCT
>OZ010576.1:43093892-43101392 GCA_963932145.1 Acanthosepion lycidas
TCTGCTTTTCAAGCCCAGGCAAAAGCCTACCCTTCTGAATGCTGATTTTCTCTGTCGTCACATAAAATCTTGATGTATATCCCGTTTTGTGTTCTTCCTCATGCTGCATTTGACTTTGTGTCCTAGCTAAATCGAGTAAGTCTCTCGTTGAAACGGCGCCACTGAAAGCAAGCACAGTTTTAAACTTAAAGCACAAACAAAGCACGCCAACATGCCGATTTGTGCAACTAATTACATTTTTGCTTTTACACGCATCATACATTCAATGAAAAAGACAAGCACTCTAATTCGTTGCCATGTCTCCCCTCGAAGGAACTCATCTATGACAGCTTGTATTAATATCTCTCTTTATATTCAAATCCCTCTCCCTGAAATACAGACCTTGAGGTGATTCAATCAAATCCTTCCGCACAGCAGTTCCCATCTCAACTAAGTCTCGTGGAAAGAAATACATGTTGATGTAGATATTTCTGTAAGGAAATGGAAATACACTTTCTCTCAGCAAAACTTGTGTATACAGCGATCTTTTTTTTTTCTTTTCTTTTCTTTTCTTTGATTTTTTTGACCACGAACAAAAGCAAATAGTAGCTTGTCGGAAAAGATTTAAGAAGCCGATGAAGCCGTACAATCACAGGGATTTTTCATTCAAATAAGAGTCTCTTCACATACATCCAACGCAAAAATCACGCGCGTCCGTACGAGATCTAACTGAAACTGATCCATCCGAGTATTCATTTAATATTAGCGAAAGACCTATGGCAATGGCGTCTTAGTTCAATTCAAAATATTCCTTTCAGGATCCCGTCCTGGGTCTAACGATAAACTACCTTCGGCAGCAAGGCCTCTGATCGAGAGGTTTTGAGGAGCGTGGAACGACCTCTTAATTGCTGGTGTTCCCAAGTTCCCCCTTACCCGGGGTGGTAGCATCTGTTAGGGTCCCAGCTATGAGCAAGTAGTTTACCCCCAAACTGGGGTCAATACACTATGAAAGTAAAACAAATTTTATATTAAAAATAACAGCAATAGATTTTTATAGTAAAAAAAAGTAATTATCAGCAATATGTTTAATGTAAAAAAACAAAAAAAATTATGAAAAAAAGAATTAGCAGCAATACATATTTTTAAAAGAAATTACTAATGCATCCAAGAAAATTAAATTTCGGCATTAAATGAGCCATAAGAAGCTGATATGCCGCTAAATAAAAAAATTTAAAAAATCCCCACTACACACGGAGTTCTAGTGTTGCTTCGACATTTCACAAGACCTTTACCAGTTACTCTTTCGAGAATGTCATCTATCTTTTTGCATTCCGCTATTTTGTCGACCCCACGCATTTCGTCGGCGACATTATATTTCGAGAACGCCAGATGACTCACCTGGGTATTTCGCCAAAATACTGTTATAAATCCAGCGCAAAACACAAAGAATATACTTATGCAGTCATTGTGAAAGCAAGGGTTACAGTGTAACGGTTTAATACCGACTGAGAAATCCTGACGGGAGAGTTTTTACGCATGCGCAGCAAGCTCTCAGTATCTACCGACCTGCGCAACCGGTTCTTGAGATTCGATACTTCCCGGACAAATCTTGTTTGTGCTTGTGTGTGTGTGTATACCCGTTGCCACATAAGGCAAAAGCATTTATTTCATCTTCTTTGTTAATGCAGACAAAAAGGCCTTTTCATAGATCACAGATTTAATTAACAATAAACAGGGAATATCTCAGATGAAAATTCAATTAAGATCTATCAGGTTATACTGATTCAATCCCGTACAAAAACTCTCTCTCTCTCTCCGTGTGTGAAATATATCTACGAGAGTATCAAAAATTACCCGCTATAACATATCTTTAGGTTTGTCACATTGCTTTCTACTAATGGGTGCTTATAGTCGTATGACCGAAGTTTCAGCTTGATCGCGCCAGTTTTATTGCTGCTGTTACAGTGTAGACATAACCGCTCCACTAGCAGTGTGCACCAAAGAGGAACAAAGAGCAGTGATCTGATTTCTCTGGTCGGAAGGTGTGTCAGAGGCTGAAAATCATCAGAGGCTTTTAACACAATGAAGCAACAGGGCACTACCATTTAGAAGTGTGTATGGGTGATCGACAAGTTTGAAAGTGGTCGGAAAAACGTGATGCATGAAGAATGAGCAGGACGCCCGTCAACCTCCACCTTTGACGAGAAGATTCAGCAAACTCGAGAGATGGTAATGGCGAACGGGCGAGTTATCATCGATGAGATAGCAGGTTTCCTGCAGATTCGCTCTTTGTTTGTTATTGGTGCGCACCTAGTGAAGCGGATATGCTTACACTTCAACAGCAGTAAGGTGACCAGTACATGGCGAAATGGGAAAAAATGGCGTGTGAAGATTGTGCTCTGTCAAATTTCGATAGGTCTAGATTTTTCTGCTTTAATAACCCATATTCGAAATCGCATACTCATAGATGTGTATCCTTGTACACAAAACCATTTCCCAAGTGTTCGCGCTAATGTCATTCCTATGTCCGTAACTAATATTCAGAAACATTAGGACCTACAGGAAGTTTCTTTGTATAAAATCGATTCGGTTGGTCATGCATAATCGTTAACTAATCTGAATAAATGAATTGTAATTAATTCTTTTCGATGAAACAGAATCAATAAAAAGCGCCACCGATTTGGACTGTGAATAATTTTGCAGTCGAGATTAGATTTTAAAATATTTGCCGTTAACTTCATGCAGTTCGCAGTTAATTGGGCGACTTTTTGTTCGAATCGTCTGAGAAGCTTTTATTGCAGCATGATGCCATAAAGATGAGTCAGTATTTTCTTGAGACACTGCCTGTTGTAAACGTGTAAATGCTTCTTCGAATCCGGAGAAGGTTATCTAGTTTGGAGCAGCAATACTTGATGTTCAGCGATTCTTGTTGCGGCCTGAGACGCGAGAGAACATTTTGGGAGCACGTTCAATTTAGAATGGTCTCGTATTAAAACTAGATGCATGTTTCATAAACGGCTGTATTAGTCCGCCTCTATCTGCGTCGGACATGTTCCAACACCTTCAGCATCTATATGAAATCGCGGAAAGTCACGCAAATAGATGAACTGGTCCACGAAGACTGCCAGAGGAAACTCCTGTTACAATGTTATATATATATATATATATATATATTTGCGATTGGTTAAATGTTCTTAAAAGTGCATGTTTAACAGTGCCTTATTAAATGTACAATCAAAAAGGTTTTCTAGCCTCTTTAATATGCTGAAGTATTTCATTGTATATAATTTTTTTTTTTTTACGTCTGTTAAGATGTTTTTGTCTGTTAATTTTTTATGTACAGATCTTTCTTATTAAAACCTTAAAATCTATTTTCACTTTACATTAAAACCCATTAAATATTTCTTAAATATCATTTTTTTTTTTTTTTTTTTTTTAACAGCGTCAGACCCGGAGACATAAAAATTGTATAAATTGTTATTTATACATTATTAATATCACAAAAATAAAAGTTCCTGAACCACTCTTGAAATCAATATGGCCTACATAAATACTTGAACATTAGTCGGCTCTAAGATAAGTCCTTTGAACTTTTCTTCATCTGTTGACTATTATTACTCTGTTTTTTGTTGTTTTTTTGTTCTTATTGAGAATTTCTTTACAGAAATCCAATAGCCTTTAAACGCATTAATTTCTAGTAACTGTACGTGTTTTGTTATGCACTATTGATTCTATTGTTATTACTACTACTACTGTTACCACTATTAAAGTTATACATTTATATAACATTATAGTAAGTTAAACTGGTTGTTACGGGGGTCCACCAGAGAGTGCCTCCTATTATATACGTTGGTCCACAATATCAGAGGTAGATGTTGGTCATATGACAATAGCAGCTGAGCCGTATCGCTAATGACTCAAAAGTATTTCCATGTTCCAGACAGCAAATACGAGGCAGTTTAACAAAATGACATCTAATAGGAAAATTCGTCCCAAGCAAAGTTGTAATATTGATTTTTTTCTATGCACGCTTAAAATATCAACGCATTGAAATTCATTAAAATTCACGAAAGATTACGGAAACCAAACAGTGGATGTGATCACAGGTGGTAAGGGATACGTTTCTGAAAAGGCGATAGTGATGTGTGCGTCATAAGACAAGCATGCAGAAATGACAACCAATCTGATCAGCTCATCGGCGCTAATCGATTATGACCAAGGAACTGTGTACGGATCTGAATATTGGTTTCGCTACGTTGAAAGATCTGTTGGCAACGTTTGGATATGTTGTTCTTTTTTTTTTTTTTTTTTTTTTTTTTCTTAATCGAATTTACCCCAAAAGGCAACAAAGCAAATAAGGCTCAAAGGGTTACTGGGTGCGAAAAGATTAGAAAACAGAAAACATTTATCAAAGAACGAGAACAATAGAAAGGTAATCAGGAAGACACTAAATAACGATTGACATTGCATTAAAATTTTGAAGATGAAAGTTGGCCTGAATGCATGTAGAGGGAAGAGAATTACACAAGCGAAACGTGTCAGAGAAGAAACTGATACAATAGAACTTACGGTTACATCTCGCCAATTCAAATGTAAATTGATCAGACCTAGCTGCCAAACAACTACTGCACTTTCTCTCCATACATGATCAGCCATGCCTGATTTTATTGTCTCTCCACCTAATTACTGCTTTTTGATGTTTCTCCAATGTTACTTTAAGGTTTAGGCTGGTTTTACTTTGGTATACTTTGCCATTCCTCCGTCAAAGAAAACGTTCAAGACGTGCAAAGAAATGTAGAAGATTGGTTTGCTTTGTTTTACGGCATACCAATCTCAATGAGTTATTTAATGCTGACAAGATTTTTATTGCTGGTAATATTTTTCTTTTTCAAAAATGTATTGCTGGTATTTTTTTTAAAAATATATTACTGGTAATAATTTTTTCCAAAAATGTATTGCTAGTATTTTTTTTTAAATATATTACTGGTAATAATTTTTTCCAAAAATGTATTGCTGACGTTAAAAGCTAGTCTTCCAATTTCATAGTGTTCTGACCCCAGTTAACAATTTGTCTATAACTGCTACCACCTCCGGTGAAGATGGACCTGTGAACACCAGCAATTAACAAGTGGTTCCACACACCTCAAAACCTCCTAATAAGAAGCTTTGCTGTCGAATGTAGTTTATTATCATACCCAGAGCGCAAATGTAGAAGAGGCGTGATACAGAGGTATTTCCAGAAACCCGAATTAACAATCTACAGTGAAACGTTGAATAGCGAATCGGAGTAACGTGAAGCCTAGAATTTACAGATAGAATCCAAATAAAATCCAATAAGGATTGCAATACGACAAAGTCAGTTTGAGGACTACGGATTTTTTTGGTATCCGTAAAGAGGTTACAAACAGACAAAGCTGGTACTCGAGTGAAGGAACAGTAACACGCGCGTAGATGAAAGAAGAGAGGTTTATTGTAAAAGAGTACACTACTGAAAGACAGGGAATCGGGTGACAGGACAGTAATTCGCGAAGCAAGCCCCAGGAATATCCTATGCTCACTATATATAGCTACTGATATAGTCAGTCTGCATAGGCGATTGGGGAGTGTGGGACATTCCATTACAACGGGATTATGTTGCGAATTTTGGCTAGAAGGTTTCCCCCCACATTGGCGAATAGTCTGAATTAAGCGATTTCAAACTTTCACCCATTCGAACCGATAAAACAAGGACATAGTAGGCATTTTCAAGACAACGACGTCGTTACCATTGGAGTGATAAAAAAAAATGGGCTGCCTTCGCCGGTTTTCTTTTCTGCCGACAAAAATGAATATCTATTGATAATTACTATGTTGGGAAGACAGTGTTTTGTAGCTGAAAACTGTTGTAATATTTTCTTTGATCAAAATAGCCGAGAATTAACAAAGGCCGTAGTTAGAGATTATGGAAGAAACAGAAGACTAGGTAGACAAGGAAAATGATATTTATTAATTACTCATGCATAGAACGAAAATACTTGAGTAAATCAAATATTGCTCAAATCCTTTATATTATTTACATTCTTCGGGCTGTTGTGCTCATCTTTATTGCCATATTCACGATGTTTCGGCCATTGTACGCTATCGCCTTCTACAGGTGATTGGAATTTCGAACCGAATCTTTGTATTTCCTCCACCGGGGCAGATTGTTCCTCAAGGACACAAGGCCCAGTGGATAAAAGCCTTCGTTGGATCCAGTGACCTGACCCAAAGAGTTTGGAGATCAATACCTGGCTACGGCAGTGGTGAAGAAAAACTAGGATAATTGAATTAAAGGGAGATAGATGAGACATCTGTAAGAGGTGTGTCACGTGAAAATGCCGAAACGTCATGAATATGGCAATAAAAATGAGGACAATAGTCCGAACAATGTAAGTAATTACAATATATAACGAAGAAAATGTGTCGAAAAATAAAATTACTTACCAAAAAGAAAGGGCACGTATTCCGAATGACATGCTGAAGACGGAATATTTAATTTAGAAACAAGTCAGTCGCAGGAGTCGCTATAAAAATATTTTGATATGCTAAAATTGGGCGTCCAATCCCAGTTGTCGACGAATGGAAAAAGTGCTGGGCCGATAAAAGCAGTTAGTGTTCTCGAATCGAGAGGGAGGAATAAAATTCGTGTATTTTGGCTACCTCGTTCGTCGGAGAGTGAGTTATTTTTCTGACTAGTTACGTGCATTGTGATTGTGCATTGCGAATCGAGATTTCGGCATTTCTTTCTGCCCCCGATATTCGAGTCTGAACTTACAGTGATTTGTTCTATGCGTTGCGGAAGTAATCTGCGACATATATTTCCTTTGCAATCTCAGAACACTTACACAATACCTCATCTCGGAAATATAGACAGATACTCAAATCCTACTCTAATGCGGGTACTTACCATATTTATAAGTAGGAGCAGTTCATTATTACTGTAGTAGAGAAGAGCAGGAAGTACGTTGAGTCCTACTCTACAGCAAAAACTTACTCAATCCAACGATGTCATCATGCTTCACAAATCAGTTATATCTTTGAAGGAAATAAATTACTTAGTTATTGCGCCTCCTTTATTGAAACAATAAGAACAACAAAGAACATTTTTACGTCTTAAAAACAGCTTGAACGAGTAACAGTGATTTTCCTTCACACGTCAAATAATTTCAGAAATTATTTTTCAATGGCGAATGTCTTGCCATTAAGAGGAAAATGTGATGGATTATATGTGATTAAACAGAAGTGCATGATTACAGCAAATGAAGCAGTAGTTAATGTGGGATTAACGGTGATTCTTCGCTGAATATCTTATTGAAAAATTGGATAGGTTTCATGGAACTGTGCCAGACACCGCTTCCTCCAGAACAGCATTTTGCAGGTAATTAACACTTTATAAGCTTATTCAATACTAATAATCATAATAAAACGAAAGCTGGAAGAGACAACTTGATCCAACCAATCAAAGATTCTCATTCTCACATCCCTGAATGCGCAGTCGCACTC
>OZ010576.1:43108892-43131392 GCA_963932145.1 Acanthosepion lycidas
CTTACGTCACAAAGTGCAGAACCTTTTAACATGGCACTTGAGATGCAATAAAATTAAATGTACACACTTTCAATATACAAAATAAGCTAAAATCTTATTTTTATAAAAAGTGTCGATGCAGTTGCTCTACTGCGAATGCAGGAAATTTTCTTCATTGGAATTCTACGGTTGACGGGAATTATCGTCATTGAAGTTCTACATATAAACAGGAATATCTCTAAATAGGTTGAGTCCTCGTGTTGTTGTCACCTGTTAAATTCCGACTTGATATCAAATGTCCATCTATTGATTGCCAAAAAATACACACTTTTCAACAAAAATTAAATGCTAATTATATTGGATACACGTATTTAAAATAGATGTTCCGTTTTTATTTTAAATATTATGTATTACATCTCTCGGTCAGTGTAATTTTTCTTTATTCAGTTTTCTCGAGTGCGTTGGCTGATTGATGTGATATATACTAACTACTGTTAAATGAACACAGTCTGCTTGGAATATGTTTATTTGCCCACAAGTGAGATATTTACACATACCCCAAACATTTTTAAATATTATTTCTCGTAGATTAGAAACTTTTTTTTTTTTTTTTTTTTACAAAATAACATTTATAGAAGTATTAGCAATTTTATGATTCTGGAATCAAAATTTCTACTCTATTCTAATGCATTCATTAATTCATTCATTCAATCAAGTATCATGCACGATACACGATTCAGCTATCATGCCTCTTTCGATTCATGACTGATTTGGCGGGAGATTTTCCCGCAAAAAATAACCATGTTTTTTGCAGTACACTGGGTGCCAACCACGGCTATAGGACCCAATCTTCCCTGCTATTCGACTCTTAGCTAAGCAGAGGAGAGATGTATACTTTCCTCACGGGTCGGTAGATTGAGTGATTGATTTGTTTTTTTACGGCTTATCAACCCTTTGCAGGTTATTTAATCCAGAAAAAATTTTTTAGACTGTAAGAATTTTTTGGAAATAACGATTTACTGATATATTGTCACTTATTAACGCATAGCTGGGGCTTAGAAAATCAACATACCTTTCCCAAGGGTATTTGTGTGTAATTGAATGCAACGAACTCGAACGGAATTCGAACTCAGTTCGCTAATTAATTAAGGCAACAAAAAATAACCTTTGAAGATATCGTAAGCTGGTTTTAGTATGAATTGCAATGCTTCTGTAATTTGATAATCGGAAAATGTACTGAAAATAAAAAAAAAAAACAGTAAAACATAATGAAAATGCATAAAATATTTTATTTTTTTACAAATGAAATGACTTTCCATAGTTGACAGTTTTTAAATTCTGTCTACTCTAATAATTTTAATTGGGAAAATACTGCGTATTAAATGCTTGAATTCGACGTTACATTATTGACTTTTACTGTTTGATTTAATCTAGGGACAACAAAATCAATCTTTTGATTCCGCATACCGTTTGTTTTTTCCTTTTGGTACCAAACTTAAAAACCTTGGTCGAAGATAAATTCGTTCCATAACCAATTTTTTTGAAATCTAACCCGTATTTGGCAGCACACAATACTGGGTTTGTTTTTCAAACTATAGCCATCAAATTTCACACTACGCTCTACAAAGCAAACTTGAAGTTTATTTGGTTTGGCTTGGTTTGTTTTACGGCATATCAACTTCAATGGATTATTTAATGCCAACAAGATTTTCAGGATTGGTCTGTATGTATAGATTATGCAGTCTTTGTAACAGAAATTAGTTTGTAGATCAGGTTTCATTGAGGTATTTTTGTAAAGAGGGTTTTTGTCAAGAGTCAAATTGATAGCTGGTGATTTTTTTTTTTTAATTTATTGCTGGTAATTTTTTTCAAAAATGTATTGCAGGTATTATTATAAAAAATCTTTTTTTTTTTTTGCAAATGTAATGATGCTACTTTGTTTGTTTTCATCTTAATTTACAAACACATATTTTTGTTAGTTTTTTTTACTATGAAACTCTGAAAACTATGAAATGTATTTCTTACTATAAAATTTATTATACTTCCATAGTCCTTTTACCCCAGTTTGGGGTTTTACTATATGCCCATAGCTGGGACCCTAACAGGTGCTACCGCTCCGGGTCAAGGTGAACCTGGGAACAACTGGAATTAAGAGGTGGTTCCACGCTCCTCAAAACCTTTCGGCCATGCTGCCGGATGTAGTTCATCATTATGCCCAAAACGCTTGAAGTTCGAGATATACTAATCTAGTAGAGTCCGAAACTGCCAATGGAAAATTGTTTCCTTTTTATTTCTTTCAATATGATCCCTTTTCGATGTGTGAGATATATTGTAAATTACGTTATGGAGATTCTGACTTCATATCGGACCTACATTTTTTTCTTATTATCCTTCAACGACCTTCCCGACGTCATCAGTTCACATACTAAGTATTTATGCTGATGTCACAACGATTTCTCCCCCGTCTTAGTAGCAAGTTCGACAAAGTAAAATTAGCGTATTCTTTCAAAAATGACCTCCATTCAGTTATTAACTGGGGCAAGGAATGTCTGATAAATTGTAACGCCTTAAAAAAAAACCTATCCTTTAATCATCATAAAACATCTTTTTTGCCTTCTGTCAGCATGGCTGGTGCTAATCTCCTTCTAGGGCTCACATTTCCCACCGATATGATGTGCAGTGATTAAATTGAATCAACTTCTACGTTTACTGCGAGGAAAGTTAGTTCACTGTGTTGTGCCAAACTATTTTTCTCGTTAGAATCCATCTTGCACATTTATAAATTCATCATTCGTCCGTGTATTGAACATTTTTGATATATCTGGTCGGAGTTTTTACTATATACCTAAAGAGTCTTGAAAAAAAAAGAAGGCTCTGTAATGTTATCTGTCCTGACCCGGCATCTTGACTTCAGTCACTTTCCCACAGCCATGACGTGGCGTTCCTCGACTACATGAATTTAAGCATGAATGGCAAAAAGATCTCACAGTTTTACAGATGAAATAGCTAGATGTAACCTTATGTTGTATTCTAATACTTTCTTTTCTCGCACTTCTCGTCTGTAGAATTCCCTTCTCGCTTGGTTGCCACCTACAATCTTCAAAAATGCAAAAGCAACGCCAATCGCCATCTTCTGTCTTCTTGAAGTTTTGTTTATTTTCCTTTCTCCTCACTAGAGTTTTCCCAGTAACCCCTTTGTCTTTCTGACATCCTCGCCTTGCTTGGAGTGAAATTATTTTTTAAAAATGAACGCCATATTTTAAAAAGGTAACGCTGCATTTTTGTCGTGTGATTTTCTATTGATTCCCAAATATTTTTTTTCCGAAAACAATTTTAAAAAATACAGTATTTTAATTATAATTTTTAAATACTTTATTCATGCATATATAGATGAGGTCACTTACCACAGCGGCACATCACCTAGGTACCTTCTCAATGCTTTCTGAAATTTCCCATTTGTGGTAAGTCATGTTCAACAGCCGGAAAAATTTCGGATTTGGGAATTTCAGATAAAGGATAATCAGACTGTATTACATTCCAGACTATTTTAACCAAAATAGTCCAAGTACAAAGATATTGTTACCTCGTTAATTCAGCAACCTTGAGATTTGACCGTTATCAGACTTCATAAAATTCCCCTGAACAAATTATTCACTCGTAATGGAAATGCATCTAAGGAATTTCAAAATCAAGCACCCTAAAACTTTAATCTGCCTAGGTAGCGTAGTAACGAAAAACGAAAAAAAAGGATACACAGGAATATGATTACTCGTCGGAATAGTGAAAGACAGCGTGCAGAGAGGTATTAAGAACCAGGAAAATATCTTTAGAAGGAAAGAAATGGATGCTGAACTGCTATGTAATATCTAATGTCCTGTATGGCATTGAATGCTGGACAATCTTCTCACAGACGAAGAAGAGACTTGAAGGAAAAAAACATTCGGTTCATGCGATGAATGCTGAAACTAGACAGAACATCTGAGAAACGAGGAAGTGTTAAGGAGACTAAGAACTCAGAAGACACTGATATTTACAATCAGGGACATTTGTCATTTCTGTGACACATAATAAGGAAAGAAGGTTAAGAGAATTTAACACCTACAGGACGTACTGAATGCAAGAGACGCCAAGGTAAACGGCGATTAAACTACTTATTGATTTTGTGTGAATGGATGGCAGTGAAAGGACAGACGGTAAAAGTCGGAAGTTAATTCACACAGATATTTGTAGAAAGTCCTGATGAAAGATATAACTGTTTATAATTTATACATTATAAATTAAATTATAATGGAGAATATATTGTGTTTGTTGTTTAATGGTTGTTTAAAATAAGATTTAGGAAAACAATATATATATATATGTTTAATCGTATGCTAAAAATTGGAAATTGTCGATATGATAATTATTTTTAAAGTGAGCGTAGGTATTGACATATTCAGTTTAACCAGTTATTAATAAACTGATTAATAAGACCGTTTAATTACCGTTCAAAGTGAATCGAAAAAGTCTGATTGGAGAGTTTACAATCCGTATGAGGAAAAAAAAAAAGCATCAAAGCGAATAATGGAAATCATGTTGTGTTGTTCTTTCCCGGGTCGCATCGGCCTTTTAAATAAAACCACATTCTGACCTTGTGTTGCCTTCGATTTTATACAGTTGCCCCTGGGAAACGACATGAATCCATCTCTTCTTCCCATTATCTATGGGTTAAATAGCAGAATATACAGAGCCGTTCCAATCTAAGAAAAGAACGACATGTGGATTTCAAATCCCGAAGATGACAACGAAAGCCACTCCATTATCTCTGTCAAAAATGAATGACGAATCACAAATAATAATAAAAAATGAATTTGTAGAGGAATTTGATCATCAATGTCCTGAATGAACATGGCATTAAAAAAATGTCATGGACAGCCCGTCCTGTCGTACTAGGAATCAGGGGCGTGCTATGAAGTTTGCACGCTATAGTAGTGCCTAAATTTATTTTTATTATTATTATTTTTTAGGCATATCTAATACATAGATATTGCGAACTTCAAAGTGACGTTGACTGCTATTTTAAAACATTAAAAAATCGTTACATTATTTAAGAAAAAACTTTTTCGTTATTTTAACACTTTTGAATTTCTGGCTTTGGTGCTAAATGGAAATTAAGACTGATTCGTTAAATAGATAAGATATATCGTGTGTAAACTTCTTTGGCATTTCTTCTTTCTTCAAGTGTAGAGTATTTGAAGTTGTTTATTTAACGTGTGATGTCACTGCTAAGATTTATTAAATATCTCCACACTGCTATTCATTATAATGAATGCTTATAGAGTAACATGGGATATACTAAACGCATACACACTCATAAGCGAAAACATTACGATCAGTTATATGAAACAAGAACAACAGCTACTGTCTCGTAACATCTGTGAATATCTGCTCCAGAGATTTATGAGTCAGTCAGTTTCGACTGCGTTGCTTTAATGTGTTGAATGCCGTAGTTTATGGCCAAGCAGAAAGATTTAATTTGATAACGGATAAATTTTCACCGTCAGATGTTCAGGCCTTTTTTAAAAGGGCACCGTATGTGGATTATTCCTGTTTAATCGTGGTAACTATCAGTTGCCAGTGGCACAGAAAGGGAATGCCTATTCAGCAAATCAACAGATGCAATGAATCGAGTATTAATAATAGGAAAAGTGAATGATGTGATAACTTTTTTTGTAAAATAAAATAACCAACAAGGGGGAGAATATAAGAAAGAATTGCGTGTATGCGATTGCTTTCAGTTATGTCAGAAAATATAAACGTGAAATAAATAGCTACCGAAAAGCAAGGCTGAAGAAACATTTAAAAGACGTAGTGAGGGGTTAAACAACGATGGTGTAAAAAAGGTAGTCATCAACCCTTGTATAAAGAAGTGAAAACAATGGACATATAATGGATATATTTGTTCGAAGTAGCAAAGTAGTTTTGGACGACAGTAACCGAGTATGACAATATAGCAGGTAACCGTAATGGACTGGTCCTCGTCGTAGTGGTAGGCAATAGGCGTAGCCAATAAGAGTCGCTATGTGCCTTCACATCAGTCTGTATTTATGGCTGACACTAGCCAATCATACTACTGTAAGAGGGAACCCAGGTGTATGTATATACATTACATCATGGACAAGGAAGAATACTAGAGAGTTAGACGTCTGAAAGAATCAACGGATATACTAGGCTGAGGACCTCCTTAGTAGACCTAGCGTAGAAATAAGTACAATATGCGAGTCGCTAATAAAGAAAGAAAGAAAAAACAAATGAGAGAAATTCTTCAGCAGCAGCACTCAAAACATGACAGAAGCAGTTGCAACCTAATCTGTAGACTATTAAGTTTAACACTCTCAATTTACTGCAGCAAATTGTCCTACAAACAATTTATATATGAATTTGAGGACGTAGTGGTTGTGAGTTCAATCTCTAGGTCAGGATGTGTGTAGTTACACTTAGTGAAAATGGGCGCAAACAACAAATGAACAGAACAAAATAAAGTCAGAACAGTGGAACGCGAACAGTCTACCCCCGTAGATCCATCTAATTCAGAATTCTCTGCAAATTACTCATTTAGCTATACGCCTGAGTAAGGCCGGAGGGCTCAATGGCCGAAACGGTGTGGTAGCAACAACAAAAATATTGTAAATAACATAAGCAGTATATTATTCTTAGTCTTCTCAAGTGAGTTTTAAACATAAATGTTGAACTTTCCCTGCAGTTTACCCAGATCACTATGCACCTGAGTAAAGCCGGAGACTTCAACGGCCGAAACGGTGTGGTAACAACGACGAAGATAGTGTAAATAAAATGAGCAGCAGATTATAAACCTCTTCTCAAGTAAGTTTCAAGCATAAATGTTGAGCTTTATTTTAATAGCCAATTCTTGGTGAGTGTTGCATTAACGTCAAACCCGTTCGCCAGGTCACGAATGATGGAAAAAAATGATCACAGATGTATTAGCGTATCAAAGTCGAATTTAATGATTTGCTCACTGAATTTTATCTAAAACGTATTTAAGGGCGTCAAACTCAGTGTTCTGTATTGAGTATACAACTTAACTGAATATACATTTGTGGCTGTTTAACAGTCAAATTAACATCAAACTGACTAGATAAACACAAGAAAATGCGCCTTTCGACAGGGATTATATTTTTTGATTGTGTTTGAGCAGTTAAAGCACGTCCAGCTTCAGGGCGGTTTTATCAGGATTCGCCAAGAACAAATATTACCTTTTAATAAGACTTTCGCCGTCTATAATATTTTCAGCACCTGTCTGTAGAACCACATCTTTGAGGCGTCGTGCCTTTTCATCTGTAGGAAAATAAACAAGAACTCACTGCAATACGGGTGTATAGACATGACATACTATTTTATTTTCTTTGCTTCTAACAAATATCCCCGTTTCTTAATACTTTGCTTAGTTTTTGGAAGGCATCTTCCGCACATTTGAATTTCCATTTTCACATATTCTTTCGTCTATGCCAGCCGGATAGATTCGTGTTGATTCCGATGTTTCCAATTCGAAACTGAAACCTTGGCAAGCCTCGCTTGCTAGCGACACTATTTTCTGTCTTCTTCAAGTTAATAGTCTTTTTCAATGTGCTTTTCATTTCGTACCTTTTAAAATAATTAAATCAAAAATTAATTTGTCAAGAAATGGTAACAGTAACGTGCACTTTAAGTAGATCATGTTGAATTAGACGAAATGATTACAAATGAATTTGATTTCGTCACTACCTGACAAAGGCTAATAATATTGGTCAAGCGAAAACTCCTAATCTGGAAGAGAAAAAATATCTTGTGTTCTCACTTAAAATTTGCGCCCTCTTGCTTCCGTTTAGCTTAAATTTCTTATTTTCTGCATTTCACTAGCAAACTTGATCATTTTTTTCAATTAGTTTTGCTATATATAAAAAAGAGCGTCAGTTTAAACTAACACCAGTAGGATACGAATTCAGTTTTCTTTACTTTATCATCTTCGTGATGATCCATGTTGATCTGACGACATAGCACTGACGTTTACATAATGATGTTTCCTAAGTCTGGGACCAGGTTAGATAGAGCAGTGTTAATGGGGAATTAGAAATGTATCTTTTTTTGCTAAAAAAATACCCAAAAAACCTTTCGATAAAATGTAACAGAAACAGATGAAATAAATCATTTTTGTGACAACGTTTCTGATTAACCGCCGAAGGTATTAAGCCATTTTGAACATCGAGATAACTGGTCGTGCGATTTTTATACCATAGTAATCAGTGAGAGGGGTCTGTCCTACAAATGTCTGAACACCTTTTGGCGGGATTACACTGTCGGCTGGGAGATGCCACTCTGTGAGCGTTTTATACTATTGTTTACCCAATATAATATTGTTTACCCCAGTAGCCACTCAAGATAGTGAGTTACTAAATGAGGTTATTGTAAAGGCGTACACGAAGGATTAATTCCGTTTTTTTTAAGCATTTCACCCCAAGCGCGGCGGGAGTGCCACTAGCACGCAAAGGGTTACAGAGAATGGGAGCAAGAGTAAAAAGGCGTGATAAAGGATAATGAGAAGGACGGGAAATAGATCAAGTCATCTGGAGATGTCGATTGGCATTGCCTTTGAATATTTGAAGATTATAGCTATTAGGGAAGCAAGTAAGAGGAAGGGAGTTCCACTGACGGGAAGTGCGAGAGTGGAAGTGAAAGGGTGTGACTGAGATGCCAACCTAGTAGCACGTTTAAAATCATGCAGTTTGGGAACTAGCTAAAGTAGCTCGTCGGAACAGTTACCGTGAAAGTATTTGTAGAAAAGACAGAGGGAAACGACGGCACGTCTGTGAGAAAGTGGGTGTAGACGAGATGCCAGAACAGGACCAGTCACATCACATATTCGTCTCTGAATTTTGTCGAGGAACTTAAAAAGAACAGCGGGGCCTCCAGACCATATATAGCAGAAGTATTCCATGCAAGGGAGAATGGTTGATTTATAGATTAGATGGATGGACTCGGGCAAGAAATACTTTTTGGCGCGACACAAACTTTCCTTGCGGTACAATGAGGATATGTAGGATAGATAACGCGTTGGACCTAGAGATAAAGATTGTAGTGATCAGAAAGCATGCTTTTCGGTGTTTGTTCCACAATGTAAGAGTTCCGACGAAAAAAGCTGAGTAGAACTTCTTCCTTACGAATGGAATATATCCGACAGCAAGGCCTCTGATCAGGAGGTTTTGAGGACCGTGGAACCAATTGCTGGTTTTCCTAGGTCCACCCCGATCCGGGGTGGTAGTACCTGTTAGGCTCCCAGCTGTGGGCAAATAGTTAACCCCCAGACTGGGGTGGAAACGTGTAAAAGTAGGGTTAAAATCAGCAATACACTTTTGTAAAAAATTATTACCAGCAATACATTTTTAAAAAAATATTGACAGAAAAAAATTCTTGAAAAAAATATTACTAGCAAGAAAAATCTTGTCAGCATTAAATAACCTATGAAAGTTGATATGCAGTAAACCAAACCAAACTAAACCAATGGAATATGAATTGACCCCGTGTACGTGACGTGCTGGGCCCAAGCTGTGAAGATCTGGAAATAAGATACTTCGTTCACCATAACGTCTGCCATAAAAATAATGATGGAAAAAGGGAATGGCTAGCAACGTTTCGTCTGTAAGAAAGAAGATGTAGGTTGAAAAGCAGTTTTTCAACGCGTAAACGCTTTTGAATTCTATCAAGGCTGGAAAGTGAGAATTGGGCAACTCCCAACCCAGAAGAGATAGCAATACTCTTTTTCTTTCTTTTTTTTTACTTTTTTTTGTTTCTCCTCTGGCTTTTGGAAACGTGAAGCATAGCAAAAGGTTCTTTCTGGAGCGGTACAAGGAACTTTTTTTTTCAATATCTTTAGCGAGTAATTGTATATACACGGTCCGCTTGAAATATGAAGTGAGCTTCAGTCCAATAGACGTTCTAGTAGAGCTTGTTCGATATGTAACTATCGCATTCACAATGGGCGTCTGTGTAAATTCCTATTATTTTATTGAGAGCCATTTGTTCATTTTGTCCACGTATATCTACTGCAGTTCAAAAGTTTGAGGCGACCGCTGGTAATTTTTTTTTAAATTGGCTCCAAAGGTAGTTATTTTGTACTTTAAATAAGAGAAAATTATTATACAATGTTAAAAAAGTGAGACATGATTTTTTTTTATCAGAAATCTTATTATGACAAAAAGAAAAAAAATAATTTTATGATTAAATTTTGCTCCCATTAAAATATCATTTTTTAGCCTTAATTACTGCAGCACAAATTTTTGGGATTCGTTACAAAAGTTTCTCAAAGTATAAGTTAATTGATTCCATTCTTTTTCAATGACTCTAAGAGCTCTTTTTCATTTTTTTTTTTTTTTTCGCTCTTCTGTCAAGTTAATCCCATGATATTTCTTGGAGAGGTTTCAAAATTTCGAAGTATATTTTAATCAATTCACCCTAAGCAAGGTGATAATACCACAAAGACTATTAGGAGTGAAAGAAAATGAAAAATACTTAAGAAAGAACCAGAAATCCATTCCTAAACAGTAAACAAGGGATAAACCCCTAATCTTGTTCAAAAGACCGGGTAGGATTATTCAGATTTTGTTCATAATTTTATTTTTATTTATTTGGAACAATGTATCACCCAAGTCTTGCCAGTCCCTCCATTACCGTACAGATCTGGCTTCTTATGTTACATGGCGTTTCTCTTATCGAAAATTGCCTTTTGTAATGCCGTCTACAAAATGAACAAAAAACACACAAAAAGGCGGCTGATGGCGATCCCGAAAGAATACGCTGCAGACTATTATTGAAAATTAGAAAGGGCGCTGGGATAAATGTCTCTTTTATGATGAGTATTTCTTTTTCTCTGTGCAACGGACTCTCACATAGATGCTCACACGATCACTTTAATCTTGACTAAATCAAGTCAACAGCCAGCCGTTATGCTTATAATCTTAACTTATAACCACCTCCTTTATCATTCATATTAAACACCACATTCAGCATTGCCATTTCGAATATAATCCTCTGCTCAGTTAATACTCATAGAAAAAAAAAATTAATCGAATTTACCCCAAGCAAGATAGTAAAGCCACTAAGACACAAGGGGTTACTGGGTGTGAAAGAATTAGAAAACAGAAACATTTATTAAGGAACAAGAATAATAAGAGTTATCAGGACGACAGTAGATAACGATTGACATTTCATTTAAATTTTTGAAGATCAAAGTTGGCTGGGAAGCATGTAGCCGGAAGAGAGTTCCACAAGCGAGAAGTGCGAGAAAAGAAACTGTTACCATGGAACTTACGGTTACATCTAGCCAATTCAACTGTAAATTGATGAGGCCTTGTTGCCAAACTAGTAATTAACATCTCTATAAAAAAAAAAGCAGGATGTGTGTGTGTGTGTGTGTAACGAATGCACGGCCGCAATTTTCGACGGATTTGCACCAAAATTTACATGCACATGCTCCAAGCTAGCGGGAAGACGAAGACCGACTTTGCATTTCCCAACTCCCAACGATAGTGGAAATAATCGATTTTTTATGCTTCTACGGCAGTTTTCATGTAGTTTGCGGCCATTTTCTACTGGCCAGAGTGAGAGCCTATAGCTGGCTGCCACGAATAGGCAGGAAGATTCTATTGGCCAGCGTGAGAGCCAACAGCTGACTGACACGAATGTTAACTAGCATGGTAGGTTAGGTGTGAAAAATTATGTGTTGTTAACATTCTTTTTTCATTCGTTTTTTCCAGTTACGAGTCCTTTTTAAAGCTGATCGTTTTGTGTTCATTTTGATTAGTTCTTTTTCGTAACAGATTTAATGTTTAGCATAGAGCTTAGAAAAAATTCGCAGTGTGCAAAAATATTTTAAGTCAAGTGCTAGCGATTGCTGTATGAGTCGTACGATTTTTGAATCAAGCACGGCCAACGCCGGGCCATGCTGCTAGTGAATCCATAATGTTTAGGTACTTTAGCGAAGAGAACATGCGTGACAATTAACATGAAAGTATTTATAGAAAGCAACTTTACGACGATAGGAAAATGACTGAAACCTAGATATCAGATCATGACCAATAATATTGCTGATTCTTTTTTGGATTTTATCAAGAATATCTAAATATACGTCCTGGGTAAGACGATAAACTACATCCAACGGCAAGGCCACTAATCAGGAGGTTTTGAGAAGCGTGGAACCACCTCTTAATTGCTGGTGTTCCCAGGTCCACCCTGACCCAGAGTAGTAGCACCTGTTAGGGTCCCAGCTATGGGCAAATAGTTAACCCCGAAACTATGGTAAAAACACTATGAAAGTGTAAAAATAGGTTTTAGTACCAGAAATACTTCGTAAAAAATTATTACCAGCAATATTTTTTTAGAAAAAAAAAACTATTACCAGCAATATACTTTTGAAGGTAAAATATTATCAGAAATAGATTTTTGACAAAAACAAAATATTACCAACAAAATAAATGTTGTTGGCATTAAATAACACATAGATGTTGATATGCCATAAAACAAACCAAACCAAACCAAATATCTAAATAAATCGCAAGAACACCGAACCATATGTGGCAGCAATATTCTAAACATTGACGAATGGTAGACTTATTGATATGTAAGATAAATTCTGGAGGGAAAAATTGTCTAGCACGACATAGTAAACCAACTTTCTTAGCAGCAGACCTAGCAATGGGTTCAATATAGTCTTTTCAATTCATGTCATCTGGGAATGTTAGCCCGAAAAGGCGCAACGTAACTCTCCTGGAGGTTAGCATCACACATGCTGATGGAAGGTAGAAAGGTGTCTCTCAGATGATGAGTAGAGAACAGTTTTGTTTTTAAGGTGTTAAAATTAACAAATCATTTTTCCCAGTTGACAACACTATAGATCGTTGTTTTTTGTTTTGTTTTTTTTTGGGGGGGGGATGTTTTGTTTTGTTTTTTTGTTTTTTGTTTTTGTTTTTTTGTTTTTTGTTTTTGTTTTTTTGGTTTTTTTTGTTTTTTTTTAAGAACAGCCGCCAATTTGACCTCATGAAACAGATCAGAGTTACTATCCAGACAGGAGTAAATGACTGTGTACTATTGCCAAAGAAGAGAAAATACAAACATACCTTGTGCTCAAAACTCATAAAATTCACTCGTATTCTTTAAACTAACGAACTTCTCATTATTAAGCAACTTCATCTGTGTCTCCATTCTCTTGTATTTAGGCATCAAGTTTCACTTTACTGGTTAACTATGCCACAAATAGTCATGCCTGTTTTGTGTCTGTCAAAATATTTTCAATTAAATTGTTTTCTGCCTTTTACATGTTGCTGTATTCTGTGTTTCACATCTGTTTCCTTTCAAAGCTTCAAGCAATAAAAGAAACTATCAGTCCAGAGCTGACAGTATAACTTCAAAACACACGACTTCCAACGTAGATTTTAAAATAAAAAATAAACAAAATTAGTTGAAATTACTGATGTAACCTGATATAGACCTTAAGAAAAAGCATCTAGATTCTGTATTAAATTATTATTATTCAATTCTTCTTCTTCAATTCAATCCTAAAAATATATTCTAATTGTCATCTCTCCTAAATACAGTTCTTCCATCTATTTTCTGCGTGGCTTCGTATTGAGTGTTTAGTTATTGAAACTTAGTAAAAGGTTCTTTGAAGTTGACGCCATTGTCCTGGAGAGGGTTGATTTTTCGTTAATATTTAGATACTTTCTCCTTTTTCTGTGTGCCGTATTCTTTCAGGACGTGAGTGATCATGTAGTGAACAAAACAAGATCTAAATTTAAAATTCAAATGCTAATCACTGACTCATTGATTTTTTTTAGAAATTAAAAAGACTCGAATTTACAAATTTTGCTTAACACACACGCAAAAACGAATCCAAAACAAAACTTGTGAAATTTCACGATATATTCCCTTGCCAAGACAAAATATTCTTACAATCCAAAGTATGTTTAAGCTATAGGTAACCCAATGGCGATAACCTGTAAAAATCAAATTATATCAAATCAAAATTATTCCGGCTTACAGCCACATCACGTTGAAACACCGGTCCCTGTAGGATCTCTGAAATTAAGCAACTTGATCAGTAACTAGATGGGTGGCCACTCAGGAATACCAGGTGATATAAGCTTTGATTTGCGGGCGGCGTAATGGATAATGGCTCGGAATTGTTAATTAGAGAGCGGAGTTCTAGTTCCAGCTGGATTCGTTATTTTCGCTTACGCGCAAATATCCTTGGGAAATATATGAATCTACCTCCTCTCCCCCTAGCTATGGGTTAATTAGTAAGACTGGCATCACTAAAACCATTATTATCTTTCAATAAAATAAAGAAAATTGCGTACTAAATATACAGATTTCGGCATTAAATAACCAATAGAGGGTGATATGTGACTAAACAAAAAACACAACCAATAAAATTATTCTGTTAGAAGAATCACGTGACCTTAATATATTGATGGCAGCAAAAAAAAAAGCGCTAAGTCAGTTATTTTTATTTTTTTTTTTTTTATTTTTTTTTTTTGGTTTGTTTTGTTTTACAGCATATCAACCACAATGGGTTATTTTTTTATTGCTGGTAATTTTTTATTGCTGGTAATATTTTTTTCTTTAAAAATATATCGCTGGTAATATTTTTTTTTATTCAGAAATGTATAGCTGGTAATATATATATATATATATATATATATATATATATTTTTTTTTTTTTTTTCAAAAATGTCTTACTGGTAACAATATACTCCTGGTAATAATTTTTTACGAAGTATTTCTGGAATTAAAACCTATTTTTACACTTTCATATTGTTTTGACCCCAGTTTGAGGGTTAACTGTTTGCCCATAGCTGGGACCCTAACAGAGTGGACCTCCGAACACCAGCAATCAAGAGGTAGTTCCACGCTCCTCAAAACCTCCTGATCATAGATCTTGCTATTGGACGTAGTTTATCGTCTTACGCAGACGCAGTTTAATGTCATACCTAGGACGGGATAAGTCAGTGATAGAGCCAAGAACCATATATTTGCTGTTATTTATTGATTATATCTTCCGTTAAAGATTATTATAATTATTATTACCAGAAAGAACCGTGAAAATTTTATCGATTTCCTATTTGAATTTTCTAATGAATCTTACTTTTTCAGTTAATGATTGAATAAGCTCATGTCGAGTTCTATAACAATAAAATATCTGTAGAAATCCCCATATCACACCGTTAAATATTTGAGCTTAACAACCTTAACAGAATATTGCAATTACAATCATAAATAAGAATGTTGGTCGTATTTTAAGAAGTAAGGGGGTACAAACGAAAAGATGTTGTCATTGACAACATTTCCGTTTCACTGAAACAGCCGTTAAAACACTTTTCTTCTTTCATTCATTTTCTCAGTAAAACCAACTTATGGTGATTTTCTTACTGGAGCTTAGATGTGGCACAAGGCCGAAAGCGTGGGGCACTCAATGAAGAGCGTGGTTATTAATCAGCCATAATTGATCTAAGAAAGACAAGCTTGCTAACGTCAAAGTGCCCTGTGAAACCAACTAGCTTATTTCTTTTGTTTTTCTATACAAACAAAACTCAATAGTCTATTATGTACGAGGCTTTGGCAGGGCGTAACGGCAGTGATAACTAACGAAGCACAATTATAGTAGGAGTATTAACTCCTACGTTGATACGGCACAAGGTTCGAAGAAAAGAGCACCTAGTAACGATCGAATTTGCTCTAGAAATAATCTACAATACGGGTCCGTTCACCACTTCAATATATTCAGGTTCCTTGGGGGCACCCCGAGGTGGCGTAATGGTTAGCAATTTTGTCTCGCTAGAACTATTACGACTGAGTAGTGAGTTCGATCCTCACTGGATGCCCCATACTTTCGGCCTTGTGCCACTTCTAAGCTACGCTTGGAAAATCACTATTCCGGTCCCCCCACCTTTCAAATGACTGAATCATCTGAGCACGTTTAAACTTGATTGTATCATTCAAGGGTTTTGTTTCAAACCGTGCTATCACTTGGAAATAAAAACACCTTAAGGATTCTACCAACCTATCATTAAAGATTCACAGGAACCATTTATCTTTCTCTACCCTTTTTCTCTCTTGCATTGTCGAATCACGTCTCCCTTCTGTATATTTCTTTTTTTTTTCTCTTCTCCACTAAATCACACATAAGTAAGAATTATTTTCTTTAAATTTTTAATGTTCTATCGTATTTTATCTTCGCATTGATCAAACTATTAGATTTTCATTATTTGTGTGTACTACCTGAATTTATCCGAAAAAGTCGGCGTTTATTTTTTCCCCCTTATTTTTCAGATTCGGTATGACGACAGAAATCTCACCTGCTAACGCAGGTATGTGTCAATCTATTTTTTTTTAATTACAAACTTGGCTAAACACTTCAAATACCTCGCCGTATGGCTCAATTATAATAAATTTAGTATAAGAGATAAGGAAATTGAACATAGAATAGTTTACGCTAAAAGTAGTTTCACCCAACACAAGTTGCATTTAAACCAAAACATTAACTTGAAAGCTTAAATCATGTTCTTAAATAGCCTTCGTCAGACTGAGGCTTTCATATAGGTATAAAGGATGGCACCAAACTAATTCAGAATTACATAAACTGTCAGCTGTCAACCGATTTCGAAAATCAATGGTTAAAAATGGCTTTGACAGAGTGAAGCCGATGGGTTTTGTGAAAGAACACAATATTTCGAACCTTGTGAACTGGCACTAGAGAATCACAAAGAACTATACCAAATAACAGAAACCATGCCACTTGACTTTTAACAGCAGCAACAACTAATATGAATAGCATATGTAACTAGAAGAGAAAATGATATAATCAAGAAGTTGACGTTCCACACTACTTTAAATAAAAGGAAACCTCCATCAATACTGGAAAGAGCAATAACAGCTAATGGACTTGTGAAACCTAATTCCTTGATAAATTGTTTCAAGAGAAAGATTTTATAAATTTCAACCAACAGTAATAAAATCTACTCGGTCAATGAATGCCAAATGTTTCCTTATAAGGAAACGGCTAATATTACCGTTACTATTAACTATTTCAGAATATGTTGTTGCTGTTTGAGTTTATATATGTGATATATTGCGTTAGCAGCTCCAGGAAAATCATTACATTTTTACCTCTATCACCATCGGCAAATTGTCTGTAATCACTATCCAATTTACTATCATTAAAAGAATACCGAGGAGAAAGGGGTCTCTCGCTAGATAACGCCTCAAATACTTTAGGGCGAAAAATTGCCTCGCATGATATCAACCGTTCTAAAACAATCATCATTTTCTCTACCTTCCTCACGACGAGATGTTTTTGAATTTCTGCCAGAGAAAGAAAGCCTTTTATTTTCTTATCACTATCCGCAATTCTTTTGAATCACTACTCGATTGCAAGAGGCACTTCAATGTGGTGTAATATTTAACAATCTTGTCTTTCTGGATCAATTACGTCTGAGTAGCGAGTTCGACCCCTTACTGAGTACTCCACACTTCCGGCCATGTGCCACATATAAGCTAACGCTTAGAAAACATAAGAGCACTTCGACCTGGTGTTAGCGAATTTGTCTCGCTAGATCAATTACGACTGAATAGTGAGTTCAATCCTCACTGGGTGCCCCATACTTTCGGCCTTGTGTTACATTTAAGCTACGCTTTAAAAATCACCATGGACAGCTCAACGCGGTGTAATAGTTAGCGAGCCTGTCTCGCTAGATCAATTACCACTGAATAATGAGTTCGATACTCACTGCGTTCCCCATACATTTGACCTTGTGCTACGCTTTGAAAATCACAACTACAGTGACGCAAGTATTTCAACTGATTTTACGGTTTTAAGCAAATATATCAATATTCAGGTAATACATCAAATCAAAATATTCCAACCGTTTCAGTCCCTTTTAGAAAGCAAAAATGACATATTTTATACTGTATAATTCTACCAATTCTACAAGTTTACTTAAATAGAAATTGAAGATCTTTATTATTATTATTTCCACAGGCAATATGGCTTTCGTTTCTCTAGGTCAACTGCTGATGTATTATTACAGAAAGAGTCTGTCAAGGTCGAGATAAGAATGGTGAAGCTTGGGTTGTTGCTTTGGACATTTCGAAAACGTTCGATAAGATTTGGCATACCAGTCTTCTTCAAAAGTTGAAAAGTTAAGGTGTCTCCGGACAAAGTTTTGAACTGATTCAATCTTTCTTATCAAATCAGAAGTGCGAGAAAATAACCTGTTAGCATAGAACTTACGGTTAGTGTATGCCAATTCAAGTGTGATTTCATGAGACTTTGCCGCCAATCTAGTACCTCGCTTAAATTCATAAAGTCTAGATAACAAAGAGTTCATCCGATCAATTACCTTGAAAATATTTATAGAAAAAGCAACGGGAGGTTACTTTACAGCAGTTGGAATGTGACTGAAGCCGAGGCGTCAATAATACTGCTGATTCGTTTTTGGATTTTATCAAGAATCTCTGTTTCTACCTGACACTCTTGATTTTAGTGTATACTGAGTACTAAATTGTCATCTCCTTTTCTTTCTTTCTTTTTTCTTCTTGTATGCGCCGTGTTCCATTCAAAACGTAGGCGATTATGGCTATCCACATTTTCCTGTTCCTTGTAGCTCTTAATAAGGTTTATCTTTTTTGTTACTTCTCTCAAACCCTATCCTGCCATCCATTTGCTCAAACCCATTCAGTATTCCAATGATCCTTCGTATTTTGATGTCAGTTTTTTTTTTCGATGTTTATTTAAACATTTTCCAATATTCTAAAGATACCTTCTTATCTATTTATACTTAACTCAGTTTTTGAAGGGCATTTTTTTCTCTTTCTTATATAGTAGGTTGGTGCAAAAATAATGTCGGTTTTTGACGTTAAAAATACGTCAAAAACCGACATTGTTTTTGCACCAAACTAATACATACCTTCGGATTGCTATCATGTATTATAAAACTCCCCAGATAGTTACATGTCTGCACCGGCTTCATATTGACGTCTACAACACGGAAATCACAACTTGGACTGAATTCATTAAGAAAAATACGCTTTTTTAAAAATGACATATCGTATAATAATGATAAATTCTACTTGAAAGATAGCGAGAGTGGTATTTAGACGAAGATTTGCAGTCATTAAAAAAGAAAATAAAACCTAAAATTGCCAATTGTTATGCGGAGTAAATTAGATTGCTTAATGAAAGAGATGTTGTTGTAGTCATAGCAACAATCAGTTGACAGTTCACGAACAGTGAAATGTGTGTGGGGAAAGGTGGTTAATTAGTATGCACGGTATTAGCAATTCCAAGTCTTTGACCTGGGCAGATCGATTAATCGAAGACTACAAGAAACAACTTTCAACATCCGGCATGATCTGAAAAGATGAACAAAAAATGAAAAAATATAAAAAAAACAATAGTAATTATTTTAGTTCCTCCATCACCGATTTGCAATTGCCGACATCTTATGGATTTTGGGTATAGATCGATAATTTAATATTTTCGCTTTATTGATAACACTGCTCGAAATTTTTATATGGGAATATTATGCATATATGTTGTCAGTAACACTCATCTTAATTTCAGACAGCTACTACTGTATTTTCCTGTGCATATTACGAGAAATTCTAAACGAAAATTAACAACAAAAAAGTGGGTCGTCTTATACGCAAGTACATGAATTCAGAAATGTTTATTGAGCTTCGAAAACCTCTTATTTGAAACAGAAACACTGCAAATACATTCAGTTAGCACAATAAATAATAAAACACAAAATAGGCAGGTGTTGATAGCAATTTACAAAAAGGTATTTGATATGTCGGCAATTTCTGTTTCTCTCTTCATTCTTAATGAAAGATAATATTGTTTTTGTATTTTCATAAGTTATTAATATATAGAATTATAATAGCCATATCATACAGAAAACCGAGATAGATTAGTAAACCCCCTGAAATATATTACGAGGTATGTTTAGTTACACTTAAAATACGAAAATAAGTTCTGAAAGGAAATTAGATGTACTCAATGGCTAAAATATGAGGTTCATATCTATTATTTAATATTGTAAAAAAAATTAAATATTTTAGTGAAATCTATGTCCGATATTCAGATTTTTTTTCTCACCCCAGACAATGCAATAAAGCCGCTAAGACGCAAGGGGTTCGTGAATATGAGAGAATATGAGAAAGGATAAAGAGTAAACTATAAAAGAACAGGAATTAAGAAGACAGTAGATAACGATTGACATTGCATTAAAATGTTTGAAGATCAAAGATGACTGGGAAGCAAGAAGACGTAAGTGTGTCTCACAAGTGTGAAGTGCGACAGAAGAAACTGTTAGCATAGAACCTACGGTTGCATCGCGTCATTTTAGCTGTAAAATTGTAAGACATTGCCGCCAACGTAGCACTGCGCTCAAATTCATAAAGTCTAGGTACCATACAGGGAAGTTCCTCCGAACAATTACCATGGAAATATTTAAAGAAAAGACAAAAAGAAGCCATGTTACGGCGGTGAGAAAGTGACTGAATCTTTAATGAAATGAAGGTGTTGTCGGAGAATTGTAATCCGCGGAACCAGGCTTATCCCGATTTAGAAAGGAGAACATATACTAAACTTTGATCCAAACTCGAAGGGTGGGGAAAGTCGATCGGTGACACATGATCGGTTTAATATAGGTTCCCGTACGAAGAAGAAAACTTGCTGAGTCCCCGTGTCCCCTGTCATGCCAGCAAACCCTACCACTCTTTAAAATAAATTCTTCATATTTACAAAGGTTACCTTTTGTACAACAGAGGCAACAGAAATATAGCACGTAGTTAGTTATTTAGCGTCTACTCAGAACAGTAGCACTGGACAGATATTAATTGCTAACCATTACCTTAGATATTATTCTGAAAGGACCAAGGAATTTAAAACTATCAATGCAGTCCCGTTTGTCTGATTGACTCAACACGGTTTTCCATCCAAAGGTTATGCTAAAAAAGGTATGTTGATTACGAGTAATCCTGATCTCTCTTCCGATCTTGTACAAACTAGACAATAGGGTAAAAACTGGCTGGTTACATTCAATGCATCGAAGACGAAGCTGGTTACATTCCTATCATCGCCGATCTGAGCTCGAACTATCACCAATCAAGATGAACGTGCCTTGAAAAACTGAGGGAACTCAAACTCACACCCGACCTCAAGAGGGAATCGTACATCCCATCCATTGCTAAGGATGGCAGGTAAAATTCTCGGGGCCCCTTCAGTAAGTACCTGACTCCGCTTGATGACTTCTAATTTTACTAGAGACAGATTAGGCCAAAAATGGAGTTGCTGTTATCCAGAATAGATAGAGTTCAACAGCATCTCCAAGCCCGTGTGTGTGACCAATTAATCTCCACCCTCCAACATCTCTCCCACATGCAGGTTGTAATAGTATATATATATATATATATATATATATATACACACACGTATGTACATATGTATATGTGTCGAAGTACGTAGGTACACACACACACATATATATATATATATATATATATATATATATATATATATATATATACACATGTGCATGAGTACGTATATATATATATATATATATATAATTATTAAAGTTAACCAGCCAATTGCTGCCCCAGTACACAACTGATTGGAGGTCCTTTTCGAGACAAATACCCAAGTTAGTTTTTGTTTTTGAGGCAGGGTTTAATAGTGCCGTTTGTGTAGATTCCTACTTTGTAACCTATGACGTCAGAAATGTCGTTAATTCAGATAAGGAACCGGGTAAGGCCTAGGATAGAGCATTGGGGAACACCTGCTTTCGTGTGAGCTGGAGGACAATCCGTTGAGAACAACCTTCAATACACGGTTTGATAGGGATGATTGTATTAATTCAAACAATCGACCTGAAATTTCATAACCGTGAATCTTGCGAAGAAGGCCGGCATGCCCAACCCTATATGGAGATAACAAGAGCCACGACACGAGCTTCTCCGTTATTAGGAAGTGCCAGTTATGGCCATAAGCATATCAGCTGTAGAACGGGCAAAGTGGAAACCAAATTGTTTGTCGGAGAGCAGATTATGGGATGTAAGGTGCTTAACCATTCGGCGTTAATTAAAGCTTCGAAACGTTGCCTAACAGGTGTAGGAGACTGATAGGACGGTAATTATAAGGATCAGACGTGTCTCCAGACTTCTTAAAGACAGGAAAAATGGATGAGGATTTCCAACAGTAGATATATAATTTGGAGAGGGCAGAGGCTAGTTGAGGCGCACATTTCTTCAGGACAATGGCTGGTATCCCATCTCCACCACTAGACTTGTTGGGGTTTAATTTACAGATAATGCCCAATACCAATGACGGGGTTATGTGCAAATCGCTCACTGTAGCCTCAGTTCAAAGGCGGAACTCGGGTGTGGGTACATTGGAAGAGTCGAGAGTTGAATTAAATAAGAATTTCCTAG
>OZ010576.1:43146392-43153892 GCA_963932145.1 Acanthosepion lycidas
ATTTTATTTATAAATGTAATTAAAAATTTCTCTAATTAAATAATGTCTAAGTTTTATTGCATTTTTTTTTTTTTTACGATTCTGATCAGATTTTCGGTAAATGGTGTTTCTGTTTAACAAAAAACATTTATTTAAATTCTCCAAAATGTTCTGCTTTTAACTGATATAAATATTAAGGGTGTGAAAATTTAATTTCTTGAAATTTCATAAAATAAAGTCAGTGGGTAACAGATGTAGAAAAAATGTTTTTACCAAAGAAAATATTTAAAATAATTTAATTCGTCTGTGAATATATCTTGAAAATTTCATTAATATCCGACAATTATTTTATTTTTGCAAAAATATCGAAATCCATTTCTTTTTACTACAAAAAGACGCTAAAATTTCCTATACTAACATTTGTCACCCACACTGACGAAAGAAAAATAAGATTTTAATCAATATTTCTAGCGTGTTCTAAAGAATTAAAAAATGTAATTAAATAATGAAAAATACTTTGGTCTGACCTGTTAATAATAGGATCAAGATTTTGACGATGACACTATGTTTTCATCAATTTTGGGGCATTTTTTTTTTAATTTGGTATGCTCTTTTTTTCAGTGATCAGTGGAGGTACCTATAAACATATATATTATATATATATATATATATATATATATATATATATATATATATATATATATAGGAAAATTTTATTGGTGGTCCAAAAAGCTATAACTGCCATAAGAAGACAGAACTGTTTTTAATATTATCAGACAGGATAGGCAATTCAAAGAGAAAAAAAAGAAAAACGAGCCAGCTAACCGGTTTCGAACCTTGCACAACAGAGCTAAATCGAGGTTAATATATAGATGCGAATTAGCAATAAAAGTGAATGGGAAATGTGAAGAAAAAAAATTACCCTTCGTCTTACAAATATATGTGTTTTCTTTATATATCTAGCCTTTTCACCTGCGTTCCTCTTACAGATTATAACGATATATATGCCTTATACCCCTCCTCCTGTTCCGGGGGATATTTTTACCGAAGTAATGAAATTTGCCACGATATCTGTTGAGTTCAGTTTTGATGGTGTCATCTACATGGCAAATTGATGGAGTCTCCATGGATTCCTTTCTGGGACCCATTTTAGCTAATATCGTTGTAGGCTTTCATGAAGAGAGTTTATTATCAGATTCTAATAGACCTGGTGTTTATTTTCGTTATTTTCCCTTTAATAAGGGTAATGAAGACGACCTCTTTTATATGTCTCTTAACAATATTCATCCAGCTCTTAAGTTTACACTAGATAAGGAAAGTAATTCTTCTCTTCCTTTTCTTGGTGTCTTAATTTGTAGAACTTCGTTGGGTTTTCTTACTTCGGTTTACCGAAAACCAATCTTTACCGGTCTATACTCCATTGGGTCCCATAAAACAGAAACTCAATTTAATTAAGACTCTTACACTCAGGACCTTAATGATCTGTTCTAAAACTAAGCTGTACAATGGGATCATGTTTATTGCTACTACTCTCTGTAACAATGCTTATCCGTTGGACATTGAATCTGTCATTAAGAATAAAATTTCGGAATTTAATAAAATTAAGCTTGCTACTGTATAGTGTACTTACGTCTTTTATGGTTGGGCATCATTAGTAACAGATACGCTAAACAGGTTTCTACGGCAGTTCAACAATGCTATTTTTGATGCTAACTCACGTGTGTTTTTTCTACTAAACCTATCCTTGCATCCATGCAAATAAAAGTTCTTCAACCTCACCATAATAGTTCCCTTATTTATTCATTTAAATGTGGTTGCATTTCGCTCTACATAGGAAGAACAATTCAAAGCATATATGTTAGGATTAGGTAGCATGTGCCTACAAAATACCCAAAAATCTAATTATTTACCCACAGATATTCTTACGAACACATACGGGTTTTCAATGGTGGATCACCTTATAAATAGCCGCAACTGTGCTGCTAATTTTAGTGTGGACTCTTTTTCCCGTCTTGAGCAATTCCCACTCCAATTACTACTTGAAAAGTTTAGAGGCCATATACATTATTGAACCTTTCTCTTTGTAAGCAGAAGGATTTTGCACATGGCTTCCATGTGGTTTTCCATTTAAAAAGATTTTTTCTTCACATTTCCCATTCCATTTTATTGATAATTTAAACCTATATATTAATCTCGATTTAGCTCTGTTGTGCAAGGTTCGAAACCGCTTAGCAGGCCCATTTTCTTCTTTCTTTTTTTTTCTTTCAATTGTCCATCCTGTCTGCTAATATTAAAAAAGTTTTTTTTTTTTTTATAATGGCGTATTATATATATATATATATATATAATATATATGTGTGTGTGTGTGTGTGCAAATATATAGAAAATAGGAAAGAACTCGTTAGGTAAATAATCCAAAGTTCTTTAGTATTTTTGTTATAATTTTTAAAAAATAGTAGTGCTCGATACAAAAGTAGAGCATAAATATAATTATGTATTTAAAAAATATGATTCCAACACGCTACATAAGAGTTCTGCCGAAAACTTCAATATAATTATATTGAAGTTTTCGGCTCTTGTTTTGAAACATGAGAACTCTTATGTAGCGTGTTGGAATCATATTTTTAAATAAATAATTATATATATATGAGAGAGAGAGAGAGAGAGGATTAACACATATACATATTTTTGTATACCAAAACAGTGTTAGGAAAATTAATGAAAAAGTGGAAAAGAATTTTTCGCGTGAGGCGTTTCGTATATTTAGAACTTCATCGGACTAAAGTGATGTTTACGTTGATGTGATTACACATGCGTGTGATGGAGAGGGGACGCTGAAATTTTAAACTTTTAATTTTTTTTTCTCTTTCACTTCTTGCTTGGAGAATTCTATGCTTTCCAGTCAACGTTGATCTTCAAAAATTTAAATGCAATGAAAATCGTTATCTACTGTCTTTTTGATTAGTTTTTATTGTTTTCGCACCTTAATAATGTTCCTCTTTTTTCTCTATTCTTTTACACTCAGTAACACCGTGTATCTTAGTGGTTTTACTGCTTTGCATATAATAAAATCACAACAACTTATAATTAACGTAAAACTTTAAATTTCCTGGGTGCATAATGAGGAAAGAGGACGTGGAAAAGTTAATAATCAGAGGGACAGACTAAAGGGGGGAAAGGCAGATGAAAACTACGCATAACCTACCTAACGAGTTTCCTACCTAACGAGTTTCAGTAAATGGATGACAGTAGAAGGTTTAGGAGAGATATAAAAAAGACGAAGTTTATTAAGAGTTACAAAAGACAGGAAAGTGTGGAGAGCCATTATCCCTAACGTCTAAAAGTGACATGGCACATAGAAGAAGTAGCATACTAAATTGTTACAACTATCTTAAGAATCTGTAATCACATTTTGTTAACCTTATTTTTAAGACTTATTGTTTCAAATTTTAGCAGATATACCTGGCAATAATGCTAAACTAATCGCTTCCCTTGCTGTAACTTAAGTGAGATACTCCTTTTCGTTATTTTGACATGTTTACTTCATGAAGGGGATCTAGCTAAACCTTGATTTTCCGTTATATTCTAATGTCAAACCCTTTTTGGTCACTAATGTCTTCCTGGTCGAATAACAAAGACGCCCTCTTCGACCCTTTCCGTTTCTCTTCTCTCATTTCAAGTTGTCTAGTGTTTAATTACCATTGGCTTCGTTTATTCTTTCACTCTACAGGGGTCGGCAACCTTTTGGAGCTATCGGACCAGAAATTTATGCAGTGGTCTCGCAGGAGGGCCATGATAACAAACCTGCTAAAATGAATTGTCTCGATCGCAGACAGGCACCATTCAGAAGGTTGCCTTGGTCGGAAAGTTTAAAGATGAAACAACGAATAATGTTATATTATTTAAACAGGGTTCCTTATTTTACTGCAGAAATAACAGGATAGCGACTAACACGATTAACATAAAACTTAAATTTCTTACTAGAAACTAAATACACTTAGAAATAGCAAATTAGTTAATAAGACACTTGTTTAGGTTTATTGTTCAACTAGCAGCGTGACCCGGCGTTGCCCGTGCTTGATTCAAAAATCGTACGACTCATTCAGCAATCGCTATCACTTGACTTAAAATATTTTTGCCCTTCCTTGCCTTTAAAGGTGTGCCCTTTGCCGTGCTGATGTTGTAACATGCCTTACTTCTTGCTTATCGCAAACTGTGAATTTTTCTAAGCTCTATACTAAACATTAAATCTGTTACGAAAAAAGAACTAAACAAAATGAACACAAAACGATCAGCTTTAGAAAAGGATTCGTAACTGGAAAAACCGAATGAATGGAAGAAGAATGTTAATAACAAATACTTTTTCATACCTAACCCAGTTCTGCGGAATCAGAACCAACGTTGAGTTTAAGCAAGCGAATGAGCCAATTGGAGTAAAGTGGCATGCAGATTTAAATTTTTCCCACTTGTGAAGAATGCAGCTATCGATTTTTTTGCATGCTAGTTAACATTCGTGTCAGTCAGCTGTTGGCTCTCACGCTGGCCAATAGAATCTTCTTGCCTATTCGTGGTAGCCAGTAATAGGCTCTCACTCTGGCCAGTAGAAAATGGCCGCAAACTACATGAAAACTGCCGTAGAAGCATGAAAAAAATCGATTATTTCCACTATCGATGGGAGTTGGGAAATGCAACGTCGGTCTTGGCATTCTCGCTAATTTGGAGCATGTGCATGTAAAATTTGGTGCAAATCCGTCGAAAATTGCGGCCGTGCATTCGTTACACACACACACACACACACACACACGTCCTGCCTTTTGTAGATAGAGATAACTTCTCCACATCAGGTGAAATATTTGTCGATGACAGGAGCAGAATATCCCCCAACCTTGTTATTAAAAGACTTTTAGTTTATTTTAATTAAAAAAAAAAAAGTTGTTTACAAGCATATGCACTTCCAAATAATGATCATTTCCGCATTATTCAACAGGCTTTTAGATTTTCCGTTGGCAAAACCTATTTCTTGTAGAAGTCAGAAGTTTATTCGGAATTAAATTTTGATTTTAAAAATTCGTCAAATTTATAAGACGTTTAACTCTGATATTTTTCTGCCACTTGCTCCGCAAATTAATTAGATAATTAGCGACCAGGTGGTAAGTTGGCGGGCCGGACAAAAATCTTCGCCGGATGTAGTCCTGGGGGCCTTGGTTTGCCGATCCCTTCCCTACAATATAAAGCTCATTTCTTCTCATTTTAGCTTTCGCTTATACTAAAGCTACTCGCGATAATATTATCACAAGTACTATCGATTAAAAATATAATCACTTCCACACATTTCTCTATCACTTGTTTTAATGATAATCTTCAGTCTTAGTTACTGATCTCAGTTTATCCACCAGAGGCTTCCTACAAATCTTTTCTACTGGTTTTAGTATCTTAGCCAAGTCATGGGCGTTTATTTTAGGAAACTCTTCGATTACAGGATTCCATAGACGAGTCCAATTATCGGCAGACACGTTCGTAAGGGACAGAAAAGTATGCCTAACTTCAAACTTCTCTTTTGCCTGACAGAATTGTAATAGACCCACGGTAACGTCGGAGACAGAGCATCAGATTGGTAAGTTAATAATAATCAAGGGAGACCGCACTACCATAGTTCCGTTTTGTTGACCGTTACATACTTTAGTTAATTTCGATTTAACACTTTCTGTTTTTAAACCTTCTTCGCCAATTAATACTCCATATCGATATAATAAAAACATGCACAAAATAGACAAGGGGTTCACCGTGAACACCTCAGTTCAGCTTTTCTTCTTGTCATTTCCCGTTTTGGTCATACGCATGAAATACCTCGAATGAAATCTGTATCCAAAGTTTCATCCTGCATCGATATATCCGTGACAATTGTTCAGAAGGGTTTCATTATTTCAGTTGACACTTAGGACACTCATTGCCATTTCCACGGTGATGAATCACCCTAATTTTCCTCCATATTCCAAATGTAAAAGAAAGTTTGTTTGTTTTTGTTTTTTCCAAAAAACCTTATGAAACAAACTATGTTTCCCTGTAAACCACAGCCTTGACCATTTCAATCGTGATCTATCCTCCTTATCCTCATAATCTTCACTTACAACCACCTTCCTTCTTTTCCATTCATATCACACATAACTTTCAGAATTACCATTATGACAGTACTCTCTGCCTTGAGTGGTTCTCGTGCCTTCTACTGTGTGAAATTTAGTATAAACACAAAACACATGTGACGCATTATGGTTCGTACTATAAAATGTTCTGTCTTATTTCATTAAAGCAGAACTAGATAAGATAGACTTTTACATAAAATATCTCTAAAATCGTCATCCGCTGTCATTGTTCTGGAGCATTTATTTTTAATCATTTCACTCCAAGCAAGGCGATAATGCCACTAAGACGCAAGTCGTTACTGGGAGTGAAAGAGAATCAGAAGACTTTAGGATGAACCAGAAACTCAATCTTAAACAGAAAAGAACGGATAAAACTCTGCACCTGTCCAAAATACGAACAAGGTAACCACTTAAAAATTGTTTTCCAAATACTTTGTTCTGAATATACCGGTTCTCTTTCTATCAGCGAAATTAAGCAACGCTTATCCCAGTTAGTACTTAAACGGGTGACTTCTTGTGAACACCTGTGGAGTTTAGCTGAAATTAAAATCCACACTGTCACGCTTATTTTCCAGTACAAAAATAGACATTTCCTAGGCTCCCGCGGAGAATCGTTGATCAGAATCGTTGGTGGGAGAGTATAAAAAAACAAAAAAAAAACAACAGGGCTCTTTCTTTCTCTTTTTCTCCCCAAACATTGATCACGTGACTAGGCTCTTGTCTCACAGGATCAACGTTGTAGATAGACGTGTGTGTGCTAACGGCTTTCGGAATTAAGCTCTCACAACCAAAACACATGTCATCATCCTAGAAAAGACTCACATAATTGTACATGTCAGGTACGGACATCTTATATACCAACTACATGTGTACATTTCTTTATTATTTGTTTGTTATGATTGTCACACTAAATGGTTCCGTCTTATTTAATGGTTGCATCCAGTTCCGCATGATTTGACTTTCTCTCTCCTTCTCTCCAAACCTGCTTTTTACAACTGCTGGGTTTAACGAGAAAAATGGAAATCTTCCTGTTTACTCCTGATACACGTTTCCACAGGGCCGATGTGTACTACCTCCGAACACCTTGACCGGGGGAGGACAGCAATCCTGATTGGGTGCCCCGGGCAATGCTTTGTGACACTCACTATCCTATAATTTTTTTTTTCTAGCTACATTCTACATTCGTTACAAATTAAACTAATGAAAACTGACTATAAAAGGACAATTTTTTTTTTCGCATTTTGACGTCATTCTGGAGGTAGGGTCTTCACTTTTTCTTCATGACACATGACACAGTGGATAAAGGCGTTGGTTAGATCCAGTGACCCAAAGAGTGTGAGTTCAATACCCGGTTAAGGCAGTGGAGAACTTGGAGAGAGTA
>OZ010576.1:43161392-43166392 GCA_963932145.1 Acanthosepion lycidas
CACATACGACACAGACATAAAAACTGAATGAGGTTGTCGGATCCTCATACATCGAAACGGTAGAGTCCTATATATATATATATATATATATATATATATATATATATATACATATATGATGGATTCTCTCGACGTTTTGGACGTATGAGTGTCTTTCAGATCAGTTTTTATGTTTCATATGAGACAACAATCCTGCACAGGATTTGCAAACAAGTCCACACGAGGGATATGTTGAAGGGTTGAATGGCATATGGGCTGATGTATTAGCCCGAGATTTAGTGTTGGAATAATATATATATATATATATATATATATATATATATATATATATATATATATATATATATATTATCTTGAAGCAAGGGTTAAAAGACGAAAACAAGATGACTGGAGAAGACATGGACAGAAGATCTTTTTTAATTACATTTCATGATTAACAGGATTCATTGATCAAAACAATTCTAAAATATTTTATAATGCAAATTAAAATTTGTTGAATTTAACATTTACAGATTTTAAAATTGTAGTTATTTACGGCATCAGATTTATCAGGTTTTCTTCTCTTCGCTTTGCAACATCCGACCAAATTGCATTAGATACCTGAAGCAAATCTTTTGTGTAGTTTTTTTCCCCTTATTTCACGACCCAAAATGTCCCAGACGCGATCGATAAATTCATGTTAGGATACTAACTTAGCTATGAGAATTATTTAATTCCATTTTGGGCCAGCATTTTTTTGGGGGGTGGGGGGTGGGGGGTTCAACCAAATAACCATCGGTTGATATTGGAAGTATCTTCTACAGAACTGATATATATTCTTATGAATTCCAGAAGTCTTGAACGACCATTGCTCCAAATTGCTCCACAAACTGAATATCTGCCTTTTTTCTTTTTTTTTTTAATCCCTTAGCACACACTCATCTGTTGTTCAACAATTGATTACGTGATAACTCGTCTGCGCGGATAACAACCGTCTGTATGTACCTCAGGTGTCCACTGTTTCTTCTCTTTTTTTTTTCTGTTCATTGATAACTGGGTTAAAATGTGGCTTCCCTCTGGCTAATTCGTCCTAAAAATCCATAGAATGAAAATAATGTTCTCTTCTTTTAGAAAGAATTTGCCTCATATACTGCTTTATAAGGGAAAATGTCCTTTTTGATGACTCTCCCGGAAAGTAGCGCAATTGATTCCTTTTCTCCAACTTTTATAAAGTACTGCCAGGCTAAATTTTCTCTGTGTGTCCCCCATGTTACATGAGTAGAACAAAAGAGCTCACATCGCTAACATGCAATTACGATTTACTAAGCATAGCGTAGGTGTGGCACAAGCCGAAAGCATTGGACGTCGTGCGTCGTTTGACGTTCGAACTTACTTCTCAGCCGTAATTGATCTAACGAGACAATCTTACTAGCACGCTAAACGGGATTAACTTCCTATCAGACATATATATATAATGTGTGTGTGTGTGTGTGTGTGTGTGTGTGTGTGTGTGTGTGTTAGTTTTGATTGTTCTGAGATTGTGTAAAGTCCTATGAAATTCTTATAAGTCCTATCTCTGTAACCGGGTCTGGATTACATTATCATAATAATAATAATAATTTTATTTCCTTTGTTTTCTGGTGTATACTCATTTCTTTCCGGGTCCCAACCAGAGACCTAAGGTCAGAAATGACATGATATATTCCACTGAGAATTCTTTTAGGAAAATAACAAACAAAAAAAAGAACACTCACATTTTACATAGATAAAGCCCTTCGTAAGGTGTGGGTTGTACTTCTAAGTACATTTTATTGCATTTCTTTAAGGCATGGGCTACCAGGAATTCTTTCAATAAGTCTACTGGAATCTTTTCCAATCAGTCCGAGGTCCCCAACGACAACTGGAATTGTTGATGTCCACATGTTCCACATTTTGGAGATTTCGATTTCAAGATCCTTATATTTTGATAAGTTTTTGTATAACTTCAAAAATTCTTCTTCTTCTTCTTCTTCTTCTTCTTCTTCTTATTATTATTATTATTATTATTATTATTATTAGTGCATGTTATGTTTCCTGCTTTGTATTCTGTAGAGCCGGGTCTGGCACTTTTCTTCGTATATGAGATGTTCCTATTAGGGTGATCTTCGGAGCAAATGGGACACTGTTAGTAAAATTATCCATTCCCAGAACACCGATTACTATAGGGGGAGTCTCAGTAACCCTTTGCATGCTAATAGCACTCCCGACTTGTTTGAACTGTTACATAATCCTCCTATATAGCAGTGAATTCTGTACAATCTGCTCATAAATGAGACTTGCAGCAAAGAAAATGAGGTTCTACAGAAAGATGCTGAGGATAATATGGACTGAACATGTGAGCAATGACGAAGTTTTAGATAAAATTGAAAGTAATGACACTTATAATTAACATTAGAAAGAGATAGTTAAAATTTCTCGAGCACATAATGAGGAAAGATGGCTTGGAAAATTTAATACTCACAGGACATATTAAAGTTAAGAGAGACAGAGGAAATCAGAACATAATTTACCTAACAGATTTTTTAGAATATAGCAGAACAGGGATTCCGAGAGATCGTAAAAAGACAACATTTAGTAAGAGCTACAAAGGACAGGAAATTGTAGAGAGCCATTATTAACCCAGTTTTGAAGAGCACGTAGAAGAAGAAAAAGCCGCAAAAATAGTTGGTAGTCATATCACTCCTAATGTTTACCATGTGAAGAGAAAATACTTCTTTTTTTTTTTCCTTCCTTGGAAATCAATTTTACGTTTTTAAAAGGAGTAACGAAAGCATTGAAATCGGCATTTTTCAAGATTTCTCTATTCTTTTCTTTTCGTATTTCTTGGGTTTAACGGGAAGATCGAGTCGACGAGAATGGACGGAATTCTGAGGAGCGACACCGTGACTCAACAGTTGTTAAAAAAGGAAATATCTGAAATTAGATACGAAATATTATTCAGCAATGCAGTAAAAATGGATGCAGGTAAAGAATTGCGTTGATACAAAATTACACGATAATGCCACGCACACACATATATATATATATATATATATATATATATATATATATATATATATATATATATATATATATATACCGCCAATGCTGATATTGCGTCATTCTATAGTTTCACAACTGCGATGCACCAATGCGTTTTTGTCGGCCCAGCCAGATTTTCATACACTCTGTCACAAACATTGCAGACACGCTTCCCTCGGGCAAAAAGGACAGCAAAACCGTGGATTAGCGGGTGATACTCAAACCTGGCAGTTAAGTTTACATTCCATTCCGCATTGACTACATAGAGTAGCAGTCTGCATGACATAGACAGTAAGAATCCTAGAACAAGCCTAGACTGCGTATATTTCCGAACTTAATAGCTCTATCTTAATTGTTATAAATAATAGCAATATTTATATAAATGATCTGCTTATAAAAACAGTATTAACAATTTTAACAACCTGAATGCCCGAGAAATTTTCATAGAAAATATGTATGTATCTTCTGACAGGAATAAAACCTGTATCCTACACGGAACTGTCACATAGCCTGTAGCCAAACTGGTATAGCACCTCATATCATATATATATATATATATATATATATATATATATATATATATTTATGATATATATATATATATATAAAATACATATGATTTATATATATATATATATATATATAATGCATATGATTTATATATATATATATATATATATATATATATAATGCATATGATTTATATATATATATATATAATGCATATGATTTATATATATATATATATATATAATGCATATGATTTATATATATATATATATATATAATGCATATGATTTATATATATATATATATATATATATAATGCATATGATTTATATATATATATATATATATATATAATGCATATGATTTATATATATATATATATATATATATATATAATGCATATGATTTATATATATATATATATATATATAATGCATATGATTTATATATATATATATATATATATATATATATATAATGCATATGATTTATATATATATATATATATATATATAATGCATATGATTTATATATATATATATATATATAATGCATATGATTTATATATATATATATATATATATAATGCATATGATTTATATATATATATATATATATATATAATGCATATGATTTATATATATATATATATATAATGCATATGATTTATATATATATATATATATATATATATAATGCATATGATTTATATATATATATATATATATATATAATGCATATGATTTATATATATATATATATATATATATATAATGCATATGATTTATATATATATATATATATATATATAATGCATATGATTTATATATATATATATATATATATATAATGCATATGATTTATATATATATATAATGCATATGATTTATATATATATATAATGCATATGATTTATATATATATATCATATATATAATGCATATGATTTATATATATATATCATATATATAATGCATATGATTTATATATAATGCATATGATTTATATATATATATCATATATATAATGCATATGATTTATATATAATGCATATGATTTATATATATATATCATATATATAATGCATATGATTTATATATATATATCATATATATAATGCATATGATTTATATATATATATCATATATATAATGCATATGATTTATATATAATGCATATGATTTATATATATATATCATATATATAATGCATATGATTTATATATATATATCATATATATAATGCATATGATTTATATATATATATCATATATATAATGCATATGATTTATATATAATGCATATGATTTATATATATATATCATATATATAATGCATATGATTTATATATATATATCATATATATAATGCATATGATTTATATATAATGCATATGATTTATATATATATATCATATATATAATGCATATGATTTATATATATATATATCAT
>OZ010576.1:43171392-43183892 GCA_963932145.1 Acanthosepion lycidas
TATATATATATATATATATTATATACATATATACATTATATATATATACATATACATATATATTATATATATACATATATATATTATATATATACATATATATATATATTATATATATATATATATTATATATTATAATAATATTTTTTGTTTAAAAATATGATTCCTTCGCTACATAAGAATTCTCATGTTTCAAAAACGTGAGCCGAAATCATCCAAATAATTAATAAAATTAAGTTGGATTGAGGTGTTTAGTCACGTTTCATCTTCAAGCGAAATTTTAGGTCCTAAAATTTCGCTTGAAGATGAAACGTGACTAAACACCTCAATCCAACTTAATTTTATTAATTATTTGGATGATTTCGGCTCACGTTTTTGAAACATGAGAACTCTTATGTAGCGAAGGAATCATATTTTTAAACAAAAAATATTATTATAATATAAGCTCTACTTCTGTATGGAGCACTGTTTTTTAAAAATAAAAACAAAAATACTAAGGAACCCCGGATTATGCACCCAACGTGTTCTTTTCTATTTTCTGCATACCTGCACAAGGATATATATATATTATATATATACATATATATATATATTATATATATACATATATATATATATATATATATATTATATATATATGTATAAATATATATATAATATTTATAGCATATATATAATATTTATAGCATATATATAATATATATAGAATATATATAGCATATATATAATATAAATATATAAAGTATATAGCATATATAATATTTATAGCATATATATAATATATATAGCTTATATAATATGTATATCATATATATAATATATATAGCTTATATAATATATAGCATATATATAATATATATGGCATATATATAATATATATGGCATATATATTATATATATCTCTTATATATGATATATATCTTATATTTATTCGTTTGCGCTCTTCTTTTGCTATGTTTATTAATGTCTTTTTTATACGTGGTGAAGTTTATTTGTTTCTTTATATCTTCATTCAAGCCAAATGGCACGAAATAATTAGTATGTTTTTTTTATTTAATAACGTAACTATTTTAGTCAAAATGAAGATATGCCACTGGATATCTGCTTTAGTAACCATTATTTGTATCTATGTACGGTTGTAAGCTATGAACTTACGATGGCCCCACCTATACTAAAACCCCAAACTTTAAAATGACTAAATAAACGTGCGTCCAAAATTAGCGGATCTTTTTAAAAAATGAAGGCATCCGAATCTGTATTTTAACCCCAAACAAACTCACCATATTTACACGATAATTTACAATGGAGAAAATTCTGATTAAATTCATCTTTTTTTTATGGGTTTTTTTAAATTTTCGTAATGTAATAATTTTCAGAAAATGTTAACTTGGTGCGCGTTTATGCTTAAAATCAGAAAGGCACTGTTGAAATTTCTGAGATGTTACGAGGAAAGAGGACTTGTAAAATTTAACACTCGTAGGACATATCTAAGAAAATGGTTCAGAGGAGATAGGAGAGTAACCTACTTAAATTACTTTCGCAAAACTGAATGGTAGAGCGTGGACAAACAGAATCGAGAGCTGCTTAGAGTAACAAAAGGCAGATAGTTGAGGAGAGCAATGGTACACGTTTTCATTTTAACATTTAATCCAATCCTCAGAAAACACACACATAAACTGTTATGTGTGTATGTGTGTGTGTCATTTAAACCATAAACAGCACCTATAAAGCATCTTAATACTCAATAAGGCAAATGTCTATGGAACCTTTCCACCACATCACCGTCAGAGATCAATCATTTGCGAAAACAATTATTTTCTTCTAACAAGAACATCGAAAAACATTTAGAATGCTAATAGGAGGACAAACACTGACAATTAAAATATAAAAATGGACTTCAATCAAATTTAGATAATTTGAGGCCACCCCTAATATATATTTTTTTCAAATTGGCCAAAAAAATAATAGTTTTGTAATTTAAACGAGAGAAAATTATTATACTCTGTTAAAAGTAAGTTAGACATGATTTTTATTAGAAAATAATTATTTTAAAGAAAAAAAGCATTTTATGGATAAATTTTACTCACGTCAATATACCCTCCTTTAGCCTTAATTACTGCAGCACAAATGATTGGCATTCCCTGCAGACGTTTTTCAAATTGTAAGTGATAATTGATTCAATTCTATTTTTCATGACTCTCAGATCATTTTTTCACTTTTTTTTTTCCACTCTTCTGTCAAGTTCATCCCATGCTAATTCGACGGGTGGCTTCAAACTTTTGAACCGTAGTCCATAAATCATATATATATATATATATATATATATATATATATATATATATATATTAATAGTAAGAATAAAAGCTAAAGCTTAAAATAAGCCAAATTTTGAAATATAAAATAAACTGAGGGCTCCGCCTGATGATTGTTATTACATGAAACTCTGAGTATCAGTTTTTGTTATTGTTAATTACTATATATATATATATATATATATATATATATTGTGTGTGTGTGTGTGTGTGTGTGTTAAACACATAAGCCGACTCTTAACTGACGTATTCAAAAGTACTTAATAATAACAAGAATATTATCATAAGAAAAAAAATGATAAAACTGACATTTTGGTTATTTTAAACAGGACTGACTTTTGCTTATACATGATTCTATTCTCGGCAAGAAAACGAAGATTAAAATACCAGACAAAACTGACCTTCACAAGAAATAGCTTAATAAAATTAGTACAGCTTAGAAATACCAAAATCAGATTTATTGAAGTCCACAAAATTGTAGTTGATTATTATCTCGGCTATCGATATGGTAATTCCAAACAATGCAAATATGGTTCACCTATACGACCCATAATTTCACAAATCGCTTTTATCAATTATCTTAAGAGTATAAACCAACAAATACAGCCATACTTAGCAGGTAAATGCAGGCTTAATTCTACTGAAGATTTTCTTTAAATATTGCTGTCAAATAATTTTAATAATGAGGACGTTTCTTCGTTAGACGTCAGTAGTCTTTTCATAATACCGCTGTTAAAGAAACTATAGATATATTATTATATGCTTCGTTTAGATTCAGGACGTGGACTAACAAGGCTCTCCACAACTTCCTATCCCTTTTAGATCTTGGTAGCGTTTGATTTTTTGCCATCTACCATCCATTCGCATAATCTCGTCAGGTAGGTGACTCGCTGCCTCCTGTCGTCCATTTCGCCTTCAATATGCCTTGTGAGTGTCAAATTCTCGAAGCCCTCCTTCCAATGTGTCCACGAAATTTGAGCAGTGTCTTTTTCATTCCAAATTGTCGTTTTTTGTTTCCATTGAAATTAAGACACCTTTCTTGTCAGTTGTGCTCTCCATCATAAAAGAAGCATTTGTATTTTCATTCGATTAATTTTCTTTTTTAAGAATTTTTGTAAGATGCGTAAACAACGTACTTGTGCGCCTCTACGCTTCTCTCTGCCTATGATATATATACATATATATATATATATATATATATATATATATGAGATTTTTACCATTTTAAACGATATTTTTGTGGATACCCATATTTGACTAGGTGCTCTGTTTAATCTAAACAGTATATTTATTTTCGTCTATCGATCTGAATATTTGAGAAAACATATGTGATTCGAACCTGCGTTCACCTTTGAAGATGAAACCGTTGTTAGATAGGACGTGCTTTAAACCGGAGTGTCTACTCAAATATCCACTAAAAATAATGTTTACTTCTTTATAAATTGGTTTGTTTAGATACGATACTGGGCAGTTATGAATTTTCGTGGATCTGGGACGAAAAGGATTGCGCTTAAAGGCACTATTAAGCCTTGCTTGATCGGTGATACCCGGTTGGCACCTATAAGAAGATTATCCGGCCTTTGCCAAACCTCTCCAGGATGGTTTGGATTCCTTCTCCTAGACCAGTTGCCAACCAAGGCTATATGACCCAGTCTGCCTTGCTACTTACCCATAACTGGAGTTGAAGAGATGGATTCATCACTTTCTCAATGTTATTTGCGCGCGTGTTATTGTAACGAGTTCGACTTCTCATTCGAGCTGTTATCCATCACAGCACCTGACATTCCCAATATATATATATATATATATATATATATATATATATATGGTTACTGAAAAGTAACACTCTAGTATATGTATGAGTGGCCAGCCAAGAATCCTGACTTAACACCCTGTGACTTTTTATTTTGGGGTTGGTAAAAGGAGAAAGTCTACTATACCAAACCAAGACTTTAGTAGAACTTGAAAGCCGAATACATGTTACGTATTCTATACCACAAGAGTTCCTAGTGAAATCAGTTGACGCGATTCCTGGGCGGCTCAAGAAGCTACGAAATCAGGTGCCCATCGAATTTTAAATAAAACTTCATGCTAAACACTTTCCTCTCATTCCTTGTAAAAATTATAGTTAATAAATATATTAAAAGTATTTTTAAATGGGCAGTTAAATATATATACGGTTTCGTTAAAAACGGCTGACAAGTTACTGTGATGAAGCTTTTTATTAAATTTTTCTTGTGTTTGTAAAATTGTTTTCTTTTCTGGACAGTGTGTAAAAACTGTTCAAAATTCCTGCATGTCCGAGATGCTTTCGATTATACTTTTAGCCATTATCAAGGATTATTTTATTTTACTTTTAATTGAATGTATGGGTTGCGTTATGTATGTATCAAGAGTTATAGAGATGTTTTATTTTCCAAACACATGCAAAAAAAGATTAAGCATAATAGAAGCCTTAATAATAAAAAAGAAAAAGCCAGCAATCAGTAACATTACCTATGAACACGGCCGCAATGTACTGACGGTGTTTGGAAAATAAAACATGAAAGTAGGGGTTGTGTAACCAATGTATGTGTTATCTGAATTAATATTAAAGAAATATACTGTAAACGGGTAAGCGAATTAATAGGCAACATTGGCTTGTCAAAGAGCTGAATTTTTGCTTTATCGTCGGTGGCGACCAAATTTTTACACTTTTTGACGGGGTGGGTAGTTTAATTTGTTTATGTCGATAGGTGATATGTATTAATACATTAGGTTGCCTCTATTTTTTTCGTCTGATTTGTTTACTTCATAGGTTTCTGTTGAAAAGTTTAATGGTGTTTTTATGTTACTATTCAGATTGATACTTTCATATGGATGCCATGATAGGCGCCAGACTCGCCCAGGAAGATCGAAACAGTCGGCTGCATGATCACGCTTTTTCAAATCCATTGTTATAAATGCCTTCGACCGAATGAAGCCTGCCGCTCTTAGTTAGCGCCATCCTTCTTCGAACCTCGTAGATTACAGCTTCAGAATCACAGATAACTATACCAGATAGCAGAAACAATATCAATTGAAGACTTCCAACAGCAACAACAGATAAAATAGATATTACATGCAACTCGAAAAGAAAACGACATAATCAAAGTATTGAAAATCATTTTAAGAAGAAAACAACCAATACTAGAATGAGCTATAATAGTTACTGGACTTGAGAAACTTATTTTCCCGAAAAATTGTTTTGATAGAAAGATTTTGTAAATTTCAACCGAAAGTAGTTATGGCTGCTTGGTTAATGAATACTAAATGTTTCCTTATAAGGAAACGGCTCATATTACAATTACCATTACTTTATATGGAGTTGTTATTTTTTATGTTTCTTCTTGTAGCGCTAGGTTTATTATCTAATATGTGGTTTTGGAAATTATTGTTTGTTTTATATTTTTGAGTTCGTTACAGAACATTCTTTGTGCAGAAGACATTCATCTTGTTGAATTTATAAAATTATTATGGCTATTTTGTATCTGTGTGAGATTTAGTTTTGTAATTGAGTAAACCTGGGTTTGAGTTAGGGTATTTTTATAAATAGAATGTTTCATGTTAACCCCATTCTCGGCGTAAACGTCCATATATATATATATATATATATATATATATATATATATTGACCGAAAATGTATTCTTCATACCCAGACGAAGAAACACGCCCAAAATATAAGGTTCAAAAAACGACTCCAGACACACGTCTGTAGTCGTTTTTTGAACGTTATACGCCTTTCTTGATTCTGAGCGAAAACGATTCAAATTGGCAACTCATATATCTAGGTAGAGGTGTTAACCATCGCTCGGATGACTTCAAGGTACCTCAGTTTCTTAGTTAATACATTAAAAAAAAGTTAGTTCGTCTGAAAATGAAACGCTTTTCCCAAAATAATTAACATAGAAGAAGTTAAAGTCTTACAGTCCGCTGGTTTGCCTAAATATGGCACTGACCATTGACCAACGCATACTCCAACAACTACGACTTTTTCTAGCAGCGTAATGCACTTTGTCCTTGGGACGAAGGGCCCAGATTTAGGTTAACTAAGATTCAGTACACTTCCGATAAATCAGGTGGTCATGATGTCATCCCAATACAATAGGAAGTGGTAGATAGACCTGTTCAAATGAAATATCTGAAGAAACAGTGGACGGCTATCGAGATGGTATGGCTCAACCACTTTCCAAAGGACTTCTGACCATTTGTTTAATCGATACCACATCGAGCTGCTGCACTTCGCCGAGCGAGAGGGCGTACTACAGAATACTAATTGCCAGTTCCTTCACTTTTGCCACATCCGATTATATAGCCGCGTATCTATAACTATATAACAATTGCGACATAGCTGCTTCCAACATGGATCAATAGCTCGCAATTAAGCCAGGCAGATCATTAATACTATGGCAAATTCAGTCATCGTTATCTGTCTCTCACGTATGGCCTTTTGCCAAATTAAACGAAGATTAGTCAGTACCTATATGAATGGCGTTTTGTTTTGTCAGGTTTAGATATTTTGGTATAGTACGACTAACACCTGATTTTTGTGTTTGATCCTAAGACAGAGAAGTTTTTGAATGTAGATTAAAGTAGAATGTATCCCCTACTAAGAGTAATGACGCAAAACAATTTTCATTAATATATTTTAACCTATTACCTTGTTTTTCGCTTCTATTTGTTGAGTTTTGTAAATTTATTTGTACGTGTCTGTGCTCTGAAAAATTCAGTAGACTAAAGCAACTATCCCGAAAACTGATATTATTAAACATTCTGAATAAAATATTAATAGGAAAATCTCGTTAGAAACAAAGAAAAACGTAATTAACTATCTAATATCATTCTTCCTATATGGCAGTGAATACAGGACAATATACTCAGATGTTGAAGAGTCTTGAAGTAACAGAAATGTGCTTCTACAGCAATGTTGGAAAGTGCGACACAGAATTTCTAAAGCGCATTGGGATAGCGACAGAGGACTTCCAAAAGCTAAGCAGGAAAACTTATGTAATAATACCGGTCATCTTATATGACAGCGAATGTTGGACAATCTCCTCACAGATGAGAATTGAAGCGAAGAAGATAAAACTCTACAGAAGGATACTGAGGATGATGAAATTTTAAAGAAAATGAAACAAGAACGACACTTACATTTATATCAAGAAGAGACTGTCGAAATTTCTAGGGCACATAAAAAGGAAAGAGGGATTGGAAAATTCGACACTCACAGGACATTGATGTATAAGAGGGACAGAGGAAAAAGGATCAGTTACTTACCTAAGGATCTTGTGTAAAAGGTTCGCAGAATATGGATCAGAAGAGATAGCACTAAGAGCTAAAAAGGACAGGAAATTGTAGGAAGCTATGATCACCCGAATTCTGAATGCGCTAGTCACAGGAAGAACAGAGAAGAATTGACAAATATGTTCCAAAAATGTTTACAGGTACAAGGCAAACAAAAAAAGGTTATAGGAGAGACAAAAAGATATGACTGACAAATGACGTGTTGTTTGTAATAACGTATCAGGATTTCATTCTCGTTTCACACGTATATTTATCCACCCGAGGATTCCCGCCTACCTGGGCGGCTAATCAATCCCTCTTGCAGACGCCTGCTCAGGCACATTTGTGGTCCTTCAATACCCACAAAGCCCATCTGTGGTTGATACTGCAACTATACTAAGCGGACCTTAGTTAAAGTTTCTGGGAGTGTGCATGCTCAAAACATCGGTCACGATAACTTGTGACTTCGTACTTGGGTCAATCCGTGGTACGGTTTTGAGGCAATTCCCAAAGATACACCAAGCTCAGATCAAATGACAAACCGCCCATGGTGAGATTCGAACACGTGTCTTATGGTTAGAAAGCGGACGTTTTAATCACTCGGCCACGTGCCCATGTTTATCTGTATACTAAAAAGGATACCCGGTGTTGCCTGACTAAGTCCACTTCTTTTGCTACGTTGCTCGAAGTTTTAAATTATCTGTCGTGTCGGTATAATTCTTCACTGGGTCACAAATCAAAAACTATTACATTAAAATGCCACCGTACCAAAAAAAAAAAAAAAAAAAAAAAAAACTTGCCCCCAGGACTGCTCGAGGTCGTTGGGGCAATAAACCACTACCAAAATTATTAAACAAATCTAAATGCTTTAATTATGATCATTTCGCCAATACTGTATTCGAGAAGCAGATAACATGACCCGGTTAATGCCGTGTATCACATCTAGTATTGAAGGGAGCTTAGAGAAATTTAGATTCAAATCATTTTATTAAGCACAATATTTACTTCATTCGTTTTTGACGATTAATTTTTTTATCTTTTAAATCAATTCCGTAAAGTAAGACAAATATATCCATTCAGTGAGTTTTGTGCCATACGTGATATACGCTTAGCCCATCATGTATCTTTCGATACATGACTGACGAGGTAGATTTTTTCCCGCAGTAGGTTGCCATTTCTTTCTGCAGTAGTACACATTATCTAGCGTGATCAACTGTCTGAACAAGACCATCAAGCTCAAACCCTCCGTCACAATGACTTATGACTTCGTGCTTAGGTCAATCCGTAGTACGGTCGCCACCAAATGCTTTAAAACCCGGTCCGTCCTGAAGAGGATTTATACCTTCCCCAAGGGTATTAGCACGTAAATGAATGTCATGGATTCGACTATAATTTGAACTCGGCTCTCAGATTCCATCGACCTGCTATACATTACTCCACCGTGCCACCTAATATCCATTACTAAACAAAACAAAAGTAGTATCATTTTTTTTTTCACACTATTTACGCGTAGACTATTGTCCTGATCTTTGCTATCGCAACATTTCGACCGTTGTCCCACACGAACTTCATCAAGTATATGCCGATCCGGGTAACCTATAGGGAGTTCCGAGTTGAACCCTTTATTTAGTCTACGGGAGTATACTGTTCTCTTTGCACTACCCATGCCTAGGGATATCTCGTCTAGTTCTTATTTTTGGCACACTCAGTTGATGAAGGCCGGAGAGAACAAAGGGCGAAACGTTGTGATAACAACAAAGATGAGGAAAATATTTCGCATGTAAAAAAAAAACTAAGTAATAACTCGTTGTCCCAGAAATTCAAACATGAATTATTTTTTATGAATAAATTAATTAAAAATTGAACATTTAGATATGTCACATTTTAAAATAATTTAAAAATTGTCAACATTGCTTACTTCCTGTTACACCCAAACTGTGATCTAAATGCTAAGATCGTCACTATTCCAGCTCTAAAAATAGCTTTATTTGAATTACTAAACTGTGATCAACAAAATGAACGCTTATTTATAATGGTCACAACAGAACAAATTGAAAATAAATAACTAAACTGTAATGTTTTGAACTAATTTTTAGCTGAATAAAAATAAATAAAAAAGAAAAATTTGTTATCTTCATAAAAAAGGATTTTGATGTTCGATAAGATATAAAACACATGCTGCTAATTGTAAAGGATAAAAGCGGACATATTTGATGTTATAGTTTTACATATTTGCACACGTTCAGATGGCTTACGACTATATCACGTTGAAGCATTGGTTCCTGTACGATCACTGGAGTTAAGCAACGTCGAGCCTGATCAGTACTTGGGTGACCCCTTGGGAATACCAGGTGATGTGAGGTTGGATGTGCGTATGGTGCAATGGATAACAGCTCGGAATGGTTAATCGGAGGGCCGAGTTCCAATTCCATTTGGGTTCATTATATTCACATACGCGCCCCCGGAAAGGTAAGGATCCACCTCTTCCCATCCAATTATCTATCATTAAATTATTATTAACTTCCGCCCCCCCCCCCACCAAAATAAAAAACAATTCTTACACTCTAAAAATATTTTCTAGCTTTAAATAACCCGCAAATGTTTGGTAAGCCGTAGAAAATGAGACAATCAATCAACACGTTCACATAACTAAGTATATATTTAATTTATATTCAGTGCGAACACACACACACAAACTTTGAGATTTATATATTAGATTCCAAAAAGCGGCACACTAATGCATAATCACTAAAAAAAATCACTTTCGAGTTAACGTTGGAAGAACGACATGAAAAAGAGGCTCGCCAAGAAAGACAATATGTCCGTACGTCCCTCCATATAAATATATTCGAATGGACATTTGTACATTCGGCTCTCTCCCGCTTATGGCTACGCAAACATTTTGACACACATTCTTAAACAAATATATTCTCATTCGTAAAGGCTATCGCTTTTGCCTCTCTGTCGAACCTATTATCCGCCGCCGCTTTACATATACACACAGATTGCCAAGGCCTCACCTAAACGTATATACTGAACGATGCATAAATTAAAAGACGCCTACCAACACCTACTCACGCCCACGCGGCATTAAGCCCACAGTGTACTCAAAATAAAACCTACCTATCGTCTTGAATACATCGACTTACACTTCAGCGTTAATAATCATACATGAACGAGTGTCTGCCCCCGTGTGTTCGTTAACTACTTCATGTTGCTCTCCAATCCGCCAATATAATACATTTCACACTAGGTGCCAAATTAAGGTCACCTCAGTAGTTATCTACGGATTCGTAACGTTTTTATACCTACATTAGTGGCTACCTAAAATCTAGGGGCGTCTGTGTGCGAACTAATGGTTACAAGGATAATCTGGTTAACCATTTCCATTGAGCTGTGAGTTCAATCCTCACTGTTTACCCCATGTAAAATTCAGGATTACATATTCCCGCCCCACAAAAAAAAAGTTGATATGTCGTAATATGAACCAACCAACAAACGGTATGGTTAGTGTGGCTACTCTGATTAACCATTAAAGTTGTCGGTTCGTTACTCGCTAGGAACCCTCTTAAAAATTCAAAATGTCATCTAAAGCCATGAGAGGAAAAATTATGTTTGTACACACAAAGAGAAAGGTGTTTCCTTAGAAAAATGCTACGAAATAATATACGACATTATATATTATATATAAAGACAAAATCGAGTGGTGACAGTCTGGTTCATGCTTGGACGCAATTTTTGTTGTGTGTTAGCTCGATTATTAATATATGCTTGTCAATGGGACATAATGCGTAACAAAGTCATGTATGTCGAGTTATACTGACAGTTATTGAGCAAGTGGCAACAGTTATGTTTCAAATTATTTTAAAGGCTATTGAATATAAATAATTCTAGGTCGGAATGTGGTTATTTGTCGCTCTTATATACTGATATTTGTTAACGTTTAACTCATGGTTGTTTATTAATTCATTAATTATTTGTATGAAATTTACTGAGTTGTAGTTATACGTGTATTGTTAATTATTTATCTATGGATCTATTTTTCCTTTTAGAGGTTGGTTATCTTATTTTTCTTTAGTTTAAACTATTGTCTTTCTCTAAAGTATATCACATTATCTACATTCTATATATATTGCATATATTTTCTTGGTAATGGTGTTTCAGGGTGTTCGTTTTTAGTTTTCAATTTTTAAGTAAAAATTTATATTCGTGTCTGCTTTTTCAGATAATTTCTGATCGTTTATTTAGTCATTTGTGTTGCTTTGGAAAGGTGTTTATAGACATTTTCTCATTCAGACAAAGTTTACGGTTTTGCTATTGCTGTAGACTGATGCTGTTTTCCTTATTTTCCTTAATATTTGGTGCATTTTTGTTTTTAACTATATATATCTTAAGAAACGCTTGTGCTGTTCTCGTACATACTGATAGTAAATTATGTATTGTAGTTTCTATTTTTAGGGTCCTCCAGTTACTGCTATGTATATTTTCATTCGTTGTCTGCCGTTTATACAGTGGCTTGGTATATTATGTTGCTAGCAGGAAATTGTCATTTATGCTCTGCTCTGCAGTTACAAGTGGATTCGGTTATTTTTCTGTGGTACATTGTTGTAATCTGTGTCATATTCCCGGTGCAACTGTAACTGACTTTTAATGTATTTCTGCTGAATATATTGTTGGCGGTTATTGCTGTCGGGTAGAGTTTGGATAAATTTAACGAATATTTCTATATGTTGTACGGTGTGTTGAACCATATAGTGATTCTTTTTAAGTTGGCTTTCTTTGGATTGGCTGGTGTTTATGTGAGTGTTGTGGAAAATATTTCATAGTCGTTTTAGCTTCGTTGACGGTGATTTCTTTAGAAGAATTGTCAAATAAAATACGGTTAA
>OZ010576.1:43186887-43194387 GCA_963932145.1 Acanthosepion lycidas
GAGTACTCAAATAAACGCGTTTACGGAATAAGACGTGAAAAACCTTCAGCGTGTGATCAGTCGTGGCTCTTCACAATTTACTCTCTTTTCTGGCTCCTTGCAATGTTTATCCACATGCTATCACTCCCAATCCCTGTTCTGCCATTCATTTATCTCGTTAGGTAGATTACTCTGTGATTACCTCTTGCTTTCAATATGTCTTGTAAGTGCCTTCAGTATAAACTGTTTATTCGTATATATTAGGTTGGTGCAAAAATAATGACGTAGTAATGTCGTTTTTTGACGTTAAAACATAGGTCAAAAAACGACATTATTACGTCATTATTTTTGCACCAACCTAATACAACTATTCTAATTCCGCAAGCCTTCTTTCCTTTTTATGTACCCCAGAAATTTCAAGTCTTATTTATTCTAAGTATTATTTTTTTTTCTTACTCGTTGCTTCCATGTTCCCTCCATGATATTATCAACATCCTTCTGTAAAATCATATATTTGTGGCCCCCAGTTTTCTCTTCCTCGGTGAGGAAATTGCCAAGCATTCAATGTTACATGAGACGGTTGATATTACGCAGCAATTTAGCAATCTTTGCTTTCTTTCTAAGGAAATTTAACCGTTTCTAAATAAAGATATTAGCATTTTGGAAGGCATGTTTAGGCATTTTAATGCGCTTTCAGATTTCTGTCTATATTTAATTTTATTTAATTTTGCTCATATTTAATTTTGTTCATATGTAATTTTATTTAAATTTGCTCAATTATTTTTGCTCATATTAATTTTGCTTATATTTAATTTATTTAATTTTACTTATATATAATTTTTCTCATATTTAATTTTATTTATCTAATTTTTCTGTTATTTAATTTTGCTCATATTTATTTTTTCCCATATTTAATTTTATTTTATTTTGTTCATATTTAATTTTATTTTATTTTGCTTATATTTAATTTAATTTTGTTTTGCTCATATTTAATTTTATTTAATTTTGATCATATTTAAATTTCATTTAATTTTTCTCTCACTTAATTTTAATTTTGCTCAGATTTAATTTTTCTCATATTTAATTTTATTTTATTTTGCTCATATTTAATTTTATTTCATTTTGAACATATTATATTTTTACTTAATTATGATCATATTTAAGTTTGCTCATATTTAATTTAATTTACTCTTCATATTTTTTTCGCTCGTTCAGAAATGTGTAATTTCTTCAAATAATTCATGCAATATTGACAATGCGTCATCCAAGAGCATCAGAGGGCACGAGGAAGGCCTTAGAGAACTACAATTAAAATGTTTAATGGTAATGGATATCTCAGCCTTATAAGGAAATATGAAATCATTGACTGAACAATCAGTTCTACTGTCGACTGAAATTTATAAAATCATTGTATTAAAATAAGTTTTTCAGATAAATAGATTTCTCAAGTTGACGATTTGTTATTGCTTTTATCCAGTATCAATAGGGGCTTCCTTCCTAAATTTTGTTTGTGTGGAACGTCAACAACTTATGTCATAATTTTCCCTTCGAATCACACGTGCTATCCATTTTTAATTGTTGCTGCTTTTTAAAGTTTCCAAGTTACGCGATTTTCCGTTATTTTGGTATAGTTCTTTGTGAATCTGTAGCGCAAGCTGACGACATTCGAAGAAAGGTTATCCTTTCTAAGAGCTACAGGCGTCAATAGCTCGAAGCCATTTTAACCATGAATCTGGGAGATCGGTTTCATACAGCTGGCAGTTTAGATATGTCTAAACAAATTTGGCGCCATATATGCCATCCATATGAAATATGATCTTAAAATAATATTTACGAAACATGATTCGAGTTTTAGGTTAATATTTTAGTTCCGCAGCAACTTGCAGTTTTGGGGAAAACTACCTCTAGCGAAGGTTATTCTATGTCCAATGAATTTAGGGCCTGTGCTAAATTTCTTGTAACTGATCTACGCAACGATTTAATTCCAATATTTAGTATTTAATCCTGAACTTTTTGGTAGATTACAGATAAAGATATAACTGGAGAAGACCGTAAAACTATAATACTGTTGTAGCACATCTACGGACGATAATGAGTATGTCCCCATTCACATAAATACAGTAGTAAATAGTGTATATTGGTCTAGAGTTGGAGATTCGTCTCCAGCTGTGTTGGTCAAACTCTCTGTCTCCAGGCGGAGAGGATCCCCAGACGAAGCTATGTTTAATGACAGTCTCTCCTCGGGAAACAGCTACCCGACTCCGTTTTATACGGGGTCTATTGGGAATTTTTGGACGAGCCTATAGGCTCGGACACCCCACATTAAATTTTAACAGTTGACTACTTCTTCTACGCGCTGATGATGAATCTTAAATGTGTTGTTCTTGTCCTAAGTATTATCGTTCATTACCAACCTTCGTGTGATTATTCTATTCAGTAACTTTTCCTAGTTTACAACAAATACGTAGAGAGATTTTTTTTTAATTTTGAGAGACAGACTATGCATGAACGCAAAGAGAGTAATTATGCCAGCATTGACGAAATTAGGCCAAATTGATAGAGAGAATCATTAGGAAATTAGAAAACTAAAAGAGTCTGCACGCATGCCATGCTGAGATAACTTAAAAAGCAAGCTAAGTATTGGCATTTGTTCTTTATCAGAAAAATCAAATAAGAGCAAGCTATAAATATGGGATTTTGTAGTAATGGGTCCCTAGAGAGAAAATCATTTGTGAATCACATCGTGAGGTCAGATCAGCATGTGGGTAGTAAAATAAACAATCTTAAGAATTTGACGATTCCCGTCGCCCATTATGGTTGTAAGAACACCATATGTACTCTAGCCATAGCACCAGCGTTGTTTCTAGGAAAAGGATCCGATCCCTTCATCTTGTTTCTGAGTTCATTTTCCTTCTACTAGACTGAGTGTCACTTCTGCTATTTAAACCATAGGTGGAGAAAGATGGATTCACCCCTTTTCCAAGGGCATTAAGGAGAAGTGAAGGAAACAATCAACCCGAATTTGAACTCGGCTCGCCTTTTACACTTTCTACGCGGATAACTCGTACAGCATCCTCATCTCCTTTGACATGCGTGAAAGTGAATGCTTATTATTCTCTATAAGATTAAACAACATTCCTGCACAAAACATTCAAGGAAAACTGATGCTTTTGCAAACGATAGGTTTCGTAACTGGATTGGGGCTTCACCTAGAGTTAATAGTTGCCATGATTAGTCAACATGTGAGTCCGACCCTCACTGGGTGCTCATATAAAATTCAACATTGTATAATCGATCAGGGATTGATATTCCGTAAAATCATGCATTCAACCAGTAATCCCCTTCTTTTTTTCCGACGTAATCTCCTTTTTTACCAATGCACTTAATCCAGATTCAAAATTCTTATGTGATATTACGTACTTACTGAACTACTCTCATAGGTAATCAATAGTTTCATATTTGTGTTCATGTGTAAAAAGAAAACATTGAATTCTAAGCAAAATCAATCACACTGTCTGGTTTGTTAATCGAATATTGATTATTCTGAGCTACTTTAATGTTTATACTTTAAAGTTGTTGACTAAACAAAATATTTGTTGTCACTACCGATGAAAACAATCTGTAGCCAAAACCAGAGAAATAAGGGCGACCTGTTGTAGTTTAATGGTCAGCGAGACTAGTCTGGGTGACCATTACTCAGAACAGTGAGTTCGATTCTCACTAGGTGCCTCATACTTGTGCCCGTGTGCCAAACTAAGCGTATGTGATTTGGCGTAGGGTAATGGTTAACGAGGCTCGCCTATTTACCTATTACTACTGATTAGTGATTTTGATCCTCACTGAGTGCCCCGGGCAAAATTCGATATCAAATAAACCTACAAAGGTTGACATGTTACAAAATCAACTAGCCAACGGTGGGTTAATGCTTAGCGAGGCTAATCTAGTTGACCATTAAGTGTGAGTAGAGGTTTTGATCTTCACTGTGTGCCTCATACGAAATTAGACTTTAAATAATCCAAAAAAGATTAACAATTCGTAAAATCAACCACTCTATAATTTTAGCATTTCCCATCTGAGATGAATAATTGTCAATATTCTTGTATTATTTCAATCTATTTTTCTCATCTTGGTTGATATATTATAGCTACAAAGTGTCGACCAAGTATCTTCTGTTCATCATCAGATGTCCATTGATTGGTTAATAAGAGATATATGTTGATTATTGTGAAAAAATTTTATCCCTGTAATGTCATTTTTTTGTTCTTTCTTGTTGAATTTGATGCTTCACTACCTGGTCCAAGGATTGAACTCGTGACCGCTAGATTACATAGATGGGGGATATTGAATGATGGTTATACATGTGTTACTTCCGAAAAGTGGTCATGAGTTCAATCCCTGGATCAAGCACTGAAACCTTATTTCAACAGTGGCGAATAATATCTGACATCATAGAGATAAAGTACCACAGTAATCAACAGATATACCTAATCAAGCAATTAATGGACACCTGATGATGACAAGAGATTACTGGTCGAAACCTCGTCTATATTAACAATTTTATCAAACAAGATGAGGACAATATCTCGACATAATACAAGAATATCAACAAACCTAATCTAATGAAACATTGTGATAAAAAAAAAAACAACATAATCTGAAAATTTCATAAACTAATGATAATGCATCATTTCAGAACATTACATGTCATGGTGTATGCACAAGCCGAAAGGCCGTGACCGAAGAAGCCAAGATAACCAAACAAGACCAGTGTGTGGGTCTCATGGGTCTCCCCCGCCCAAAATTATTTTACGCCCACCGAACTGTACTACATCTCACTTTTCATATAGGTAGTATTCATATAAAATACAAATTTTATTTTAATCTAATTACATACAATAATGAATCCTATTCAATATAGTTAAACACTTCAGATAGAAAAATTGAAAATAAATAAAATGGATCTAAATACAAATTAAAGATATGTCGTAATAGATCATTCCATCTTAAATCAACAATATTTTGCGGCAATCTTTAACATCAACTTGAGATTTTTTTTCTTGTTAAAATGTTGAATTATTTTGACATATTCAATGTCATGGATGACAAATAATGAACGTTACATAGTGTTTTTTTCGAGACTGAACATGAGCAAAACAAATTCACGGATTTGGACGAAAAAAAAAATACACCCGCCAGAACGACGTCAATATCCGAAAATTGTTTATGCTTTAATAGCCAGTTGTACTTACCTTAATTTATAGCGTATATAAATTTATGTAGAAAAAAGCACATGTTGGTAAGATAGCGATGGTCACATAACACTGCCCGGGGTCCCAATCAGATTTGCTGAGACAGTACACACCAGCCCTGTAGTCAAAGAAGTTTGTATAAGCGTGCTTCGTCTGAAGAGAAGATATAAGAGGGACTTTAGATGCATCTTCAAATGCTTCCAAGTTGAAACCGAAACCTAAATATGAACAAATAAACACGAATGGCTTCCCGTTCACAAGATTTTCTTTTTAGAAGCATCTCTCACATGCTTACGGGCTTTTTTTTTTATCTGGCTGATTCATTCAATTATTCAAAGAATACTTTTTTTTTTTTTTTCGTTTGGTCTCCGTCTTTTTCTACAGCTCTGATACAGAATTCAGAGCATTACCTTCACTTTCTCTTTTTGTTTTGTTGGAGTTTTATAATTCTCATCTTTCCCTCTCCGCTCCTCGCTCTTTAATTGACTTTAATTAGACTTATTTTAAAGGTGCTAATGAAATTAATAATGAATTAATAAAGAACTAATTGCTATTTAGCGTCAGCCTAGAAAAGAAGCATTGCGACTTCCGTATTTCTTTTTATTCTATAACGTTTTTATATTTGTCCTGTTTAAAAACCTCAGGCCAATTGCTTCAACGTGACCGGAAAGCAAAAAGATGGCCACTTTCTATTCAAGTACACAAAGGCGGAAATGTTCGTTGACAAGCAATTTACCGGCGAAAAACAGGTCTTTTTCTAAAGATCAGAAATCCGCCATGTTTGATATTATATAAGAGCCCAAAGATAAACTTAAACCGGAACCGTTACAGAAAAAAAAAATCTATCTACAAAAAAAGCAATTAACCTCAACTAGACATATAAAAAACATATTCTTTAAGAATAAAATAGTGGCTCATACGCCATCTTCTTTAGTGAGTGCCATCCTTTCTGGACATGGACGATCATGGTCACCCACTACTTCCTATTCTTTGTATCTCTAATATTTGTCTGCTTACAATCCTTCACAACTCTTGTTCAGCCATTTATTTATATTAGGTTGGTGCAAAAATAATTTCGTTTTCTAACATATGTTACTATGTGAGAAAACGAAATTATTTTTGCACCAACCTAATACAAGTTCATTAAGTTACTCGATATTGCCCTCTTGCCTTCAGTATTCCCTGTGAGTTTCAAATTCTCTAAGCCCGCTTTCCTCATTGTGTATCATACATAGTTTAACTGTCTCTTTGGGCTGATAAATATGAGAGTCTTTTTTTTCATTAAAGCCTTAAATCTTCCTCGTCTTTTACATGACTCCACCATGATATTCTCCAAATCCTGCTGTAGAAGGACATCCATACTGCCTCGTCTTCACTGCTATATAGGAGACTTGAAATTACGCGGCAGATTTCTGATTTTTAAAAAATGACCTGTTTTTCGCCGGTAAATTGCTTGTCGACGAACATTTCCGCCTTTGTGTACTTGAATAGAAAGTAGCCATCTTTATTTCTACCTGCGTTTCCTCATCTAAATCAGGACTTGTGTACTAAATATATTTTATTTTAAAACTTTACATAAATATCTATACTTGTAGCAGATAAAACTGTGGTTGCTTATATATATTTAGTAAATCCAGCCCTTATATTTTACAACCATTTCATTGAGATTACTATGCCAACTTAGGATCACTTTCAATTGAGATTACTATGCCAACTTAGGATCACTTTCAATTGAGATTACTATACCAACTTAGAATCACTTTCAATTGAGATTACTATACTAACTTAGGATCACTTTCAATTGAGATTACTATGCCAACTTAGGATCACTTTCAATTGAGATTACTATACCAACTTAGGATCACTTTCAATTGAGATTACTATACCAACTTAGGATAACTTTCAATTGATATTACTATGCCAACTTAGGATCACTTTCAATTGAGATTACTATGCCAACTTAGGATCACTTTCAATTGAGATTACTATGCCAACTTAGGATCACTTTCAATTGAGATTACTATGCCAACTTAGGATCACTTTCAATTGAGATTACTATGCCAACTTAGGATCACTTTCAATTGAGATTACTATGCCAACTCAGGATCACTTTCAATCGAGAGTACTATGCCGACTCAGGGTCATTATCAATCGAGAGTACTATACCGACTCAGGGTCACTATCAATCGAGAGTAATATGACGACTTAGCGTCACTATCAATCGAGAGTACTATGCCAACTTAGGGTCACTATCAATTGAGAGTACTATGAC
>OZ010576.1:43199387-43214387 GCA_963932145.1 Acanthosepion lycidas
TATATTAATGCTGGTCTCTTTCATGGTGCAAATGAAATCATAATTATCGCGCCTGTCTGAATATCTTGGGTGAGGAATTATGATTATTTACATGTAGATTATTTTACTCGTGTTTGTTGTTCCTCTCACATTTCGGTCGTTATGACCCTACCCGGCATTCATCAGAGGTACGTTGATCAGGATAATCATAATTCTCTATTTGCTTATGACGCAACCTATATAATTAAAGCTATTAGGTTGGTGCAAAAACAATGTCGGTTTTTGACGTATTATTTAACGTCAAAAACCGACATTATTTTTGCACCAACCTATATTTTAGCATACACTCATTTACTTCGAACCTGTAATTAATTTAATTATAACTCCATGTTTAAATCAGTCAAACAAAGCCGAGTAAAAAAAAAAAAAAAAAAAAAAAAAACTTTTAATATACAAAAGACAAAAGAGAATTCCACAGGAATAGCTAGAATTCCTTTATTAAGCTCTTTTTCAAAACAAGGCTTTTAGTGGGCCATCTAATAGGAATAGAGCATAAAACATTTGCCAGCTGGACTCAGCGAGGAGATGGCTGATCATTATGCTCGAGTAGGCACCCAAATCTTTTTGTCTAGCGAATTGAAAAGGAAAAAAATATTGGTTAACTAGTAATACGCCGAGTTTTAGTAATCAATTTTAATCTCCTATTTTTAATCTGTTAATCGCTTAATCTGTCTAAACTGTTCACTTAACAACTGTTCTATCGTTTATTTGCGTCGTTAGTTTATCTATGTCTTAAAGATTAACTGATCGGATTTTGTTGATTTACTGACATTATTAACATTTTAACTCTTGCGCCGGATGAGAAATAATCAATTCATATTTAAAATTATTTTATTTTCAAAGGATTCATCTTATTCGTACAAGAGAAAGTCTAATAACTGTAACATATACGCTATAGTGCAAAAGTATACGGACATCGTCTGTATATCAAAGAATCATCTAAAAGTTGAAGATTCTTGTTTTACCCAAAGGCGGATATACAATGTGGTTGGCCCTGATCTGGCATCTCGTCTACAGTCGCTCTCTCACAGACTTGCCGTCTCTTCCCTCTGACTTTTCTACAAATATTTCCATGGTAACTGCTCCGACGAGCTACTTTCGCTAGTTCCCAAACTGCATGAATTTAAACGTGCTGCTAGGTTGGCATCTCAGTCCCACCCTTTCCCTGTCGAAACAGTTAAATGTAGCCGTCCCCTCTACTCCAATAGCTTCATGTCTCGCACTTCCCGTCTGCGGAACTCCCTTCCTCTTACTTGCTTCCCTGATAGCTATAACCTCCAACTATTCAAATGCAATGTCAATCGACATCTCCGGATGCCTTGATCTATTTCCCGTCCTTCTCTTCATCGTTTCCTCTTTCACGCCTCCTTACTCTTGTTCCTACTCTCTGTAACCACTTGCGTGCTACTGGCACTCCCGCCTTGCTTGGGGTGAGAAGCTTAAAAAAATACGAATAAAGTGTCTCTGTCGACACTTGAGTTTGAACATAGATCTTCAGTAAGCAAACACGGGCGATCCCATTATTGAATTAAGTAGAACAGGTGACCATTGAGCAAACGCATATATAGAAAGTCGCATGACGTCTAAATGATCATAATTTCTAGTCTAACCTCTATTACTATTCGGATCGTTATTTCTAGTCTATCCTCTATTACTATACGGATTTACTATTCTGTTCTCTATAATATTCTTCTATTCGGATCAATATTCGGTGGTTACTTTTCGAGCGAGTATTATCGATTAAGTACTATTCGAGTGTTATTCAAAGGCATCTGACACCAGTATTGTTCAACGGCGGTACTATAGTTCTATCTGCGATTACAAAGTCTCTACTACAATGAGCATCACAAACGTGACAACGAGTATGCCTTGACATCACCAAAGTGACAATGGGTGTTCGTTGAGTCATAAAAGTTGTGTATTTTTTTAAACTAATTTACTTGTTCAATTCAAACCTGAAAGACTTACTCTTGCGGAAGGTTTTTATCATATATCCGATAATAATATTATTATTATTATTACTACCTACGTTGAGAAGAAAAATCTTAAACGGTATGTCATAGTTGTTATTTGGGGAAAGAGACATTACAGGAAGAAAAGTAGAGCCATATTCGCCCACGTCGGAAAGGATTATGATAAACGAAACAGCAATAGCATAGTTTTTTTTTTATCTGAGGAAAGAAGAAGATATTACTGGAAGAAAAGTAAAGCTGGATTCGACTACGTCGGAAAGGTTAAAAATGCCAGCATGTCATTCTGGTCACCTGAGGAACGAATAAGTCATTACTGGAAGACGCGGTTTTGTCGACAGTCGAACTTGATTGCAGACACGCCGAGACGAGTTATCTCGTCTACGGTAACATCAATGTTAGTTTAATTACGAAGCTGAATAAAAGATGAAGGATTAGAATACATGTAGTGTTCCAAGTAACTATACAGAAGTAAGAATGACAGACAGTTGATTTGAATTCGCACTGGGTATTTACTCTGTCTCCCCACTAAGACGTGGTGTGACACAAGGTCTTTTTTAAGGTGGGGACCCGAGCGCATACACTCGAGCGAGGAAAAAATAAAATTGCCCGCAGCCTCCGCAACCGAGATCCATCTCTCTGGTGCAATGAGAGGGCGCGGCCTGGGGCAGCTGTTCCCCAGGGCTGGGAAACTCTCAGTATAATTTTCCTCAGTTGCGACTCTGTCCCTTGAAGGAGTCTCCCCTGAGTGCACTCTGTCCAAAAACAGAGAGGTAAATGAATTTGAATTTGCACTAAATTTGCAATGCTAGAACAAGGATGTCTGTGTTCTGAAAGGTACACACTTAATTATAAATATTTTTGACTGAAATTATTTCTTCACCGGAATTACTCTGGAATGATCATTTAACATTTGCATACCATATCCCAAATGAATCAACTAATAGAAGATCCTGCTTACCTTCCCGATGATAAGTAGGCATGCTGATGACTTAGATATTCATAGTTGGGACAATAATGATCTTTAACAAAAGTCAATATGCCCTACCAAGTATTCCTCGATATAGAACTCAAGATAAACCTTTCCAAAACAGAAGCAATCATCTGGAATTCGAATGAAATCAGAGTTATCAAAAACCCTGAATTCATTATAAAAATCCAGAATGTGGAATTAGTGAATACCAAACCCTTAAATACAGAGCATTTGAGAGGAAATAAAAATAAATTGATTGAGAAAATCTGAAAGGTAGTAAATAAATTTACGTATTTTATAAAACAGGTGTCCTTTGAATAGTCCTTACAGATATATATATATATATATATATAGAGAGAGAGAGAGAGAGAGAGAGTGATGGAAAAGTAACTCCCTATTTTATGTATAAGCGGCCAGCCAGGATCCCTGACTTAACACCCTTTGACATTTTCTTTAAATGATTTTATTTTTTTCACTTTAATTGGGCGTGGAGTGGAGGGTATGTTTTTAGTGTCATAGAGATGTTTTTTCCGAACGCAATATATTGTGGACGTGTTCGTAGTTAATTTTTTTAAGTGTTGTCTTTTTCTTTTTATTATTAAGGCTTACATAATTTGTAATCTTTTTTTTTTTTACATGTCGATAAGGTTATTATGTTTTTATTTTCTACTAGTATGTTGTAGGGATGGAGTCTGGTAAGTTTGTGTGTGTGTGTGTGTGTTTAAAAGGATTCTAACAGAGCTGTAGTCAGATACGTATAACGTAAGGCGTCTGTGTAGGCATGTAGTAATGTAATAAAATCATCCTTGATAATGGCTAAAAGTATAAAACATTTCGAAAGTTTCTGTTTCCAGAAAAGCAAACATTTGTTCGAACACAAGAAAATTTAAATAAAAAGATTAATCATAGCAACCTGTCTGTTGTCTTTAATAAAACATGCATATATATGTATGTGTGTGTGTGTGTGTGTGTCTGCTGAGTGATGTAATTCAATTCTTAATAAACGAAAGTGAGTAAATGTTGTTCTTGTAATTGTTGAATAATTTAATGTAATCATTAATGAAATTATAAAGATATGTCAGATTATATATATATATATATATATATATATATATATGTGTGTGTGTGTGTGTGTGTGTGTGTGTGTGTGAGAGAGAGAGAGAGAGAGCTACGTCAGAAAATAAACAGGACTGAATCACAAAATATGTAAGATCCGAACTACATGTTTTCCCCTTCGAAATTATCTCCCTCGAGTTTAATACACTTTTCCCTCCTTCTCTTCCCGGCCTTTATGAAAATTCTGAAAGGATTCTCCGCAGTTCCATCGACTCGCCCTTCTACGTCCGGAAAACGCTTACCCTTTATGACCCTCATGAGCTTGAAGCAAAGCAAAAAAAAAGTCACAACGAGCCAGGTCGGGTGAGTAGACAGGTTGCTGCAGCACGGCATCAAGGGGATCAATTTTCCGCGCGAAGTAGCCATCAAGAGGATCGTGACGACGGAGCTGCGTAGAATCCTAAGACAATTTTTCCAGGAGTTCATGGAGGCGTGGTAAAGAAGGCTGGGAATGTGCGTCAGACACGAGGGGTGTAATGTCCAAAGGGAACACTTGATTGTAATTTGGATGCGACATACATTTTTTATGTCTTCAGTCCAGTTTCTTCTCACACAATAATCGTATATATATATATATATAAATTTTGTCTGAGAAGAAACGGGACTGAATAAGTGTGTGTGTGTACTGATGATATTTGTGGAAAGAGTTTATCATACTAAAATAAAAATCTCGAAAGCTTTTGACAGGGTCTGGCAATCAGGTTTTCTCCACAACCTGAAAAGGTATGGTGTCTCCGGACATTTTTTTCGAACTGACTCAGTATCCCCTATCAAATCGTGACATGAGTTATCCCGAACGGCCACTCGTCTAGATTCTTTCGTAGAAACGCAAGTGTCCCTTAGGGTTCCATCCTTGATCCTACTCTATTTTAAATTTTCATTAACGACATTTAACTTGATATCTAAGCTGACAACATAACAATTTACACCGACCTCGATAGTAATGTTTATCAGTCTGGCAAGGTCAAAATAACAGCCGATGTTCAAAAACGAACTCAAGTCCATAGTTAATTGGGGCAAAATATGGCTTGTTGATTTTAAAAACCTCCAAAACTAAACATCTCACTATTAATCCTCTAAGAAACCCTTTGCTGTGTTCCATCAGCGTGGCAGATACTCTCCTCCAGGAGATTAACTCGTTACGTCTTATCGGGCTCACGTTCTCTGCTGATATAAAGTGGAAAGACTATTGAATCCATTGCTAATAAGAAAATCGGTTCACTGTGCCAGGTGGGACAATTTTTCTCTCCGGAATCTATCTTGCATGTCTATAAATCTACCATTCGCCCATACTTAGAATATTGCTGCCACGTATGATTCGGCGTCCCTGCTGTTTACCTTGAGCTCTTTGATAAGATCCAAAGAAGAATCTGCTATATTATTTGTACTGGTTTGGCGGCTCAACTCCAGTCACTTTCTCACCGCCATAAGGTTGCTTCTATGTCTTTTTTATAAATACTTTCAAGGACTTTGTTCGAAAGAGATCTTCGCGATGGTACCTAGAATTTTTTAATTTAAGTTCAGCACTAGACTGACGTCGAGATCTCATTAATTTACAGTTGCGCTGGCTAGATGTAGCCGCAAATTCTATGCTAACGGTTTCTTCTCTCGCACTTCTCGCTTGTGGAACTACCTTCCGGTTCAATACGTTCCAGCCAACTTTAATCTGCAAAAATTCATATTCTACACCCTGTAACCCGTTGTGTTTTAGTGGGTTTCCTGACTTGCTTATTGTAATTCCGATTATATATATATATATATATATATATATATATATATATATATATATATATATATATATATATATAATGCATGTATGCGCACTATTCCCGTATAAGTCTACTGTGATATATCGTGACCTATAAGACGCGCAAATATTTCTTCCTTGTGTGCTGTGGATACTGCCCCAAGTCACATTTGTAAGTGGACCTTAAAAGCGGCAGAAATTTTGCTTTCACTTCTTTTTATACTGGGTATAACAGCAAAATTGTCTAATTGTTAGATTAAGCTTCGAACCGTCGTATCTTAGAAATTATTTAAAAATATCTTACTGGAATTCTCCGATGTTTTAGAAAGCTATTAGACTCTATTTTGAATTTCATTTTCAAGTCTTTTTTCACTGCTCTTTGTACTCTTAACGGATACTCCTCTCTCAGGTGACGAACGTCTTATGGGTTGAGTTGGATCTTTTCTAATTGATCACTTTAGCTCTAAGTGGAAATGATTATCCCTCTTGTTGTTGTGACCTCCTGATCCAGTTTTCCTTTCTAGTGTTTCCTCTTTTTAAAACTTATTCACCGCTCTCTCGATGGTTCTTGAAAGGACTTTGAAGATGGAAACCAGAGTATGAATGTTGGTACCATTACTAAAGGCCTGAATTATCTTTTTCCGCTCACCATTGCTTAGTTGAGAAGACATAGTTAGGCTGACACAAAACGATTTTAACCTGTTCCCTTTCTAGTTGAATAACCCAAAGGTTTTTTTTCTGTGATTTTTACGACAAACTGTGTCAATATGGCTAAACGGCTTATTTGAAAGCCTGGAAAAAAGAAACTCAATGAGTTTAGTGAATTTTTTAGATATTAAACATTTTGTTTCATGATTTGGACTATTTTGCTGTTACACCTGTTATATTCTCATGTAAAATCACGATAGAAAATTTTGCAAATTTTGTGGAAAACTTTTTCCCATTCTCATTATCTGAATATTGCTTAAATTTCTGTTGAAAGCGTTTCTTTAAATATTTTTATAGTAATAAAGATTTTGTTGATATTTTAATTTACAAATTCTGATTGGCTGCCTACATTAAATATCACTTACTGATGTATGTGCGTGTGTCAAAATGTTGGTCGATGTAGCACTTGTTTGGTGATAAACACCGTAGATGAGTCTACTGAAGGTTATTTGATAAGTGCGATGATTTAACTTCAAACGACAGTGAAGTTAGATTTTATCAAAAGAAAATAAATGAATAATCATATTATTCCACGTCTTCCCTTGCACTTTCTTTGAACGCAACGACGTGGCTCTGGGAAACAATAAAGCTTTACTCTTGTGCTTGTAAACAAAATATATTAGAATTGGCGTAAAATATTTAAGTCGTATAAACAAGAAGAGGGAAAAGATTTCGCGAAGCTGAAGATAAGAAAAAATAGACCCACAAACGAAATTTTGAATTCTGAAAGAATTAGATGTCCTTTATCTGTCTCTATAAGTCGTAACACTTCAGGGCGTAGGCGATCATGGCTCTCCACATTTATCTTTGTAACAATTTTTTCTTTCGTTTTTTTAAATGATTTCAACCCAAGCAAGGCGGAAATGATGCTAGTACGCAGGAGGTTACAAAGAGTGGAAGTGAAAGAAAAGACTGAGTATATGAAGTATTGAGGAAAGAGCTGAATTCAAGAAGATAGAAGATGGCGATTGTCGTTACATTTAAATTTTTAAAGATTGTAAATGGATAAGCTGCGCGGATTGAGGAATCAAAGAACCAAGTTCGAATTCCAGTCAAATCCATTACATTCACTTACGTGCTGCTAATACCCTTGGGAAAGGTATGAATCCTCTTCTTCTTCTTAGCCTCCCCCCATCTATGGGTAAATAGCAGGATAGACTGGGTTCTATAGCCTTGAATATCAACTGGTCTACCGCAGAAAGAAATAGCAACCTACTGCGAGAAAAATATGCTTCATCAGTTATGTATCGAAAGATACATGATCACCTAAGCATGTATCATACATGGCACATAACTGACTGCGTGACATTCCATTCGAATACATTGCATTCACTTCCATGCTAATATCCTTGGGAAAGGTATGAATCCTCTTCTTCTTCTTATAGCTATAGGTAATTATCAAGGCAAGACCGGGTTATTTAGCCTTGGATATCAACTGGTCTACCGCAGAAAGAAATGGCAACCTACTGCGGGAAAAATCTACCTCGTCAGTCATATATTGAAAGCGTGTATCACGCATCACACATAACTGACTGGGTTATAAGGAAAGCAAGTAAATCGAAATGAGTTCCACAGCGCGAGAAAAGAAACTGTTGGAGTAGAAGTGGTGGTTTGCATTTAGCTATTTCAACAGTAAAAAAGTGGGACCTAGGTGCCAATCTAGTAGCACGCTTAAATTCATGTAGTCGGGACACCAGGGAAAAAAAGCTCGTCGGAGCAGATTCCATAAAAAAATATTTGTAGAAAAGACAGAGGGAAACCACGTCACATCGGTGAGAAATTGACTGAAATCAAGATACCAGGTCAGGGTCGATTACATTGCAGATCCTTCTAGATATAACCGTAAGTCCTATGCTAACAGTTTCTTCTCTCGCACTTCTCGTTTGTGGAACTCTCTTCCGGCCTCTTGCTTCCTGGTCAACTTTAATCTACAAAAATTTAAATGCAGTGTCAATCGCTATCCACTATCCACCTGATTACTCTTTTCTAGTCCCTCTCTTTATTAATGTTTCTGTTCCTAATTTTTCGACATCCTGTAACTTTTTATGTTTTAGTGACTTTACTGCCTTGCATACCTATTAAAAAAATCCGGAACATATATACATCTATACATTTTCGACTTTGAATTATCTATGTCTTTACATTAAAACTATAAATGTTTAAACGCCAAGAAATCTTTGAATGCAGTTTCTGCATCTTTTTTTGTAACAAATTGCCAAGATGTGTAAAGTGCTCTCGAGTAGTTTGCAACGTCCTGTTGATCATCTCTCAGTTCCGTCTCTGTCTTTGGCCAGAGTGCGCTCAGGGGCGGCTCCGTCAAAAGACAGATTTCTCAACTGAGGAAGATTATATTGAGAGGTGCCCAGTCCTGGGGAACAGCTGCCCGATGCCGCGACCTCACAATACACCAGAGAGAGGGATCTGTGCTCGCACCGAGGCCAGCGCAACCGATGGCTGCGGAGGCTCGGACAATTTTTGTTCCTAGCCTGGGTGTACGCGCTCAGGCTCCCCACATTAAACCGACCTTGTGTCACAACCTGGCCAAGATGCTTGAAACAGTGGTACCCAGAATCCCAAGCTGGTGAGCTTCTATAGTGTCATGCTGGCAACATGTGGTCGGGTATTGTCATGAAATAGAATTGGACCGCGTCAATTAACCAATGTCGGTCGCATTTTGCTTACCAGAATGTCTTTTTAATGTTGCTGGCAGTGAACTTTCGTAGCGATATTCTGGTTAAGTTCCAGAACGCTGTCATGGATAACGCAAATAGCGGACCATGAGACAGTCGCCAAAATATTTTGTTGATGCAATTTTTGGGGTTCAAGATGAGGTGTATATAATGTTTTAAATTAAAATTAACAAAGATGGCACTTTAATCATTAGGAATGGATAATATGTGTTTGTGCAACTATTATAATATTAGGTTTTGCAAAAATAATGACGTTTTTGATGTTAAAAAATACGTCAAAAAACGTCATTATTTTTGCACCAACCTAATATATTAGAAGACAAACGGTTTATTCTAAAATCCGACATTATATACCAAACAACCTAATACAGCGCCACCTAACGGGCTTTAGGAAAATTCCCTTGTCAGACAAGGTAGAGTAATCCTAAAATATTTTCATCATATAATGCGTATTCATTTAACTAATATTTCAAATTTCCCCAGTGTATAAATCATGATTTGAGGTTAGTTTACGAGTTAAGGTAACTGCTCCCCGCACACGTCAGAATGACCCTTCCTAGACATTTATGGAACGTATCATAGGCTTGTGTAGCATATAGAAGGAAATGCGTCACTGATTGCATAAAAAATCGATAACCATTTCCACGTGATCAGTCACTTGCCAACGGATAATTCGAGATTAATCCGAACCCGTGGAACTTTAATAAGCATTGCCAAATATAAGATTTCTTCATTTAATTGCTGCAATGCTTTTGCTAGAACTAATTCGCTTTCTGTACAATACAGTCACGTGTGTAGGATAATTAAACACTTTTGGCCCAACAATTGATCTTCATTTCAGATTCTAATAAATCTCTTTGTATACTAAGTGCATTTGTAAATTTTTGTCCTTAATATTTGTAAAAAGTTATTTTTACTGCAACAGTTATCTCCCTTGTACTGATGAGTTACGATTAGTTATTTTTAATAGTCTTTTTCCTTGCACGGACGACGCCAGTTGGCAGTGTCTTTGTTATATTTTTTTCTAAAATATTTGCGAAGCCAGGATGTACAAACATTCTTTCTGGGAAAGAGCAGATTGAAACAATAATAATTGGAAAATATATTTAAAGACTCATAAAAGAAATTCAGCAAACTATCAATTTCAGATGTGCTCTCATATATTACGTCATGGGTAAATTACTTCGGCAAACTTGGACCTTCGTGTCTGCAAAAAGAAACGCTGTTTCAAAAGGACGGTTTTTCCCTTGATACTGCTTTTATTCTAACTACCTTTACTCCTAGCATAGTTTGTTGTTTTAAAAAGGGATGATTAGAATATGAAGAAAGTGAATTTATATATTTCTTTGTTCTAGAGAATTTCCAACGAAAATATTAAACACTATTTATTTATTAGATTGTTTATTTATACGAATAATTTCATCTTTACAGCATTCTAAAAACTAGCACAACTGTATTAAAACTAATGCAATGCAATATTTATCAATTACCAATTTATAAAGAAATAAATGTGAAAACGATTTTTATCCATAGATTTATAAACATTTAATGAATTATAAAAAAATGTGAACAAACAAATTGTCATGGGTCTTTCCTATAACTACAGAATGAACTCTTCCTAACACTATGTATACTACGCCTCTGAAGAGAGACGGTCGATTCAAGCCGAGCTTCTCGGCTTGACGGTCGAACTCTCTGCCTCTGAACAGAGAGGAACCCGGACGAGGCTCCGCCGAAGGGCAGAGTCTCGTTCGGGGAGGTTGACCAACCCGATCCCGTTTATACGGGTTCTACGGGATTTTTCGGCCGAGCCTACGGGCTCGGGAAACCCACGTTAAACTCGGCCTTGTGCCATATGCAACCCTCGTGGGGGGGGGCTGGCTAGATACCGATTCAAGCCGAGAAGCTCGGCTTGACGGTCGAACTCTCTGCCTCTGAGCAGAAATGAATCCCGACGAGAAACTGTAAAAACAGTCAACCTCCCCGAACGAGACTCTGCCCTTCGGCGGACTCGTTCGGGGAGGTTGACTGTTTTTACAGTTTCTAAGGGCATTTTTTAGACGAGCCTACGGGCTAGGGAAACGCACGTTAAACTGGGCCTTGTGCCACATGCAACCCTCGTGGGTGGATGGTTAGATATCGAATCGAGTCTAACCGATAGTAGTTCACTCGAAACCAGACTGACAGTCATACTAACACCTTCCACATCTTGTATTATTATTTCGTGTAATATACCTTCGGTATTTCTACTCTTGTGTTCGTGTTGTTCTTCCTTGGTCCTAACCTGGACCATAACAATAACACTATTACGAAATCCTTATTATTTACCATTTTATAAAGTTCGAATCGATTGGCAATTGGCCGATGTTTTGCCAACCATTCCAATAAACAATCTAATAAAAATAGTGTAAATAACAATCTAAATACATCAATATTGTTTATTACTTTTGTTGCAAATTCTCAAGTACAAAGAAAATATATAAATTCAAGTTCATATGTTTAGGTTTTATTACAGTTCTAATTATTTCTCTTTTAAAAACAATAAACATTGCTGAGGAGTGATGGTTGTTAAAATAATGGTGTCATGGGAAAAATCGTCTTCTTGGCATTCCGTATTCTGCGGTCACAATGGTCCATATTTACCACTACTTCTTTCCTGTGCCATAAGGACGTTAGTAATCATGGCTCTCCACGACTTCATATCGTTTTATACCTAAGCAATATTTGTTCCATTACTATTCATCTCAGTCATTGGTTCTTGTTCACTATTTACACAAGATCGTTAGATAAGTTACTGCTTTCCTTTGCCTCTCTTGCCTTCAATATGCCTTGCTCATGCTATTTCGAGTCTGTACTACCTGCCCCTGGAATTGAACTCAAACTAACTATGCCACCAAATATACGAACCAATGCTTTACTCTACCAAGCTTCTGTCTTGTAGCCGGGCAGCACCCAAAATGTATAAAAAATGACATACTTAGATATGGACAACAGAACGAAAACTATATATCTTTGTAGATTCAATAAAGAGTCCAGTTTAAAATTCCTTGAAGGTTACCGAGGTAAACAGACACAAAGAATGAAACTTTGTGATAATAACAATAAAGATAAGGATATTCGTCAGAATGTAAATAATATAAATAATTCTCTTCTACACTTTATTTATGAACTTGGTAACAGAATACCTTTCGACGTCTTAGCCAACTCTATAATTTTGCTATTTGCCGATATGAAAATCCATAATTAAAAAATTATTTTCTTAATTATGTCTTCATAGATAAAAAAAAAAAAAAACATGCTAAGGAACATGATCGACCGTGCTAAATTTATATAAATATTTTTATGATGAGTTTTCCTGTTTGGCGTCTCGTTTGAATGAATCTTGGCGTACTACTAAATTGGCAATTAAGTCTCATCGTTTTACTGAAGAACCAGCTACATGCAAATGTATGTTCTATTCTAATAGTTGCTGCTCTCACACTTCCCGTCTGTGAAACTCCTTTCCGATTTTTAGCTTACCTGCCACTTACAATCTTCAAATGTCTAAATTCAATACCAACTCCGTCCCGTGTATGACGATAGGTGCTACCACCCCGAGTCAGGGTGGACATGGGAACACCAAATATGCTATACTATGGGCAAATAGTTAACACCAAAATTGGGGTAAAAACACTATGAAAATGTAAAAATAGGTTTTAATACCAGAAATAATTTGTAAAAAAATTATTAGCAGCAATAAATTTTTGAAGAAAAAAAATTATTACCAGCGATACATTTTTGAAGAAAAAATATTACCAGAATTAGATTTTTGACAAAACAAAATATTACCAGCAATAAAAATGTTGTCGGCATTACATAACCCATTGCAGTTGATATTCCGTGAAACAAAAGAAACCAAATCAAATCAATTGCAAGAAAACGAAATGCGTGGTTTTTAGCGAAAAGAACAGTCCAATATTGCAAATAAAAGATCCAGAAATCAAACAAGTACAATTATTTAAATAGATATGGATTGTTTTAACAGAGAACGAATATTGCGACACCGAAATCCGAAGCCGCGTTCGGTTAGTAAATGATGCCTCTTCAAAAGTTAATCAATGTATTAAGAGAAAATTTCTTTAGAAACAAAGAAAAGAGTACTGAACAGTTAAATAATATCAGTCCTCCTATATGGCAGTGAATGTTGGACAGTCTCCTCACAGATGGGAAAGAGACTTGAGGCAGCAGAAATGTTGTTCTACAGTCGGATGCTGAGGATACCATGGATCGAACATGTGAGCAACGACGATGTTTTAGCGAAAATGGTAAAAAAAGGAAACTTATACTTAACATCCAGAAGACAATTAAAATTTCTAGGGCACGCAATGAGGAAAGAAGGATTGTAAAATTTGATACCCACAGGGCAGATTGAAGGCAAGAGGGACAGAGGAAAACAACGCATAACGTACCTAGCAAACTTGAGTAAATGGATGGCGGAACAAGGTTCAGAAGAAATATCAAAAAATAACATTTATTAAGGGTTACAAAGGACAGGAAATTGTGGAGAGCCATGACTGCTTACGTCATGAAGGGACATGGCACATAGAAGAAGAAGAAGAAGAAGAAGAAGAAGAGCCCAGATCTGGAGAAACGTTTGATTAAATGTCACGAAGGAAATTATGTAGAAATAGAAATATTTGTTGTATAAATCAATGCTTTTACCTAAATACACCCACACACATATGTGCGTGTGCGCGATATTTATGTGTAATATATATGTATATAATTGTGTAATAATATACATGTGTGTATAATATGTGTGTGAAAATCATACCACGGGTTGACCCATGCCTTCTAAGTGAAATTGAGGAGACGCAATAGAACGAACTTAAAGGACATTTTGACAGAGGACTTCAGCGTACTGGAGTTGTTCCAACTGATTGTCACGACAGATTATGCACTCTCTCCGAGAAACACTAACTACGGTCCGCTCAACATAGTTGCAATATAAACTATATGTGGCTGTTGAATGAACACAAATGTGCCTGAGAAGGCGTCTACAACAGGGATTGGCTAACTACCCTATCAGATGGGTATGCTTGAAAAACGAGAGTAGCCGGTAATTATCATATGTGTGTACAATATATACGTGTATGTCTTGTATCTGCGTCTATGTATAGTATGTGTGTACCGTCTAACGTATGTGTATGCATAGTGTGTGTCTGTATGACGTGTGTACAGTGTAATATGTGTATGTCTGTATAGTATGTATGTACAGTGTAATGTGTGTATGTCTATATAATGTGTGTACAGTGTAATGTATGTGTGTATGTACAATATGTGTGCACCATGTAATATGTATATATCTAAAGTGCGTATCGTGTAATATGTATGCCTGTGTGGTATGTGTGAAATGTGTATAGTATGTATGCACCGTGTAATGTTTATGTATAGTATGTGTGTATTGCGTAATGCGTGTATACAGTGTAATGTGTGTATATAGTATGTGTGTACTGTGTAATGTATATGGCGTCTGTGTATACTATGTGTATATCGAGTGGTGCGTGTATACAGGTAATATGTGTGTATGTATGATATGTATGTATAATATGTGTTTGTGTATAGTATATGTGTAATGTGTTTGTGTTAAATACGTGCGTACTGTGTAATGTGCATATACATGTATATAATATTTGTATGTACATAATATATGTATGTCTATATATATGTTTATTAATTAATAGACATAGATGTGTGTGTGTATATAATTCAAAATAT
>OZ010576.1:43219387-43251887 GCA_963932145.1 Acanthosepion lycidas
CGGCTGATGGCTTATGGAAGTAAGTTGTTAGAGGATAAAAGGAGTGGGCGCTATATTAGCTGTGTCTTCTGCTGCGTTTTTTCTTCTGTTTTGTGCGTGTGTGTGCGCGTACGTTTGTATCAGACTAACCTTCGAAATTGTTTTGAACCCTGAGAACCAGTATGCTTCTATTTTTATATCCGTAGAAGGGATCCAACATCTAATTTCACATAGAGGTGCGATCTTTTTTAATACAAGGTTTTCATTAGTTAGAAAATAATTTCGTGCTGGCTCGAGAAATTTTTTTCTCGAATTTGCGGGAGTGGTGAAGAGAGCTATTATCGTTATTTTCTAAATGGTCCCAAAATAACACATGGTAGGTCTACAACTACGCCCGCCAAGCATTTTGGCGGTATTTGCCCTAGTCTTCCTGAAAGAAAACTGTTTTAAGAAAAGGATTTTATAAATTTCCACTGAGACAAAGGCTGACTGTTTATGATTGGCGAAAGTTTGCTGTATGGAAACGGATGATTCCATTATTACCATTACAGTTCATCACCAAGCACTGTAAGCGTTTGGTCTGCATGCAGTGTTCCATAGTCCTAAAATTTGTGAACTATTGATGAGAAATCGTTTTACAAACATTTTCTGTTCGAAGTACATCGTCAGATAATTTCTTTTTTTTATTATTGTCATGACAAGGCCTTGCAAGAAAGTATATGGAAAGATTATAAGTGTTAAAAAATGTCTAAAGGTATTTAAGATATATACTTGTAAGGCTCAAGTCTACAACAGTTGAGCACTTAGTAAACATCAAACTCATTAATACTAAACATTTTTTAACCTAAACTCGTTGACGAGAAGTATTAACGACACAATAAAGAAATGTGTTCATATTGCTAACGAAGCCAGCCATTTTTTATTTTTCTAAGGCTTCCATCTATGTGCGGGCCGATAATTTTTCGTTTATGTCTTTAAATTTATAATGATAGTAATTGAAACAAATACTGATATTAATTTAGAAAGCTACAGTTAATTACGAGTCAACACTGTAATACTGTTTCAAACTATCAGATATTTACACTGGACGGAACAGGTTCACTCGGCTGCAAGCGCGTCATGTTTAATAAGATCGTTCGGTCAACAATCATAAAAAGACGCCATATTGCAGCTGTCCCGATCAAAACGGAATGAACAGGGTATCGGTAACTGATAACACTTTACTTTTTCTTTTTTTAATTCGTAAGTCAATACAAAAGCCCATAGGAATACATTGGACACTTCAATTCAAACTAAACTTTATATTGATTTATGTCTCTTTGCTTTTAGGCTGAAAACTACAAACAGAAACAAACAAAAAATATATTTCCGTTTCTGTTATTAATTATGGGAAATAAAATCCAGTCCGTTTGTCGAAGCAGTCGTCAGCACGACCGTCCACTGATCAACACGGCGACTCGCATTAAGTAACAAGCTATCACCATGGAAACGAGACATGAACCAACAGATGCTTAATCGTCGGGATTATCTTCATCTTTCGAATCTTCTTGTGGCATTAAGAGCGTCTCTTTTATCATCTCAAATGCAATCTAACTCCCTTGGTCTTCTCCCCACGGGCTGGTCCGGTGAAAATCAACTTTCGGACCTTGCCTCATTGATCTGACACCGCCAATCATTCGTTTTTCCAAAGAGACGCACGAGAAAGTTGTTTGTTACAAGAAATATGATTAAAAATCAATTCGTGATACAATCGGGAATTTGAAATCGGATCGTACCTGAGTGACTCTATCGGTAATTTCTCTGTTTCTTCTCAAACCTCTTTGTGTGCCATTTTTTCTTCGTTTATATGTTGTTGTTTGTTTTTTTTTGTTTTGTTTTTTTTGTTTTGTTTTTTTTTGTTTTGTTTTTTTTTGGGGGGGGGGGGCGTCAATGTGTGTGTTTAGTTAATTACGATTATTTAACTATTAGGAAGCGATATACAGGGTGACCCCCAACAAACGGGAACTTTTTAACAATCCACTAAAACCAAGAGTGATGGAAGAAAAATATTTTATTCATAGTAATTGAAACCTTAAAACATGCCATTTAAGAAACAATGATGGAATTTTCATTTTTTCAAAATTACGTCCTGTAGATGGCGTCCTCCTCCACGAATGCATTCTTGAAATCTGCTGTTGAGATTTCTCACTGACTCCTGCAACATCTCAGCTGGGGTACTGTGAATTTCATCTTGAATTCTAAATGGCGAAATATTTACTTGCTCAAGGTCACTGTCTCACAGTGCTGCCACTTGCTCATATCTGGCAATACGCACTTCAAAAATTCCCATTTTGGGGGGGTCACTCTGTATATATAAATCTTTATGTATCAAGAATAGTTTTACGAAAATCGATGACAAAGTGGAAAAAGATTTACATGAGACGCGTTTCGTCCTTTGGGACTTCATCAATTGATATGATCACACATACGCTTGAAGGAGAGGAGATGCTGAAGTTTTTAATTTAAATTTATTTTTTTAATATGTTTTAAGTATATAGTCTAGGCGATTTAATTTAATTTCTTTTTCTTTTTGTCTATATTTTCCCTTCTTGTTATTAAATATGCCGCATCTTCATAATAGAATCTCTGTCAAAGAAAATAAAACATCGTAACAAGCAAGCCATCATTTTACTGTGGATTATCTAGCACAATGGTTCGTAACTTTTTTGAGTCATGAACCCCTTTAGTCTCGGGCCCCTATAAGAACTGGCCCATCGTAGACTGAAAGCACATCACTTTTCTTTCAATCGTTTTTCTACCAGCCACGCTTGAAAGAAATTGTGGTTAACTAATCCTCACCAGTATATGAGAAGATAGACAACCCGTGGAAAATGCGAATTATCACCTACTCTTATAGAGCGACAAAAAATGGTGGTCGGGAAGAGAATGATGACATACGTTTAAATGATAAACATGGACCCAACAGCAAGTCAAGAGACACCCAACGGTCGGTAGTGTAAGTAGAGGCTGGGTTTGTTTTCTTTCAAGCATTGGGTGGGTGTATTTTCTTTTATTTCTTTCAATGGGAAACCGTTGATTAGGCCAATGACTGTATAGCGAATATAAATGTTAATTTTTAACTGAATCTCGCGGGGCCGCTGAAACTAGGATGTCCATTGATCCCAGGATAGAAAGCCCTAATCTAGCACATTGAATCACTAGATCATCCATATTAAATTTACGCCCAGGTTCTTACAACACATACATCGTAATAGATTTGTTTTCTAAAAATGATTCAACTATTAACAGAAATTTGAAAGCTAATGTTTTGCTGGGGATTTATTTTGCATCAACCAAGATAACATATTCTTCGATATTTTGCCCTGAAAATTTAATGCATCTTAACAAACTGAACATAACTTTTTCCTTCCCAAGCCTTATTCGAAAGACAAAGTTAAGTTTTCTTACGTTTTCACAACTTTTTTTCCAATGTATTCTGTAATTATCTTGAAGTGTACAATTCGTAAGTAAAGAAAATGATGTGCCTTATTTTTACTCCATCTGGCCAGAGAATGAAGCACGTTACCGTTTCTGGGACACGATGCAAAGCGTCCAGAACACAGCTCCAGAGAATGAGAAACTTGAAGGAAGCAGCACACATTAACGTACGAAGCTGCAAGTGAATATTGTTGAGAAGGAGAGTAAAGAACAAGTTAATTGAAGGAGAGGAAATTAGAAAGAAGGAGAGGAAGGTGTATGGTAATGATGTGTAGTGGGAAGATAAGGAAAAAGTACAAAAATACGGATAATCATGCAGGATAGAAAGAAGAAGAAAAGATGAAGAAGAAAAATATGTTGGCGAAGAAGGATAAAAAAGAAGGGAAAGATTGAAACAAAGAAGATGAAAAAATCAAGAAAAAAGACAAGACAAAGAAAAAGAAAATTACGGATAATCTTGTAGGATAGAAAGAAGAAAAATACGGATAATCTTGCAGAAGAAGAAGAAAAAGAAGAAGAATCATCATCATCTTCATCATTATCTTCTTCTTCTTGCAGGAAGAAGAAAAAGATGATATAAAAGAAGAAAAAATGAAGAAAAGATTGAAACAAAAAAGATGAAAAAATCAAGAAGAAGAAGAAGAAAAATACGGATAAACTTGCAGGATAAGAAAGAAGAAATGAAGAAGAATAAAAAATGATGACGAAGAAGAATAAAAAAGAAGGAAAAGATTGAGACTAAGAAAATAAAAAAATCAAGAAAAGGAGGAAACGAAATAGAAGATGAAGAAATTACGAAGAAGAAAAATACGGATAATCTTGCAGGAAGAAGAAGAAAAAGAAGAAGATGAAGAAGAATAAAAAAAAAAGATGGAAAAGATTGCGACAAATAGGATGAAAAAATCAATAAAAAGGAGAACATTAAGAAAAAGAAATTACGAAGAATAAAAATACTGATAAACTTGTAGAAAGAAGAAGAAAAAACGAAGAAGAAGAAAAATAGAAGGAAAAGAGTGAGACAAAGAAGATGAAAAAATCAAGAAAAAGGAGGAAACGAAGATGAAGAAATTACGAAGGAGAAAATTACGGATAATATTGTAGGATAGAAAGAAGAAGAAAAAACGAAGAAGAAAAAAAAAGATGATGACGAAGAAGAATAAAAAAAGGAAAAGATTTAGACAAAAAAGAAGAAAAAAAAGAAGATGAAGAAAATTACGAAGAAAAAAAATACGGTTAATCTTACAAAATAGAAAGAATAAAAGATGATAATAAAGAATAAAAAAGAAGGAATAATTGCGACAAAGAAGATGAAAAACAAAAAAGACGAAGAAGAAAAAGAACAACAAAGAAAAAGAGGAAATTTCGGAGAAGAAAAATACGGATAATCGTGTATAGTAAAAACGTCGTATAGCCCCCTTCGTGCTGGGGGTGTAGTTTTGGGGCAACGGTCTTGATTCACTCATATGTTACAATCTTCTCTCTGTCATCTTCTCTTGGTCTAGTGTCAAAATGTTTTGGGGTTCGAAGAAAAAACACATCAGCAAAAGGGATTTTGCCTTCTATTTTTTTCTTTCTATGTACCGTGTCCTTTTAGGACGTAGGCGATGATGGCTCTCCAACTCCCTCTATCCCTTGCAGCTCTCAACAAGTTCCTTCCCTCTGCTACCTCCCCGAGACCACGATCAGTCATCCACTTTCTTAAGGCCGCTGTGTATGTCATGCGTTGTTTTCCCTTGTCTGTCTTTGCCTCTATTCGACCCGTGAGTGTCAGATTCTCCAGGCCTTCTTTCCTTTTTATGCGTCCCAGGAACTTTAGCAACCTCTTCCTGATGTTAAGTATAAGCCTCCTACGTTATTAAACACGTCGGCGTGTATATTTTTAACTAGCTAGTGGGGTTGTTTCCCACCCCACTGCGGAGCAAACCTCGTGATTTTAACACCTCCACATTGTTCGATATGAAAATCTTAACTACTCGAAATCACTTTTTGTCTCTCTAAAATTCCCACGTTCGGTTTCAGCCGGTCAAAATCAACATCCCTATTTTGTCTACCTTAAGGTCAGCCTCAGAATCTGTGAGCCAAATACACTGCCACTAAAAATAATAGTCTGAAATTATTATTTAACAGAAAGAAGAACAAAAAGATGATGAAAAAGAAAAAAACTAAAAATTAAAATGATTTCTTTTCCTTAAGCGTTTCACTTGCCGTTTCTCTCTGCCCGTCTTACTTTCAATTTGTCTTCTTCTGAGTATTATATTCAACAAGCCCTCTTTCCTTTCTATGCGTCTCAGAAATTTCAGCTGCCTCCTTTCGATTGTAAGTATAAGTTATTTTGTCGCTCCTATTTTCCTTAAAGCTTCTTCAGTTGCGGACATGTTCAATCCATGGTATTTCAGCAAGCGTCGGCAGAACCACGTCTATGCCACATCAAGTTTCTTCTTAAGGCTCACGGACATATCACCTTGAAACACCGGTTCCCGTACGATTAACGAATTTAAGCAACGTCGAGCCTGGTTAGTATGTCAATGGGTGACTACGTAGAAATAACAGGTTCTGTAAGCTTTGTTGTGCGGATGGTGTAATGGATAACGGCAGGGAATTGTTAATTGGAGTGCCGAGTTCCAATTCCCGTTGGGTCGCTTATATTCACTTACGTGTAAATGCACAAAGGTATGGATCCGCCTTATCTCTCCTTACCTATGGGTTAATTAGTAAGATTTGTATCACTAAACCATTATTATCTCTCCAAAATATCCTTACAATCTAAAAATATTTCTGGCTTTAAATAAACTAAAATGGGTTGATAAACCGTAAAAACCAATCACTCAAGTGTATTCTTCCTATTTGGTTTCTATTTTACTTATATATTTTCCTATTTCTTAATAGTTTGATTAGTATCTGGAGGGCATCTTTAGCCATCCCTCTACGTCTTCGGATTTCAATGTCACATTCCCCGTCGTTTGTTAGAACACTAGCCACGTAGACGAATTTTTGTAACAGCTTGATTATGGCGTCCCAAATACAGAGCTAATGCCTTAGGCTGTTTCAACAATGAATTCTATCTTTAAGAGTCAACAGTTCTTTCTTTTTATTTTCCTTTATTACCTTATCTAAGAGGTCTTTCTGTTTCCAAAAGCTCCCGCAGGTGCATTAAATTACCCTGTAGTTGTTGACTGTGTAAAAGCGAAAGATAAAAGAAATGCAAAAGAAACAGGTGCCAAAAGCCCCCGACCTGGGCAAATATTCTCGTTTATCACGCAAAACCGACGAACATGAGGATTTAGGTCGGGCATTTTTAGCGTAAGTATAACATATGAATTCCAGCTTCTCCGTTTTCATTAGAAATATTTACGACGACTTAATTGGTTGGGTGCGCTTTTATTATGCGATTCCTGTTTAGGTTAATTTGGCTAATTTAACGACATATGACCTCTTTAGAAGTTATTTAATGCTTAATGTGAGTCTTATCGGACGGGAATTATAATGAATTAATAGACATACAGTTATCTGAAAAAAAAAAACAAGCATTGGTCCGGTTTACAACTGAATTAAAATCAACTCGATGGTCGTCCATGGGTTTCGTAAAATACATTTATTGGATGCTTTAGTACACATCATCAGTGATGTTTCAAGCCGAGGTTCATTAGGGGTCTCGGGTCTTTCAACATCATACCTCCTCTCCACGGTGACCCAGCCGATACTGATCGGGTATCGACTTGTGTACCTTCCGTCAGCTACAATTTTTCCATCTTCCAACGTGCACACCATACGACACTTCTTGGCAAATTATTGTCCAATCCCGGGTGATTTTCGGTTTACCAGCAGTGTACGCTCTTCCAAAAAAAAAGGAAGGAAATACAGCCACAATTTCTATCTGATGGTGTGCTTGGCTTTAAATAAATATCTATATAAATTTATAGTTACTGATTTTACTTTTCAAAGTTTAGATTAATAAGAATTCTCATGTTGTGTAAAGAAGTAAATGAAAACTATTTTTAGTGATGAAAGTTACATTGGTGGCGGTTTGTCTAAAGGTTGAATCCTTATATTGAAATTGTCAACAAAGACAATAGAAAATAACTCTGGACTTGAAGGTAGAAATAATATAGGCGTTTTTTTTAATTTGTTGACAGCTCAAGAAAATTTTTGTAAGTTGTTGAAGAAGACGTGTTGAATATGACAAGCCATAATTAGAAACTTTAAACTAGAGTACATATTCCTGAAAGGCAGTGTTATTTTCCTCCATGCAAAGCTGATTATTATCCACTTTGTCAAAGATTCAAAGATACGAGAATGGCACCAAGTCTCAACAGATAAAAAAATCCACGCAAAACTTGCGGTACATCTTTAAATGAGATTTATATGGAAGATGGTAAACGATGTTCATGCAAATAAGAACTCTAAAACTCACAAAAATGTGCGCGAGTGGAACGAGACTAAAAGAAATGTGCGCGAGTGGAACGAGATTAAAAGAAAAGTGCGCGAGTGGAACGAGATTAAAAGAAAAGTGCGCGAGTGGAACGGGACTAACAGAAATGTGCACGAGTGGAACGAGACTAAAAGAAATGTGCGCGAGTGGAACGAGATTAAAAGAAAAGTGCGCGAGTGGAACGGGACTAACAGAAATGTGCACGAGTGGAACGAGACTAAAAGAAATGTGCGCGAGTGGAGCGAGACTAAAAGAAATGTGCGCGAGTGGAACGAGACTAAAAGAAATGTGAGCGAATGGAACGAGACTAACAGAAATGTGCGCGAGTGGAACGGGACTAACAGAAATGTGCGCGAGTGGAACGAGACTGAAAGAAATGTGCGCGAGTGGAGTGAGACTAAAAGAAATGTGAGCGAGTGGAACGAGACTAACAGAAATGTGCGCGAGTGGAGTGAGACTAAAAGAAATGTGAGCGAGTGGAACGAGACTAACAGAAATGTGCGCGAGTGGAACGAGACTAACAGAAATGTCCATGAGTGGAACGAGACTCACAAAAACACATGCACAAGATTCACAAAATGACACAACTAATTTTGAAATTCACATCAATTCCATTCTTTCAAAATTGACACCCAGTGAGAAATCACCTTAAAGCCCCCGCCCGGCTCCTGTAGGTTCGCCAGTGTAGCTTGGCGTTGGGTAAGCAATCATTGTATACTTCTTTTCAAAACCGTTGAGAGAAATCCCTGTGACATATAGTATATGTGTAGTCTTAGTTTTTATTAAAAGAAAGAAAAATGTAGAAATTGCATTTACCATTCCGTTCGTGATACTTTATTTATGAGAAGGCACATAATCCAGTCAATCGACTCCCTCCGCGCACATTCAATTTTCACTGCCAATTCGATCGAGATAAAATCGCAAATATTCACGCAGCTATCGCTTAGTCATAGTCACACTTAGACGCGCATCCTTATATTCAAATAGACACGTCTGTACAGACACGTCTCGGAAAAGCAGCGATCGCTTTGCCACAAAATGTCATTTTCCGCATGTTTATTTTGACGGTTCACTGGTCGACTCCTCCTTACGGAATCAGACACCAAACGGATCGATAAACCGCACAACTCGCTTCTTTTTTTTTTCGTTTGACGATAGTTAGATAGATAAGAAAAGAATTAGATAGATAGATAGATAAAATTATAGATAGATAGATAGATAGATAGAATTATACAGAGATAGATGGATAGGAATAGATAGATAGAATTAGATAGCGAGAAATAGATAAATAGATAGATACAAATAGATGGAATTAGACAGCGATAAATAGACAGAAATATATAGTCAATGGATAGAAAGGAAGAAATAGAGAGAGTGATAAACAGATAACAATAAAAAAAGATAAGACTATAATTAGATAGATATATACAAAAGACCAGAATTATAAGATTTTTTGTGGGGTGGGTAGATAATTATGATTTACGGATACAAGTTTTATTTAACCCATAGCAGGCAGAGAACTGTATTTTGCGAGTAAGTGAATATAATGAATCCAACCGGAACAATTTTGAGTAATTACCTATTACCCCAACGTATTCACAAGACGTCCAGATATTGACCAGGCTCGATGTTGCTTAACTTCGATGATCACAAAGGAGTCGGTGTTTCAACGTGATGTGGTCGGAAGAGATAGATAGATAGATAGATAGATAGATAGATAGATAGAGATAATATAATTAAGATAGATAGATAGAGATAATATAATTAAGATAGATAGATAGATAGAGATAATATAATTAAGATAGATAGATAGATAGAGATAATATAATTAAGATAGATAGATAGATAGAGATAATATAATTAAAATAGATAGATAGATAGAGATAATATAATTAAGATAGATAGATAGAGATAATATAATTAAGATAGATAGATAGATAGAGATAATATAATTAAGATAGATAGATAGATAGAGATAATATAATTAAGATAGATAGATAGATAGAGATAATATAATTAAAATAGATAGATAGATAGAGATAATATAATTAAGATAGATAGATAGAGATAATATAATTAAGATAGATAGATAGATAGAGATAATATAATTAAGATAGATAGATAGATAGAGATAATATAATTAAGATAGATAGATAGATAGAGATAATATAATTAAGATAGATAGATAGATAGAGATAATATAATTAAGATAGATAGATAGAGATAATATAATTAAGATAGATAGATAGATAGAGATAATATAATTAAGATAGATAGATAGATAGATAGAGATAATATAATTAAGATAGATAGATAGATAGATAATTTAGATAGAGAGAGATATAATATAATTTAGATAGATAATTTAGATAGAGAGAGAGATAATACAATTTAGATAGATAGATATTATAATTTAGATAGATAATATAATTTAGATAGATAGAGAATGTAATTTAGACAGATCGATAAATAAATAAAATATAGATAGATAGGAATATTAGATAAGAATATAATTAGAGCGATAAAAAATATACAGAGATATATAAATAAATAAAAATATAGATATATAAATAAAAATTTATATACCTAAAAAATAATTAGATAAATAAAAATATAGATAAATGAAATATAGATAGATAAAATAAAATGAGATAAATAGATGAAACTATAATTTGATAAAAATATAACTCCATAGATAGATCGATAAATACATAGCTAAAATAGTATTAGATAGATAAGAATAGATAGGTAGATAGCTATATAGATAGATAAGAATATAATTAGATAAAAGTAAAATTAGATAAAATGAAATTAAATAGATAGATAAGAATATAATTAAATAGACAGCTAAGAATGTAATTAGGTAGATAGGAATAGAGATAGTTAAAAACAGAATTAGATTAAGAATAGATTTAGATTGATTCAAATATAGTAACATCAATATGACAACTTCCTTGTCGCGGTCTTACTTGATTAAATAATGAAGAACTAAAACTGAAATCAACAGTTATCTTCCGCACATATCCCCATAGACTTCTTACTCTGTAACTCTCTACATGGAATGGCTCTTGGGTCTTGTACAGGGTGAACACCATTGTTAAAAAATATATATATACATGTGTGAGCATTCACACACGCATACGAGCGGTATATTCAAACTTCAGACTATTAACATCTTACACTCTACACTGACTATCTCCCGATTTCTATCTTCTTTCTCTGAAGATGTCACCCGATGGCTAAAAGGAGTCGGATTATATGACACATAATTTTAGAACATTCCTTAGTATCTTAACATCCGATATCAAACGACTTACTCGACATGACGTGAAACTTACCACATGGCTTAATTGACATTCTTTCTCCGTTCTGTTTAATAAATCATGTTTAAGTGAACGATTGCTGCCTAAATTGACATTCTGGTTTAATATCAATAGACAATAAGCAGAAGGTTAGAAAGTCGTCAAACTTTGCAATAATTTATTTTCGGAAAGATAGATCGAAAGAAAGATAAATGAAAGGATGAAGTACAAAATATTTATGCATTCCTTGTTATTGCTTATAAAAAAAATAATCAATGGTTGTTTGAAAATTTGATAAAACTATGAGCAGCTAACGTAGATTGAAAGGGATAAGGAAAAAGATGTGAAGATACAGTTAAAGAAGAGTAGAAACGTAAAAATATAAATAATGTTGGCTGTCCATTCTTATTGGATTTCTATGGGTCTAGCTCGTTACATCACGTGTCCCGCAAACCATTAGGGCCATAGGAACGCCAAATATACTGCAACAGAGGTGTGTCTAGGGTGAGATACTTCTTCAGGTTGGCTTCGAATTAATTTTTCTTCCTCCTAGATTGGCTGCAAGCTAGCTCAGTCTTCCATATTTAATCCATAGCTAAATGGGGATGGCTGCATGACTTTTTCCAACGCTGTGAACAAAACAGAATCGACCGGGGTTTGAACTCGTCTTGGCAATTTCGCTTTAACTGTCTGCATATCAGTATGCACGTATGTCTCATTATCATAGGTGTTTTAACATATTTTGGCGAATAGATTTAATCCTTGTGGTTTTGATCACAAAACTTGTGCCGATGTGTTCTTCGGCCTACCTCAAGTGTATGGTGTACCCAGTGTCGAGTAACAGTTGCTTTCAATAAATTTTCTTTCTTTTTTTTTTCCATTTCATCAGTTTGAAAAATAGGGTTGTTTACAGGACAGTGTGGAAAAGCTTCATTTATTTTAGCCAGGAATCTGACCTTGGGGAATAGTAACGATTTTACAGTGTCATAACAGGATCTCTGATTTCATATATAGATATCACAGTTGAGATCAATAAATTTACTGAGTTGGCCAACAAGAACATTCTGTGTTTGTGGTTAGATGGCATTAGAAACGTTTACTTTTAACTGAATCAAAAAATATCTTTCCAGTGTCTTTTGACTGCTGTCATATGATGGAAAATGTCTAAGGTGGTCTCAGAAAATATCTGACCCCTTCTGCCGTGGTTTGTCTTTACAAGCCAGATTAAGCCCCCCCCCCTCCCCGCCAAAGGCGAGTATTGCTTCGATATCTGGGATGGACCTGGTCAATCATCACTTTCTAAAATTGATGGAGTTCTAAACAATTTTTGCGGTCTTGTGCGGGATGACTTATATTCTATACTACAACCTCTTTCCGCACAGACACAGTGTTGTTATTTCGTTATTTCCATGTGAAATATTCAGATGAACTTTCTTTAGTTCAACCAATTCAGACCTTTACTGCTAGCCCACACAATACTAGTCGAATGATCCTTATTCTTTCCTTATGCCAAATGTAAGAAGGAAGTAACCACTTAGCTTTTTTCCCGCTTGGCAGCTTCTCTTAACACTTCAATGTTGACCTCTTCAAGTCAGTTTTTCAACGTTATCTATCCTCTCAATTTTTATTTCCTAGCACCTTCCTTTCCGTTCATATCACACGCCTTTCGACTGTGGACATGAGTAGTTCTCGAGCCTTGTAATAGGTGATATTTAGAGCCTCGTGTTGGAAAACAGGTGATTAAATCGAACAGATACTGACCCTGGCGAGACCAAATGAAGGAAACAATTATTGAATTGCATCCAGAATTGGTTGATAGAATGTGCGCAATATTCCATGAGGACAACGCTAAGTTACATGGTTCTTTGGTAATCAGACAATAATTGTTACGTTTTGCCGCTAACAAGTTGTTACTCATCTTATTCACAAGATTTCTGGTTTTTACAGAATTGTTTTAATGCCGAAAAAGATAACACTTCGGGAAATTATGTAAATTCCAGAAAGATGGCAAACGGTAAACATAAAAAAAATGTCTCCCCTTTTTACACAAATGGACTCGCCCAGGGTATACATATACTACTGCTAGTGAATACCCGAGAGAAGAACGAGAAAGAAGAACGAACGTAGCGAGTCAGAGTCAGCGAGCACGTAGACTCAGTAAGAAGTCAGACAGTGATACGTCGATTCCAAAGACTGTATATATATATTTTGCTACTAACCTGTATTGCTGGAACTACTAACCTGCATTACCAGTTTGTATTATTACATCAATACATTTATTTTCCTATATTCCTTCTTGGCGTTTGTTATTTATTGTTACCGGATTTCATCCCGGAATTCACAACATTAAGCCTCCCTCGATTTAAAGAATATCGGATTTAATGAACGACTCATGGATCATAAGCGCCATAACAGAATCTGACATCTCCTTTTACTAAACGAAGTCAGACAAATGTTTGAACAAATCATTGAAGTCCGTGTTAGGTTATTAAGTACAGGTTAACCTGGTTACCTATAAACTTTGCTGGAAATTGAAAATCTTGCCGATTTCAGCTATTAAAAATTCAAGAGAAAACCTAATTGTCAACAGTGTGTGTGTTTGAGATAGAAAGAAAGAGTAAGAGACACTAATCTCAACATTTCGGGACGTTCAATGTGTATTCAAGGCCAAGGAGTCTTAAAAGCCGTGCTGAAAACCCTGTTAGCATAGTTACATATTAGATTGGGTTATACACATTTTCCGTGTTTTGTTTATGAACTTTAGTCTTCAAAAATAAAGAATAATTACATTTTATTCACTGATGTATTCACCGTTATTTGCTATGTTTAATTTGTTTCTTTCTTTTTTTTTTCAAGCTACGCTTCTATGCCGCTCGAATATAATTCCACAGGTTTTGATGTGAAAAGGTTTTCGACGTAATCTTGAATCAGAGTTCCATTAGAGAACGTCTTCCCCATCAAAACGTTTTGCTGCTATCAAAAACGTAATAGTCGATTGGTGCAAAGTTAGGTGAATATGGCGGTTGTGATAGAACAGACTACCTAGTGCCAAAATTATTTTCCTGGGTTGCGCTGTACGCGGCCTTGTATTGTCATTAAAAACAACATGTTTTTATAGACAAGCACAGGGAGCTTTATGGATATGTTGCAGCTGCTGAAGGTATATTTAGTGTATTTATGTGTATTTAGAATTCATTGTGTTTTTAAGAGCTCTAAAATAATTTAGTTCCAATTGAATCCATTACATTCATTTTTTTTTTTGTTTTGTTTTTTTTTCTTCGAGGTACGGAGGAGTAATGGAAAGCGGCTCGGATTGAGGAATTGGAGAGTCGAATCCATTACATTCACTTATTTGCTAATACCCTTGGGAAATGTATGAATCCTCTTCTTTTCCCCCCAGCTATGGGTAAATAGCAAGGCAGACCGGGTTCTATAGTCTACCTCAAAATGAAATGGCAACCTACTGCGGGACGAAAAATCTGCCTCGTCAGTCATGTATCAAAAACATACATGATCGCCTAAGGCACATAACTGACTGAGCTGGAAGATAAACGGTAGAGTATCGGATAGCGGCTCGGATTGAGGAATCGAATCCTTTACATTCACTTAGGTGCTAATACCCTTGGGAAAGGTATGAATCTTTTCCTTCTCTCACCCACCTCAGCTATGAAACAGGACAGACGGGGTTCTAAACCTTGGATGGCAACTGGTCTACCGCAGAAAGAAATGGCAGCCTACTGCGGGAAAAATTTGCCTCGTCAGTCTTATATCGAAAGATACATGATCGCCTAAGTGTGTATCACGCATGGCACATAACTGAAATGCATTCTACTTCGACGATCCCGACATAACATTGCCTTCCTTCGATGGAGAACTGCTTTTGGAGTCGTTTGTCGAGATTTATCCCTGTCTGACTTTTGTGTTAGACATTATTGTAAGCAACCCATTATTCATCATCTGTTATATATTTAAGGAACGGTTTGCTTGGATCAAACATTTGTCACAAATTTTTCCAAAAGTTGGAAATTATTTAATACGCAGTATTTTTGTTGACGGAAGAAAGTATCCCTGCTCAAATTGAGTCACATTTGCATGGGAATAATGAACGCATTACCCATAATGCCGTTGCCTGTATACTTAAGATAAACGTAATAATCTCAGAAACCTTGCTCTTTGGAAAAACAGCGTCTAAACAGGAAGAAAATAATCAATGGTTTCGTGCGTTGCTTTCAATTTTCGTGTTTGTTATTAACGAAATGATTTTAAAATGACTCAGGCAAAGCGGGCAAAGAAACGTACGTTTCGGCTGCCAGGGATCCACAGACTTTATTTATTTATTATTTTCTATATAAAAAACGTGTTGAATAATGATTGCAATAACATTGGCGCTAGCAAGGGGAAAGAAGCAGCCTTTTACTCTCAAAACAAGAATATTTGAGCCCCTGAATGGTGATGAGGGGTCCCCACAGTGAAAGCTAATTAAAACCTAAGTTTCCAACTGCGTTCAATCAACGAACGAGAGATACACAAAGAAAAGAAAAAGGAAAGAGTTTCTTTCTTTCACACTGATTAATACCTAAGGATATTTTCATGTGCTTAAAGTAGAAACTTGTTATTTGCTTCTGGGATTGTTATAGTTTGCGCAAAAGGCGAAACGGATGTTTATCATCATTTTTCTTTGCATTAATCTCCTATTTTATTGACGAGAGCAAAAAGACAATTTATGCTATCATTAAGCTTCTTCAAATTCTGGCCAATAAACAAGATAGCAATTTCTAGCCAATATAGTCATAAAGTATGCAGGCAAGCAATGTATCACTCAACCTGTCATCCTAAAAATACCTTTATAACATGGCACTTGATGTCACTGTCTTAAACAGATATTTTTAATACGCTCACACACACACACACATATCAATTCAAATGTCACTGTAGTGTGATACTTCGTATTTAAAATAGACACCATATTTTAATTTATTAAACTCGGTCACGAGCAAGTAAGGTTCTATTATCTATTTTTTAAGAAAACAAGATCCTTTTCACTTACAATATTTTCACGAAAGCTTCATACCTACTGAGTTTCATATCCGAAACGTAAACAAATCATTTTTTAAAGAATTACTGGATTAAAAAGTGAATCCATTAATTCTGTATATATATATATATATATATATATATATATATATATATATATATATATATATATATATATATATACTACAGTATGTATATGTACGTATGCAAAAAAAAAATATATATATATGACTTTTGACCTGTAGTATATATATATATATATATATATATATATATATATACACACACACTACAGGTCAAACGTTATGCCCTGTATTTCTCTAAAAAATAACCTTAAAATGAGATACCTTTGTATTTTAAGTAAAAATAAAATATATGTACCTACAGTGTATTTTCTTTTATTTTTCAGTCTCTCTTCAGTCTCCTCTTCGCCCTGGGTATGACGATAAACTACGTCCAACAGCAAGGCTTCTGACCGGAAGGTTTTGGGGAGCGTGAAACCAACTCTTAATTGCTGGTGTTCCCAGGTGCATCTTGACCCAGGGTTGTAGCACCTGTTAGGGTCTCAGCTATGAGTAAATAATTAACCCCCAAACTGGGGTCAAAACACTATGAAAGTGTAAAAATATGTTTTATTATCAGAAATACTTTGGAACTACATTCCTTAGTTTCACCAGATCACGCACCATAGTAGCGAACCATTCATTTCGTATGTGAGATGTAATTTTAACTCGTGAAGCTTCTTCCCAAGAACCGTTGCTTTGTGGAACTGACTCCCGAGAGGATGTTTCCCGATCACTCCAATCTTAAGCTGTTCAAGTCTAGGGTCAACCGTTACCTTCCGCACATATCCCAATAAACTGTGCCTCGTACTCTGTAACCTTTTACCTCGAGTGGGTCTTGGGCTTTGTAAATGATGAACATCATTGTAAAAATAATTTCTGTTCTAGATCTTAGCTTCAGTCAGTTTACATTTTTCTCCTTAACACCAAACTCTGTCAATGTTAGGTTAATATTTCCGTGTAACTTCAGATAGACGAAGACTTTATTTTAGGGTTTTATATCTCTTGAAAAGTTGCTGAGAAATGCGTTTATGATTTTATAAGCATGACTCTGAGTAGAAACAAAAGTTAGTTAATCGCGAAGACCCTATTCAAGGTAGTGGCATGCATACACAGAGTCATGGAAGTGTATGTATCTATACCCACTTCATCCTCGTACGGATTTGTATTTAAGGCCGCTCTGACGAAACATTTATAAACACTGTCTGTAAAAAAAAAGACTGCTTTGGTTAGTTTGTAGTACTGACCAATACACGGGCGGATTTACTTCATTGACAGTCTCTCTGAGGAAAGCGGATCAGAGTTGCTGGACTAAAGCCATCTCCGGATTTACCTGAAAAGTGGAATCAAAATATACAGTGTACTTATTCATAATTCCCGGCTACTTGCGTCCAAGTGAGGAAGAGGAACGAAGAGACCGGAATGGTTACGATCAGTACTTGGGTTCCTACCACAGAGCGCTGTTACGAATGTTCATTTCGAGTTAAAATTTTACTTTTAAGCTGTTCTGCAGATGTGGCTTTGGGACATAGTTAAATTTGCATTAAAAATTATCTACTTTCGATATCTTCTTCTTCTTCTATGCAATATATATTTTCAGGACGTGAACAGTAATGGTTCTTCACAACTTCCTGCCTTGTGATGCTCTACGTAACTTTTGAGGCTTTACATTCCCCCATCTTTATTCTGTCATCCATTCACTCAAACACGTTACTTATTTTTCAACCTGCTTTTCTTACTTACATTTTTCCTGTGGATGCTAAAATATCCAAAGGCCTCTTTCCCATTTATGCTAGTATAAATTTTCTTGTAGTTTCTATTATTCTTCAAACTTCCTCATTGTAATAAGTAATAAGGAGTGCCAGAGAGAGCGATAATAACAACAAAAAACAAAAAATTGCAATATGAGTTCTGGTAAAAGCATTAATTGATAACAGCAAAAACTGCAATATGAGCACTGGTAAAAAAAATAAATGCTGAAGATATTAGGTTTATAGATGTTAATAATACCCAGAAAATCATACAGAGATGTCCTCAAAGACACAGTGGATAAAGGCGTTGGTTAGATCCAGTGACAGGACCCAATGAGTGGGAGTTCAATACCCGGTTAAGGCAGTGGAGAACTTTCAGAAGGGAATTAACAGGAGATAACTGATAACTGACATCCATTAAACATAGCGCGTAGAACTAGAACAGTCTACCCCAGTGAGCGAAATAAAGGGTTTAGTTCGACATTCCAACCACCTGAAGAAGGCCGGAGCGTACAACGGCCGAAACGTTGTGATAAATATGGCGACTAAGATGAGGACAATAGTCCGAATAATGTAAATAGTGTATATAATACGTTCATCTTAAAAATATAGACAGATTCCTTATTGTTTATATGTTCTGTCCATAGTATTCTCAATATTCGTCGATCGAACTACATAAGTTTCTTTTTCATCTTTGGGGAGATGTTCCAACATTTTCTGTTATACAGGCGATAACATATTACGTAGCAGTTCAGTAACCGTTTTTTTTTTTTTTTCTTTTTGTTTTCTTTTTTGTTTTGTTTTTTTTTTTTCTAACTACATTTTCCTATCTCTTAATATATTGCTTGGTTTCTGGAAACCAACTTTCCGTTATTTATTTTCACCTTCGAATTTCTGTGTCACAAAGTTCTGATGAGCTTTCCTCTTTGGTACCTAAACCTTATGAATCTAAGCGTACTATTAGATTGGCGCTAATATCTCAACATTTTTACCACTGAAATGGTTAGATATAACCGTAGGTTCTATGCTAGTAGTTCCTTCTCTCGCATTTGTAGAACTCTCTTCCGGCTTCTTGTTTTCCAGTCAACTTTGATCTTCAGAAGTTTAAATGCAATACCAATCGTTATCATTTGACTTCTTAATTCCTGTTCTCTTAGCGTCCCATCTCCTTAATAATGTTTTCTTTTTCCCATATTTTGTCAAATTCAGTAACCCCTTGCGATTTAGTGGCATTACTGCCTTGCTTGGAGTGAAATGATTAAAACAAATTTTCAGATTTCGAAATTGAGCTGCAGAGGTCAACGTCTTTAGTAATCGGATAGTCAAGTCTATCCCGGGTGCAAAAGTATGCTTTCTACTTAACGATCGTAGAAAAACGATCTAAGAGCTGTTATAAAAATCAACAAAAATAAAATAAAGGAAACACTAGATAGAAAAAAAGTTTTCTGTTGTTTATAGAAATAAAATCATTTTCATAGCTATACTGTTGAAACACGATTTTATAGGCGATATTTTACGGTAAACTTGACATATTTGAGAAAAATATTAGAATCATCCCCTTTCTTTCTTGTTTAGGATTGGATTTCCTGTTCCTTCTAAAGTTTACTTCAACTCTGTACCTCTGACGTCACCATCTAAACTCTGAAATTTTATTTACTATTTATTTACTTTTTCTCAACAGAGATATTTTCGCCTATCATCCGGTTCACTCTCCTCCCCGATATTTGATAAGGAGTAGAGGTTTATCCTTCTTTTTTTCTTGGCTTAAGATTAGGTTTCCAGTTCCTTCCAAAATCTACTTCAACTCTGTACTCGTAACGTCTCCGCCTGAACTTCGAAATTGTATCCGCTAATTAAATCTTGAAGTCGAGAATTACCTATCTTCCCTGTTATCTTGCCCTTTCTTCCGCTAATACGATTCCACAGAGTAATCCTCTACCTTGAGTGACCCATGGGCCTTATATTGGGTAAACATTAGTAAAAAAATAAAAAAAGGCAGCATACAGATATGAAATGAATTGATAAACATACAAAATAGAGACGGGTGTAAGACAAGGACGAGTCTTCTCACCGGACTTATTAAACCTATACAGTCAAACAATTCTAAGATAATTAGAAGTCCTACAAGGATACATTATTGGCGGCCACATTCGTAACAACCTAAGATAAGCGGATGCCACAGTGTTGATGGCAGCCTGAGAAAGGATACTACAGAATGTAGTGAAGAAAAGCGAGAAGAAAGGACTAAGCATCAACTGCAAGAAGACAAAATGCATGATTGTTAGTAAAAGCAAAATCCAAGATACAAATTACAAACTGGAAATACCAAAATCAAACAAGTCAGTATGTGCCATGCGTGATACACGCTTAGGCGATCATGTATCTTTTGATTCATGACTGACGAGGCAGATTTTTTCCAGCAGTAGTTTGCCATTTCTTTCTGCGGTAGACCAGATGCCATCCAACTCTATAGAAACCGGTCTGTCCTGCTATTTACCGATAGCTGAGGGATGGAGAAGAAGAGGATTCATAACTTTCCCAAAGGTATTAACATGTAAGTGAATGTAATGGATTTGACTGGAATTCGAATTCGGCTGGATGCCTTGTTAGAGACAGAAATAAAGACACAAGAGAGGAATTGAGTTAAACAAATATATTAACAGAAACAGTAATACAAGTATATACAAACGAGAGTGTTACAGCAAGAATGTTCGGTCCGACTATCAGAGCTGACTGCTAGAAACTTCAGCCTTCAAAAGGTAGTACCTGCTCCTATTTATAGCTGGGAGAGTTCATGCGTGCGTGGATAAATTACCATAACAGTGTTTAATAAGTGTTTTAACAGCGAACGGAAAGTGCGACATCGAAATCTGAAGATGCACCGGGATAGCGAAAGATGTCTTTCAAAAGCTAAGCAAAGTAATAACTAACAGAAAACAAATCGTTAGAAACATGTTAGAAAAGTGTTTCTGGGCTGTTACGTAATATAAATCCTCCTATATAGCAGGGAATGCTGGACAATCTTATCACAAATGAATAACGAATTGAAGTAACAGAAATCTAGTTCTAAAGAAGGATACTGAAAATACCTTGGACCGAACATGTGACCAAGGACGAAGAAAATGGAAACAAAAAAGGACACTTCTCTTTAACATCAGGAAAACATAGTTGAAATTTCTGTAGCACATAATAAGGAAAGAAGGCTTGGAAGATTTGATACTCACAGGAGAGATTAAAGGCAAGAGAAAAAGAGGAACAATAACGTATAACCGACATAGCGAGCTTGGGAAAATGGATGGCGGGACAAGTTCTAGAAGAGATAACAAAAAGCCAATATTTATTAAAAGCTACAAAGGACAGGAAATTGTGGAGAACCATGATCGCCCACGTCCTGAATGGACACGGCACTAAGAAGAAGAAGTACTAAAATCGTAAAGAACTCACCCTGTCTTTAAAAAAAGTACACAGCACCCGCCCTTATGTATTGGTGAATCAAATGAGTAATAAGTTCAATCCTCCTGTGTACCTCGCTTCAATCGTTCTTTTGTTCATCTAAGCTTAATAATTACATATACTTCACCTCAGAAAGAAATGTCCGACTATTTATCGTAGAGCGGACCTGGTCATCACTAGTTGTGCCACGGTAATGGCTTTGTGTCAAACCCAAGTAAGTTTACTTAATGAATATTAAGTTATGTCTACGAATATATACACAAAAAATTATTTACCTTCGGACTAACGTTCGTCCTGTGTGTAACGATAAACTATATCCTGCAGCAAGACCTCTGATCGGGAGATTGGAGGTTTTGAGGAGCGTGGAACCACCTCTTAATTGAAGCTGTTCCCAAGTCCACCCTGACCAGGGATGATAGCACCTGTTAGAGTCAAAGCTATGGCCAAATAGTCAACTCCCAAACAAAAATCAACACTAGATTTTTATATTAAAATTACCAACAATATATTTTATGATCTACAAAATATATGTCTAAAAAACATACCTTTAATCTGAAAGACTAAAATTATGTACAAAATATTTTGATTTCGGCATTAAATAACCCACAGAGGTTGGTATGCCGCCGAACAAAATTAACTAAGCAAACAACCAACATGAAAAAAACTCTTTCGTGGCATTAGTCCTTATAATATCCTATAATTTCTTAAAGAAATCAAACTGTATTCCAAAATATAACTTCAACAAAACTACAACATAAAATACATATATCACCACCACTAGACATGTATCATCACAAAAGCTGAGTATCATCTACCATGTATTCAACTGTGAAAGCAGAATAACGTATATTCTAATTGTATTAATTCAATGCGCCCAAGAAAATTAAATTACGCCATTAAATGACCCATAAATTGTTGATATGATGTCAATCAAACAAATCAAATCAAATCAATCCTATATGGCAGTGGATGTTGGATAATCTCAGAGATGAAGATGAGTCTTGAAACGAGAAAGATATGTGGTTCTTCCGACGAATGCTAGGAATACCGTAGGCAGAACATGCAAATCAATCGAAGTAACATCACCAGCTTTGTTATTATCACGAACATTTCGGTTGTCGTGTACTCAGGTGTTCTTATGGTGTCCGTCAATGCGAGTAACCTTCAGAGAATTTCGAACTGAATCTGAAGGCTACTCGGGTCAACAGATACCAGAAATGGACCGAAAGGTATAACAGTCGAAAAGTTGTGAAAATAACAACAAAGATGAGGACATTCGTCTGAATGTAAATAAGGAGATAAAAGATGTGGAAATGATAACTGCTCATCCTATAAACTCAGACAGATACTATAAATTGTCTTGGCCAAGTACCAGTCCCACTAAAAGATCAGAGATCTCGACTTATTAACGCGAGATTGAAACGCTAACAACATTTTCATTCACACTTTGTCACCTCTTTTTTAAATGACGCTATTCATTTTTTTTTTTTTTTTTTGGTCTATTTGGTTAAAGGCCTTATTGATATATGCTCATGCGTTCATGTCTTCTTTCACATCTCTAATACCCGGGACCCTAACACTTGCCAGGAAACAGACTTGGTCGACTTTTCTACGAACTGAGACATGAAAAAAATAGCAAAGTCGCAGCAGTGATCTTTTATGCAAAGCATACCAGTAAAATACCGAGAACAATGCAACTGGCTATATAAATGATCGGCAGGTGGGTGAGTGTTGCGGGCTGGCGGGTGGGCGCAGGTTGTGTGGTCGTCGACGGTTCATTTGTTGCAGGGACGGAGATAGAAAGAAGAAAAAAAAAGGAAAGAGATAAGCGAAACGACAACTCCGAGAGAATTTCTAAGGGAACGTTGAGAGGCAGTACATAAAATAAAAAATTCGTAGAAAACATGAAAGTGGGGAAGGTAACCGGGGGCGGGGTGGGGGACAGTATGAGTGAAGATTTCATGGGAAAGAAAAAAAAAACCGGGTTAATTAAAAAAAAAAAAGATATGTATCTGTGTTCATTCAGGAAAAACTGGATATAATTCAGACATACACGCATGCATTTATAAACACATACATTACTATTACTATTATTATTATTATTATTATTATTATTATTATTATTATTATTATTATTATTTCCTTTGATTCCTAGTGTGTACTCATTTTTTCCCGTTCCCCGGAAGAGATCTGAGTTCAGAAATGGCATCATGACATTTTCCACTGAGAAATTTCGAAAAAAAATATATATCACATATTTTACATAGATAATGCCCTTCTTAAAGTGTGGGTTGTACTCGTGGGAACAAATTTTTTTTTATATTTCTTTAAGGCATGGGCTACCAAGGATTCCTTGAATGTGCTTATTGGAATCTTTTCCAGTCAATCCGAGGGCTCCAACTATAACTGGAATTTTTGATGTTCACACATGCCACATTTTATTATTATTATTATTATTATTGCTATTATTATTATTGTTGTTTATCAACAGATACACGTTTGTTTTTTGGGGGTATTTTTTTTTTTCAGAAAAGAAATGACACAGTAGGTGACAATGTTAAACAATATTTCAACAGAATGTCTGTCTTCTTCAAGTTATATGACTGAACCGAATGACAGGAGAGTTCCATAAGATTTATACTAAGCTGTTTGATTAATTTCTCTTAGTAACTAATCAACTCACTCCAAGATGAACAAGATCACCATCATATTAAGCACGTTTTAGTTGCATGCCTTCACGTTTCGTTTTGAGGCGTTCGCTACCAGTAAAACCGTTTTCTATTACAAGACAAGCAAGCGTGTTGTTGTTGTTGTTGTTAGGTGCATTATGTATGTGTGAGGTATTTTGGGGTATGTATTAGGTTGGTGCAAAATTAATGACGTAATAATATCGTTTTTTGACGTATTTTTAACGTCAAAAAACGACATTATTACGTCATTATTTTTGCACCAACCTAATAGGAACGAATGGTGACGGTTAGACACTTACGGTTAATGAGTAAACTGCAACAAATGAATGGGTCGTGAATCTGATCAGCTAGATATGGGATTGTGTCGACCAGCCTTGACACATCTCCCCATTTTTTCGGCCTTCTGCCACAATTACTCTATTCAGTTAATAATAAATCATAGACAAGCAACTTTTATACAAAGACTTATAATTTTTTGTACATATGTATATTTTTTATACTTGAAAAAGTTTTTTTTTTTTTTAAATATAACTTGAAAACGATAGACATACTGTCGAAACATTGTTTAAACATTGTTTTTTTCTTTTCTTAAATCGCGCTCTTCTCTTAACTGTTGTATTATTATTATTATTAATAATTATTATAATTATTGTTCTTATTAATATATTTATACGGAGGAACGTAAATAAGCCAACAAATTCGACAGCACTTACTTCGATTAACCCGTTACGTAGAACGATTACTTCGCTACTTATGTAAATGCAAATGCAAAACCAGTCTTAGTTGGCAATAAAATAAGTGACAGGTGGCTATTAAAAGGCACTGTTGATTATTTACGGTTGATTTGTTTAAATAATGCACTGGCTATTGCTTGCGTCACGTGACAATAATTGTAAGTGAAATGATGCATTGAAATAAGTAACCAGGTAACCTTTTTAAGTTCTCTGAGTATCGGTGCCCATGAATAAGCCTGGTTATAAAATATATATTTTTTTTTTGCACAACGCATATTTAGTTCCACTCGAACAGCTTCTTTCCACGAAACGCTACTTTGTGGAACTGACTCCCAAGAGGATGTTTCCCCGTTCACTACAATCTTAATCTGTTCAAGTCTTGGTTTAACCGTTATCTTCCCCACATAACCTCATAAACTGTGCCTCTTACTCTATAACCACGCTGTGATTCTCTACCTCGTGTGGCTCTTGAGCCTCATACAGTCATTACTGTAAATATTTTTCCATTAACCATTTTTCTTTTTTATGTGCCATTTCTCTTCAAGACGTGGGTGATCATGGCTCTCCACAATTTCCTGTCCTTTGTAACTCTTAGTCGGCTTGTCTTTTTGCTGTGTCCTGTCAACCATTTACCCAAATTTGTTAAATAGATTATTCGCTACTTTCCTCTGTCTCACTTGCATTCAGTATGCCCTGTTCGTATCAAATTCTCCAAACCCTCTTTTCTCATAATGTGCCCTAGAAATTCCACTTGTTTCTTTCTGATTCTTTTATCATTTTTTTTTTTTTTTAGCCATTTTCCCTAATAATTCCTCGTTTCTTACATGTTCAGTCTATGGTATTCTCAGCATCCTTCTGTAGAACTACATTTCTGTTGCCTCACGTCTTTTCTTCATCTGTAAGGAGATTGTCCATCATTCACGGCTATATATGAGGACCGATTTTATATCTTTCTTTTTTCTTTTTATGTGCCATGTCCTTTCAGGACGTAAGCGATCATAGCTCTCCACCTCCCCCTATCCCTTGCAGCTCTCAACAATTTCCTTCCCTCTACTTCCTCCCCCAGACCACGTTCTTTCATCCACTTGCCTAAGCCCTCCAGGTATGTCCCGCGTTGTTTTCCCTTGTCTCTCTTTCCTTCTATTCGACCCGTGAGTATCAGATTCTCTAGGCCCTCCTTCTTCATTATGAGTCCTAGAAATTTCATAACAGTCCAAAAATATTTCCTTTGTTTCTAACGAAATTTTCCTGTTTCTTAATACTCTGCTTAACTTTTAGGAGGCATCTTTCGCTATTCCAATGTGCCTTCGGATCTCGGTGTCACATTTTCCGCCCTATTGTTTGCGTTTTTGGACTTCTTGTTTTTTTTTTTCTTTTGCTGACAACCATACATTCTGTCTTCTTACAATTGATGTTTAGTCCTTTCTTCTCGCTTTCTTTTACTGACTTTTGTAGGAGGTCCTGTAGTTTCCTTTCTGTATCTAACATTGACACTGTGTCATTTGCATATCTTGTGTTGTTATGACTGTGGCTACCAATAATGTATCACGTTCTCTCAGCATTGCCTCACTGTTAAGTTCAAATAATCCGGTGCGAAAACACATCCTTGTCTTATCCCTCTTTTCCTTTTAAACATTTAACCCCAAGCAAGCTCGTGAATTTCACTAGTACGCAGGGGGTTTACAAGGAATGAAAGTGAAAGAGAAAACAGAATAGGGAGGATTGAGGGAAGTACGAAAGATGAATGGGATTCAAGAAGATACAAGATGGCAACTGACTTTCTAATTTTATGTATTTACGAGTTATGCTTTGGGGTGCACTTTCCAGTTGTCCCATACACTAGAAACGCCTCCCCAGACCGACAAAATCAAAAAGTCCCTATACTAACAAATCAACTACGGTGAGATTCGAACCCGGGTCTCATGCTCGGAAAGCATAAATGGTGATTGATTTTGCATCTAATTTTTTGAAGATTGTAGGTAAAGCAAAATGTCGGGAGAGCTCCACAGGCGAGAAGTGCGAGCGACAAAACTATTAGAAATAATAGTAACATCTAACGTCTTCAACAGTATAAAACGATGAGACCTAGCTGCCAATCTAGTACTGCACTTAAATTTGTAGTATTAAAGGTGAGAGCTCATCTAACCAATTGCTATGAAAATATTTATAGAAAAGACATACTACAATAAGCACGAACATAAACATCATATTCTTCATATTTCCTAGTCTTCGAGCAAGTGCTTGGTATTTTCCCATTTCTTACTCTCCTTATCCACTTAGTGGTCCGCCGACATCCACAATCTGACAGGTACCTTTTTTTTTTTACTTTTCTACGATTATCAGATTTGATCTTGCTGAGTTGGAGCGGTCTGTGTAGGAGTCGAAATTCCAATGTAATTTGTGATTTGATATTTTCATCTGGTTTGACATGATACTTTCATCCACATTGTCTAAACCGAGCCGTTTGCAGAGTTTCCATTTTTAACTGTTCCTACCCTATCGTACTTTTTGTATTATTTTGGGTGCAGCTTGCTACATTCACAGATTAAGGGGCTTACCCTTTACGCAGAAACCAGGATCTGTTTTGATTCGTTTGGTTCTGATGCCCTCATTCTGTACTGCGATAACGGGGGTTTGTGTTTTTCTCTTTAGTTGTCCTCTGCGCAGTCATATCTATATTTTCCTTCTTTTTTTTTTTTTTTTTTTTTTTTTTTTTTTTTGTCCACGGTATTTTCAGTCTGGTTCTTAAAGTCTCTGCAGGGGTCTGTTCTTGATTCTTCACGCCTTCTTCATTTTTCGGGTATTTTTTATTTATTTGTTTATATTTATTTTTGCGATTACGAGTCTTCTATCGCCTTTCTTCCTTCCTGCCTTTTTACACACACAGACATACATACATACATATATATATATATATATATATATATATATATATATATATATGTGTGTGTGTGTGTGTATGTATATCGGGATGTGGAGCTTTGTGCATGGTTTGCCGAGTTTATATGCAGGTCGTTTAATGGATGACGACTCGAAATGTGATGTCAGCGAAACGAGTTCAAGTTTCAGTCTGAAATTACACGCCATGCACTAATGGGTTATATAAGTTCAGTATCCTAGCTTAATTTGAGTTAATTAAACTAGAGAAGGCATGAAACGTACTAATTATTAAATTCAGAGGGCGAGTCCCGATATTTGGCCCTTAGTGTACGCCTGCGTTACGCCACTGATTTCTCGTTCTTCTTCTTATCCGCTGTTCTTTAATTATCATTAAAACCATTATTGTCTTTTATGTCTGTTATCCTTAAGACAATGTTTCACTTATAAGTGCTAATGAGTACAGATGGCAAGTGTTTTCTCAGCGGGATTAATTAACCTGTGTGATTTAAAGAGAATCAGAGGTCCTTCCAGGAATTATATTCGACGAACATAAATTAACAGCATTCGTACGCAGACGGTGATTCAGGAAACGGAAATATTAGAAAATAAAGAGGCCTGACCATTAATTGTAAGAAAATGGAAATCTAAGTGGCGAGTAAAAGGGGCAGCTCATGTTGTAATTTACACATCGGGAACGTCAGAATTAATAAAATTCGAAAATTTAACTATGTGACTAGTATGATAAGAACCGGCGGATAGTGTGGCACAGAAATCCGAAGGCTCTAAGAAACAAGGAAATATGCTTTTCAAAATCTGGTCCTGGTGTTAAGGGATGGAAAAAAATAGCATTGGAAACAAAGAAAAATATTCCTGATTTCTAATTTCCTACACGGTATTGGCTTTCAGTCATGTCACGTTGAAAGAACGCTTCTCGAACGATCACCGAAGTTAAGCACCGTCGAGCCTGGTCAGTAACTAGATAGGTGACCGCTTGTAAGCTTGGATTTGCGGATGGTGTAATGGATAACGACATGAAATTGGAAATCGGAGAGCCGCGTCTGTTATATTCACTTACGTACAAATACCCTTGGAAAAGGTAGGAATCCACCTTTTCTCCCCTAGCTGTGGTCTAATCAATACGAAATGTACCAGTAAATCATTATTAGCGCCAAAAGATTCTCACACTCTAAAAATATTTGTTGGCGAAACAAACTTTAGTATTCTTGTAGCTAATAATCTAAGTACAATTTGTCTATGAGTTGAATATTGTTGCCAGATATAGTCTAGTGTTCATGCTATATATTTAGAGACCCTTGATAAAAGCCAATACTTCTGGTTTTAAATAACCTACAAAAGGTTGATAAAGCATAAAAACAAATCAATCATTCAATCGATCGATCATATATGGTATTGACATCTTCACAATTTTATCACAAGTGAAAAGAATGGTTTGAGGGAATCGAGTTATATTTTTACCGATGACTGTTGAGAATAATGTGGGCAAAGGACACGAAAAACGGGGAAGGTCTGAGAACAATAAGTACAAAGAAACTGCTTCCCTGCCAACTACAATCTTTAAACATTTACATGCAACGCCAATCGCTATCTCGAATCATCTTCCTGAACCGTGTTCATTTATTGTACTAGTGGATTTAATACAAACAGAACACACACTAAGCTCAACTGAAGCAAAAGAAAGCATCTAATAAACTACTTGATAGTTTTGTGAAAATGGCTTCCGAATTGATTATCACAAATTGAAAGATTGATTGATTCGTTTTCTACAGCTTTTGTAGGCTATTTAAAGCCAGAAAATACGTTTATTTTGTAAGAGGTTGTATTTTTAAATTATAGTGGTTTCAGTGAAACAAGTCTTAGTAAGTAGCCCGTAGCTGGGGATAGAAGAGGGGTATTCCTACCTTTCCTTATTTGCGCGTAAATGAATATAACGAAGCCAACAGGAATTGAAACTCGGTTGTCCGATTAACAATTTCGAACCATTATCCATTGCACCACCGCACATCCAAACTTAAAATACCTAATATTCCCAAACGGTCACCCATCTAGGTACTAAGCAGGCTCGACGCTGCTTAAATTCGGTGATCATTTTGTAATTAGGGTTTCAACATGACAGGGCCGTAAGTATAAAGCGATAGAAACATTATATAAGAGAAAATATTGCTGAGAGAGGGACAAAGAACTGGAAGCTATCGGGAGCCATGATCGTCTACAACCTGGGGTGATATGTCATGGGCACTATCTCAGATTGTATTAAGTAAGTCAATATTTTCAGAATAAATTCGGAATCGATTGCGATACTACGTTAAAATGCATGTACGATCACTTGGGGCATACAGCCGACATTCCTAGCTTTACCGTGGATAACTTCGAGCAATAACCGCGTAATACCGATGCCCCCCGTCAGGATTTTATGTTTATATATTCGTTTCTAATCATTTCACTCGAAGCTGGAAGTCTATTGCGTGTGAAAGAAAAAGAAAACCATTAATAATGAGTGAGAACAATAAAAAGAACAGAAAGATAACGATTGCATTTAAATTTTTGAAAATCAAAGTTGACTGGAAAGCAAGAAACCGGTACAGAGTTCCACAAGCGAGAAGTGCGAGAAAAAAAAAACTGTCAGCATATAAATTTGTTTAAAACTTGCCATTTCAACTGTAAAATGACGATACCTTGCCGCCAGTCTAGTAATGCGCTTAAATTCGTAGAGTCTTTTAGCATGAAGATATTTATAGAAAACGCACGGAGAAAGCTAGATTCCGGCGCTGGGAAAGTGACTGAAGCCGAGATGTTAGGTCAGAACCAATAACATTGCACATTCTTCTTTGGGTTTTATCAAGGATCTCTAAATACACAGCAGAAGCAGCAGGCTATATGTGGCAGCAATATTCAACTCGGAGACGAATGGTACTTAGACTATTAACTTCAAGAATACTGAACGTATGGTCGCCAATAAATGATACAGTGAAGTGTGAGCTTCGAATTGGAGACATCAGAATGAAGCAGACATTTAACTGTCTGGTTATTGCAGTAACAGACAACGGAAAATAAGGCACAGAATTCCGAAGGTGCATTGAACTCACGAAAGATGACTTCCAGAAAATAATCAAAGTATTAAGCAGCAGGGACATTTCATTGGAAACAAAAAAGACGTACTGAACTTCGTTTCATATATCTATCTTTTTATATGGCAGTTAATGCTGGACAATTTCCATCCAAATGAAGAAGAAACTCTAAATGACAGAGATGTGGTTCTACAGACGGATACTGAGAATATCAGGACTGGAAATGTGAGCAACAAGGAACTTTTAAGGAAAAGGGAATCTAGAAGGACACAATTCATCCCAAGCAAGGCGATAATGCTACTAAGACGCAAGGGGCTACTGGGAGAATGAAAAAATAATTAGAAGGAACGGGAAACCATTTTATTTTTTTTTTTTTTTACAGACATGTTCACTCAGTACAAGGCCCGGAGCCACTCGAAGTAGAGGGTTACAGAGTAAGAAGCACAGTTTAGGCGGATATGTAGAGAAGATAATGGTTAGCTCTAAAGTTGTTTAAGATTAAGGTTAACCATTATGAGATGAGATTGTAGTGATCAAGAAAATATCCTCTTGCGAGTCGGTTCCACAGAATAGCGGTTCGTGGGAAGAAGCTGCTCGAATGGAACTTACTTCTCAGAAATGGACTACGGAGGGAATCAGCGTGCTTCGCTAAAATGTGAGTGTCATGGTGGGTCATAGCCATAAAGTTTAGTACCCTACACGCAAGCCATCAATCTGCCACTGGGTAGCATGCCACCAGCGGTAAACGCAGGTAGTCCGCTGTCGGACCGCCTGCGTGTTCATCTCAGCAATCACTGGCGGACCACTAGAGGCCCACCAGTGGCCTGAGGGTGGCTGCCACCAGAGGCGTTCCCATCGGCAGCCCGCTGGCGTTCCTATCGGTGGCCCGTCTGCGGGCCACTAGCGGCTTGTGTGTGGAACTAAAGCATGTAGTTCGTTTGGATACTCTTGTTTAAAATAGCGATAGACCATTGAGAGGCTTGCGACGTTTCGTCTGTGAGAAGGGTGTTGTAGGATGTAAGATAATTTGTCACCCACAATCCTAAACACGAAGCAAAAGATAAGCATCTACTACTGTTCAATATATTTCTACAATTTTCTGTTATTTGTAGCTCTAAATAAATTGTCTTTTCCATATTTTTCATGAACCCCGTTCCGCTATCCATTTATCAAACTCGACAATTATGTTATGCGTTTTTTTTTTCTCTGTCCCTTTTTTTTTCCTTCAGTCTACCCTGTGAGTATCAGATCTTCCAAGCCCTCCTTCCTCATTACATGCCTCAGAAATTTTAGCTGTCTCTTTCTGATGTTAAACTTCCTTTTTGTTTCCATTCTCTTCAAAACCCCGTTGTTGCATATATATTCGGTCCATGGTTTCCTCAGCATCTTTCTGTAGAAGCACATTTCTGTTGCTTCAAGTCTCTTCTTCATCTTTGAGGAAATTGTCCAGGATTCACTGCCATATAGGAGGACGGGTGTCACTTAACAGTTCAGTACTCTTTTCTTTTTTTTTTCTATTAAAGTTTTTTTTTTATGCCTCTTAATACTGTGCTTAGCTTCTGAAAAGCATCTTTGGCTATCCCAATGCGCCTTTGGATTTCAGTGTTGCATTTTCCGTTCTCT
>OZ010576.1:43256887-43264387 GCA_963932145.1 Acanthosepion lycidas
GATAGATAGATATGAAAATATTGCGATAGATAGATAGATAGATAGATAGATATGAAAATATTGCGATAGATAGATAGATAGATATGAAAATATTGCGATAGATAGATAGATAGATAGATATGAAAATATTGCGATAGATAGATAGATAGATAGATAGATATGAAAATATTGCGATAGATAGATAGATAGATAGATAGATAGATAGATATGAAAATATTGCGATAGATAGATAGATAGATAGATAGATAGATAGATAGGAAAATATTGCGATAGATAGATAGATAGATAGATATGAAAATATTGCGATAGATAGATAGATAGATAGATAGATAGATAGATAGATAGATATGAAAATATTGCGATAGATAGATAGATAGATAGGAAAATATTGCGATAGATAGATAGATAGATAGATAGATATGAAAATATTGCGATAGATAGATAGATAGATAGATAGATAGATAGAAAAATATTGCGATAGATAGATAGATAGATAGATAGGAAAATATTGCGATAGATAGATAGATAGATAGATAGATAGATATGAAAATATTGCGATAGATAGATAGATAGATATGAAAATATTGCGATAGATAGATAGATAGATAGATAGATATGAAAATATTGCGATAGATAGATAGATAGATATGAAAATATTGCGATAGATAGATAGATAGATAGATATGAAAATATTGCGATAGATAGATAGATAGATATGAAAATAGTGCGATAGATAGATAGATAGATAGATATGAAAATAGTGCGATAGATAGATAGATAGATAGATATGAAAATATTGCGATAGATAGATAGATAGATAGATAGATAGATAGATAGATAGATAGATAGATAGATAGGAAAATATTGCGATAGATAGATAGATAGATAGGAAGATATTGTGATAGATAGGAAAATATTGCGATAGATAGATAGATAGATAGATAGATAGATAGATAGATAGATAGATAGATAGATAGATAGATAGATAGGAAAATATTGCGATAGATAGATAGGAAGATATTGTGATAGATAGATAGGAAAATATTGCGATAGATAGATAGATAGATAGATAGATAGATAGATAGATAGATAGGAAAATATTGCGATAGATAGATAGGAAGATATTGTGATAGATAGATAGGAAAATATTGCGATAGATAGATAGATAGATAGATAGATAGATAGATAGATAGATAGATAGATAGGAAAATATTGCGATAGATAGATAGGAAAATATTGCGATAGATAGATAGATAGATAGATAGATAGATAGATAGATAGGAAAATATTGCGATAGATAGATAGGAAAATATTGCGATAGATAGATAGATAGATAGATAGGAAAATATTGCGATAGATAGATAGGAAAATATTGCGATAGATAGATAGATAGATAGATAGATAGATAGGAAAATATTGCGATAGATAGATAGATAGGAAAATATTGCGATAGATAGATAGATAGATAGATAGATAGATAGATAGATAGATAGGAAAATATTGCGATAGATAGATAGGAAAATATTGCGATAGATAGATAGATAGATAGGAAAATATTGCGATAGATAGATAGATAGATAGATAGATAGATAGATAGATAGGAAAATATTGCGATAGATAGATAGATAGATAGATCGATAGATAGATAGATAGATAGATAGATAGATAGATAGATAGATAGGAAAATATTGCGATAGATAGATAGATAGATAGATAGATAGATAGATAGATAGATAGATAGATAGATAGGAAAATATTGCGATAGATAGATAGATAGATAGATAGATAGATAGATAGATAGGAAAATATTGCGATAAATAGATAGATAGATAGATAGGAAAATATTGTGATAAATAGATAGATAGATAGATAGATAGGAAAATATTGCGATAGGATAGATAGATATCAAAATATTGCGATAGATAGATAGATAGATAGATAGATAGATAGATAGATAGATAGATAGATAGATAGGAAAATATTGCGATAGATAGATAGATAGATAGGAAAATATTGCGATAGATAGATAGATAGATAGGAAAATATTGCGATAGATAGATAGATAGATAGATAGATAGATAGATAGATAGATAGATAGATAGATAGGAAAATATTGCGATAGGATAGATAGATAGATGTGATTAATTTTTACATCAACAAATATGGAAAACTGATAGTTACTTTAGCTCATAGGACCAACGGAAAAACATGGTGAGACAGATAAATTATGTAGCGATTTGATGTATAAAGTGTTTGTGTGTGTGTGTGTTGTAAGTAACGAGAAAATGAAAGGGAGCAAGAGAGTCAACAAATAGTGAGATGGAAAGTGAGAAAATGAATAACAGATTTTGAAAGAGAAAGAATATATTTCCTGTACGATTAGCTGAGTCCACATACACACGGACGTTCTCCTGTTCGCTTTTCCTCTTTCTTGTTTGTAGATGTGCAAAGCTTCGATACGGTTCTCCTGCCGAACGTGTCAGCTAGCGTCACCCGCTGAGAAATACCTATGCCACTTCAACAGTAACGAGGGTGTTCGTAGCTATGTTTGCGTGCCTCAATAAGACAGCTGTACACAACACAATGCGCATTGTTCCCACTCACGCATGTACAGAAATTCTTGGCAAAAGGGCTTAGTTTTATGATACGGATCCAGATGCATGGGCTCAAGTGTAAAGAAATATTTTTTTCCCCCTATCTCGGGATACTTTCTCTGTCAGAATGGACAGTGTTGCAGAGAGGGATGAATAAACGTCTAATGTGGGAAAATATTAGAGATGATGTGTCCGTCGTCCGACATGGCAGGGAACGCTGGACAATCATGAAAGAAGCAAAAAAAAAAATTAAAAGTATCAGGTTGGTGCAAAAATAATGTCGTTTTCTCACATATGTTACTATCTGAGTAAACGACATTATTTTTGCACCAACCTAATAACAGAGATGTAGTTCTACGAAAGGAATCTGGCAATACTATGGACTGCACATGCGAGTAGCGAGAAAGTTTCAAGGATAACAGAAACGAAAAGTGTGGGGGAGGGGGGAAAGGAACAAGAAAGAAAGAAGCAAAAAGAGACATTTTTAGGACACATAAGAAAGGAAGAGAGCTTGGAGAATTTGTCACGCACAATACATATTGAAGGCAAGTGGGATAAACAGTAACATCGAGTAGTCTATCTAACGAGCTTGTGTAAATGGATGAATAAACAGGGATTGTGAGACATTATAAAAAGAAACAGTGTTAAAAGCTACAATATACAGGAAGTTGTGGTTAGATCGCCCACATCCTGAAGTGGACTCACCCCACATAGAAGAAGATATGACACTTCGGTTATGTGAATACATAAACAGACTGATATCAGCGTTCATGGTTGTGAGAAAATACAGTATGATATATACAAGATATTATACGTCAACTAACCTTTAGCGACCACCATATTTTTTTTTTAACGAGATAAGCGTGAACTGAAGGAAAATTTATACAACTTCTTGTTTAGCTATGGTTGTAGTGGTCGCGAATAGTACCCAACAAGGACAAGTGTTATTTACCCTGGTCTCCGCACTGAGACGGGATGTGAAAAAAAAGGTTGTGTTTAACGTGGGGAAGCCGAGCGATTACACTCGGGCTAAGGACAAAAATTGCCCAGTCCCCGCAACAGTTATTAGGTTGGTGCAAAAATAATGTCGTTTTCTCACATATGTTACTATGTGAGAAAACGACATTATTTTTGCATCAACCTAATAGTTGCCCGGGCATCGATATCCCTATCGATCACCACCTTTTTAGTAAAATAGGAGAGAGAGAGAGGAGAGGCTGTAGCCTAGGGCGCAGCTGTTCCTCGGGACCGGGCACCTCGTAGTATTTTTTTTCCTCAGCTGCGTCTCTGATCGCGGACAGAGACACAACTGAATCGCACGCTACCCGAAGACAGAGGTGGAACTGAGAGATGATAAATCCTACCCGACAATCCAAGTGTAAGAAGAAAAAAAAAACATTAATCTAGGTTTGGACGCCTGGCGTTGAGCAACAATTAGCACTCTCGCTTCGAAAATCATTAAAAGCAAGTGCGTCACTAAGTGTTCACAAAAAAAAAAATGATTTTCCCCAACAAATATCTAGTCCTAAAAATCCTTATCAGTGTATTTGCATTATACATAGTATAGACTTATATCCACGGCACTGCTTCCATTAATCTACAATACCTGACAATATTAACTTTGTGATTTTAAATGCATTCTATCGTAAAAGCATCATCGATGCATTTACATAACAAGCCATAGTTCTATGCCCTCGTTACTGCTTACATTAATTCACGACCAATGGCCATATCGACTTCATGATGTTCAATGCATTTCTATCGTAAAATCATTAACAGTGCATTTACATATCGTGACCCTATTCTCTCAGAAATGCTGGTTTTAATTCTTGACCATGGACATATCTTTTCTTCGTGGTTTTCAATGCATATTTATTGCAAAATGTCTTCTTTTTCTTATGTCTGTAAATATATAATTGAATTCAACATTTGAGCTGTAGATATGATCATGAAAATTTTAGTCTCACGCTTTCGAAGTGGCTCCATCTTGTTTCTTTGCACACGCTCTCAAAAAGTGTACGACTCACAAAAAAGTGTACTACTCTCAAAAAGTGTACTACTCACAAAAAGTGTACTGCTCACAAAAAGTGTACTGCTCACAAAAAGTTTACTGCTCTCAAAAAATGTACTGTTCACAAAAAGTGTACTATTGACAAAATGTTTACTGCTCACAAAAAGTTACTGCTTATAAAAAGTTTACTGTTCACAAAAAGTGTACTGCTCACAAAAAGTGTACTGATCACAAAATATGTACTGCTCACAAAACGTGTACTGCTCTCAAAAAGTTTACTGCTCACAAAAAGTGTACTGCTCTCAGAAAGTTTACTGATCACAAAAAGTGTACTGATCACAAAAAGTTTACTAATCACAAAAAGTGTACTGCTCACAAAACGTGTACTGCTCTCAAACAGTTTACTGCTCATAAAAAGTGTACTACTCACAAAAAGTGTACTACTCACAAAAAGTGTACTGCTCTCAAAAGATAACTGGAAAAATCCGTACTAGATACGGATTGAACAAAGCTTTTCGAAGTGTAAGAAATTTGAGTAGATCTTTGAATGTCATGAATTTCTGTAATTAATAATTAAAAAAATAAATTTTGATAGTACTAGATTGGATGCAAAGTCTCTCGAATTCACAGTTGAATTGTCAAAATGTAACCGTAAGTTCTATGTTAACAGTTTCTTTTCTCGCATGCGGAACTCTCTTCCGACATCATGCTCCCCAGCCAACTTTGATATTAAAAAATTAAATGCAATGTCAATCGTTATCCACTGTTTTCCTGATTATTCTTCTATTGTTTTCGCTCTTTAATAATGTTCCACTTTTTTCTTATTGTTTCACACTTAATAACTCTCTTGTGTCTTAGTAATTTTAATTCCTTGCATCGGGTGATGTGATTTTAGAAAGTGTATATTAAAAATGAGTGTTTTAGAAGAACTGAAAGGTAACGTTTTAATTTACAAATAACTGTCAATCAATGTTTTGGGGGCTTTTATTTGTTTTGTTTTTTTTTGTTTTTTTTAAGAAGTAGAATATTTAATATTTAAATATTTAGTTGTTATCTTCTCTGGCCAACGTGTCTCATCGCTCATGCTTAACATATTCAAGAACGAAAGACAGAAAAAATGGTGCTATAAATCGGGAAAAAAAAACGATTTTAAAATACCATTTTAAGCAGCTTTTGTTAAGCCTTATTGAGGAAGATTTTATTTCAATCCTGACGCAAAAAATAAAAAGTAATTGTATTCTTCTATTTTTATTTCATCAAAATTTCTACAATTTTCTAAAATCATAAAGTAACCAATCTTCTGCATTTTGTTCCGACTTAAAATTCTTCTACGTTTATTTCGGATGTGCCATTAAAGTCTTCGAGATGCAATTTCGCAATTAAATTACCTCTTCTACTATTATCATCATCACGACGACAACGATCATCACCACCACTAACAACAACAACGCAATTATTATCAAGAAAATAAATTCAACAGATATTTGTCAACCAAACAAATATTTGATCGACATTAATGAGAAATGTTGACAGAAAAGTTTCTAAATCAATAAAGATGGCTGTTGGAAAGTTGGAATTTTAATCGTTGCTTGGCGTTGGTTTTTAGCGACGAGGAACGTAGGAAAATCAGGAAACACGGAATGAAAATTTAAGAAAAAAAAAAAAGAAAAGCCTGAAAAATAATCCGCGTCGCTTACGTCTAAAAAGAATTAGAATTCAGTAGAAAGATTTTTTTTTTTAATTTTTTTGTGAAAAGCCTCAGGAAGAATCGAACTCGCGATTAATGTCTTTCCACAACACTGAACATTGCTTCTCTACGAAGTAGCAACAGCGACATTAATGCAAAGAGAATCGACTGAATATTCTTGGTGGCTGAGATAGTTGCGTATCTGCTTCAGGTACTAATGTTTGGGATTCATTTTTTTTTTTTGTTTTTGTTTTTTTTGCGCGCGAGTGAATTCCCATTTCTTCGATATAACAATGACCTTTCCAGATACAAGTCCTACTACTGGGTATGGTGGTGGAGTTGAAGTTGATTTCAGATTTTTTTTTTTCCAAAGGTATTTGCGTGTATGTAACGAATGGCTCACCGATTTCTCATTCACCACCCGTACATGCCAACCCAAAAAGAAGAGAGTATTTGTTGAAAATTGAATGTAACGATCTCAACCTGAATTCGAACTCAGTTCGCCAATTTCTCGTTCCGAGCCTGTTAACCATCACACCTCTTGCACATCCATTGACATATAATAATTAAGAAAAAAAAAATTATATTTCATGACTCATATGGAAACCTAATACTTTTGAAGACTTGATAATGCTAATTAAGACGTGTTTTAAAAATGACGGTGTTTTTATCGTCATTTTAAAAGCATATTTAAGATAGAATTGATTTTTTTTGATAATCAATAGTAATTTACTTATGCCGTAAAAAGGAATCGATACAAATTACTCTCAGATATTCCAAATAAAATCTACTTACATATTTTATATTTTGTCTTTTGATTGCATTTCGTAAATGTAATCGCAGTACTAGATTGGCAGTTAGGTCTCATCCTTTTATAGCTGAAATTTCTAAATGTAACCGTAAGTTCTACGCTAACAGTTTCTTCTCTTACACTTTTCGCTTATGGAACTCTCTTCTGGATTTTTGCATTCCACTGAACTTTGATCTTCAAAGATTAAAATGCACTGCCAATAGTCATCTTCTGTCTCATTGAATTCTGTTTTCTTATTGTCCTCTATCCTTAATGTTTTTTCAGACTCTTTTACTCTTAGTAACATTTGCCCAGCCCCTTGTGTCTTAGTGGCTTTGTCGCCTTGATTGGTGTAAAATGATTTTTAAAAATGGGCAATGTAACGGATATCAACGAAGGAAGTAGAATATGTAAACTG
>OZ010576.1:43269387-43348109 GCA_963932145.1 Acanthosepion lycidas
GAGCAACGACAAAGTTTTTGAGAAAACAGAAACAAAATGAAAACTTATGCTTAACATCAAGAAGAGGCAGTTGAGGTTTTGGGGGCACATTATGAGAAAAGGCAACTTGGAAAATCGAATTCTTACGGGACAAATAGAGGCCAAGAGTAAAACAACGCATAACATACTTAGTGAGCTTCAGTAAATGGGTGGTAGAACAGGGCTTAGGAGAAATAACGAAAAGACAAAGTATATTAAGAGCTACAAAGGGCAAGAAGTTGTGGAGAGACATGATCGCGTACGTCCTGTTGGGAGACGGCACATAAAGAAGAGAACTTAAATAAAAACCTGGAAATGGCGCTCATTTGGCAGCGGCGATGATTAACATTTGTGTGTTAACATGACCGTAGTAAATGTCTTCCTATGATTTGGATTTTGTTTAATTATCATTTTATCTGCTGTTAACCAAACAGCATAAAACTGTAGCAAAAGCAACAAAAATTGCCTACATTAGAAGTTTCAAAAATACAGCAGAGAACGAATAACTATTTGATATTTATTCACTACTAGCTTAAAGCCGACATATCGGGCGGCATTTAAGTTAAGTTCCTAGATCTTGATCGGGCTTTCATCACAACAAGTAGGGGAGGAGTAGATGCGATAAGCAATAATAAACTAGAGAAGAACTCAAAACCGGTCGCTGCATTTAAGTATTGGATTAATATTTAAGCTTACCTTTCAAAAGTTCAACAATAATTCTTCTGCCGCCACTAAATTTAAACACAATTTGACGTACGTAGGTCCTTACTTTCCGTACAAACAATTATTGTTATTCCATGGGTGACTTTCACTAGATTTCGCAGTTAATTTCGATTATTCTCAAATTTATTTCCTAGTTTTAAAAATCGTTACCGTACGAAAAAATTCGTCGCAAAAAATCACGTAAAACAAAATCGCCCAAACATTCACAGTAATGAAAACTTGGGAATTCAAAATTTCAGGATTGCGGATCTGTATTCGGCCCGGAATGTTTTTAATTTTCCCACGGAGTCAGCCTGATTCCAAAATGGTGTGATATGTTGGGTTACGGCCCCTTGGAGTAAATTGAAAACGTGTGACACAGTGACACACTGGCATTCGCATTTATTATATAGAAGTTAATCACAGACGAACTACGACGACTGACATGATCAACAATAAGTGCCTCACATTTATATCAAACTAAAGAAAATTTTGAGTACTACTAACAAGCTAATCTCAAAGATTATTTCTCCCATTCCTCAATAGTGACGGCCTTGTGCCAGATTAAATTAAATGGCCACTTTTCCATGGTGTGATGCTTAGCAAGGAATAAAAAAAAAATAAGTACGCTGGTACATGCGTCAATTTATAGAAGCTTTGTTAATAGGAACCTCGCCATGGTGCAATAGCTAGCAACCTTAGAGACTTGTAATTCTCAACCCTTTCCGGCACAACGCCCCCTTTTCACCATAAATCAGAATGCCATCCCCGTTTTCCAAGTTTGTCCGGCTCAAAAGGTGCATTCCAAATAATATGCATATATTATTGAAAATCTTCATTCTTTTTTCATTTTAGTACATATACATTTATGGGGATTATTTTTATAGAGGAGTTTGTTATTTTTAAAACTCGTAATGGGCTCCAAATTTTGTAAATGAAAATAACAAGTAAGACATCCTCCACACACACACACACACACACACTTGAAATTCATCCCGTGGGTGCGGATCGCCCCTGGTTGAGAATACATGTTGTAGACCATTTCAACATGAGGTGAATTCGATATAGATTCGATCCATCACTTATCTTGTACCACTTATTAAATATCAGTCTTTACTAAGTCTATCTTAATACAAGACAAGATTAAAATATGACGAATGTTAATAATAAGATTGTATAGCGTCTGTTTTAAGGAGAAACAAAGGTGAGAAATCGTCAAACGAACGAAATGACCCCAGCAAGTAATGTTGTTAAAAATTCACAAAAAAAAAAAAAAAAAAAAAAAAAAATACGAAAATCCCCTCTCTGTAGTGCAATGATAACAAGCACGCCTTAAAGAGTTATTTTCGCATTTAGTTTGATCTTCACCAGGTGACCGACACTTATGGCCTAGTTCACGACTAAGATAAATAGGTGTTTTTAGGTTGCTTCGTTGACTGGTGTCGTTGACTGTCGCTAGTAGACATTTTTCGCGCGCAGGCTTTCTTTTTTTTTAAGTCAAGATTTAAAATATTGCGGCTTGACTTATACGTCAGGTTGAATGTCGTAACGTTATCTCTTTTTTTTTTTTAATGTTGTTTGGCCTTGTGCCATACACAGTTAAATTTAATACCAAGAAAAGAATTCAAGTGTTTGTCTGTAGTGTACCAGTCAAACGAACACCTGTCCTAAATTCTCATATTTACCAACCCAAACACCTCAAGCATGACGAGGACGGAACAAATAAATCCATTCAGCTCCAGCACAAAGGCTTGATTTCAGTGTGTGTGTGTGTGTGTGTGTGTGTGTGTGTGCGTGCGTGTGTGTGCGCACGCGCATGCGTGCGTCATCAATTCGGTTAATGCATATCCACCTGGCGTCAGATTAAACTGATGCCTTCTGTTTTTTTTATTTGTTTTTTTTTTTTGTTCCCCCCTATATTGTAAGGGGGTCAGTTTAATCTGACGCCAGGTTCATATGCCTTAAAATGTTATTGTAGGGCGATATGTGTGCACAATATAACTTCTAGGGCGATATATGCGTACAGTGTAACTGTTACCGGCGCAGAATGCGAAATGGATGAAGTTCCGTTCACTTCATGGGAAAAGTATGAAACCATCTCTTGTTCCCACCCCTTTTTCACGTTAGTGGTGAATTAAATAACAAGGTAGACTAGGAGGAGTATTTACTGTTGGGTGGCAGCCAGCCTAAGAGAAGAGAACGGGTAACACAATCTTTCTCAATAAATCACGGCAGTTTACGGATAATAAACAAAATCAGTGGAGATATGTCATTTGAAAATGTTATTGTCGTCATAGTTGATGTGTAAAATGTAAATGCTAACAAGATAATAAGAATCCTTATTGGTGTCCTACTTTCTATTTTAACCACTTCAACTGAATTTTTTTTTTTTCTTTTCTGTTATTATTTTCAGTGAGATTATTTTTCGATTTACTTATCTTCTGCTTCTATATGCCGTGTCAGGACTTTGAAGATCATGGATCTTCATAATTTCCACTCTTTTGTAGCTCTTAATATATTTTATGTTATGTCTCCTCAACCTTGTTTGGAAATCCATTTACCCAAGGTAGATTATGCGCTGTTTTCCTGTGTCCTTGTTGTCTTCAATCTATCCTGTGAGTATAAAATTTTCCAAGCCCTCTTTCCTCATTATGTGCCACAGGAATTTCAACTGTTTCTTTCTTGTGTTAGATATAAGTTTACTTTGTTTCAGTTTTCTCTAAAACTTCATCTTTGCTCACATGTTCGGTATTATCAGCATCCTTCTGTAGAACCACATTTCTGTTGTTTCAAGTCTCTTCTTCATCTGTAAGGAGATTCCCCATCATTCATTGTCATATGATATTACATAAGAGTTCAGTACTTTTTTCTTTGTTTCTAATGAAAATTTCCTGTTTCTTAATACTTCGCTTATCTTTTAGAAGGCACCTTTCGCTACCCCAATGCGCCTTCGGACTTCAGTGTCGCACTTTGCTTCCTCTGTTAAAACACTTCCCAGATATTTAAATTGTTGTACTTGTTTGATTTTGGTATCTCCGATTTGTAATTTGCATGTTGGGCTGTTCCTTTTGATAACAGTCGCGCATTCCATCTTCTTGCAATTGATTTTAATTTGTTTAGTATTTCACTACAGGCAACGTCAACAGGCTTTCATATCACAGACATCATATTCTTGGTTAAAAAAAAAAGTGGGGATTTTCTTCAATTTCTATCAAGAAGTAGAGATGATTACAATTATTAAACCTGATAACGAAGCATCTGAAGCGAATTTAAAAAAAAAAAAAAAAAAAATGAAAAAAAAAAAAACAGAAAAAAAAACAAACTTAAATCCAGTCGAAACAGAATAAATACTCTCTTTAGTTTAAAAACCATGTTTGTTAGAATAAAAAAGAAATGGGCAGTAAAGATTATATAAGAGAATATTTTCACTAAGAAGGAACATTTAAGGAAAGACAAAACAGTCACGCTTTTATACGTACATACTTATTGTTGGGTGTAGTGTTTCTTTGACCGTAACCAGGAATAGTAATAGTGACGATAACCAAATGATAGAGAAAGACAATACAAGTGTCGGACACAGTGGCAGATTCCCTTTTAAGTGACCAGTTGTAATAAAGTCATTGTACCACATTTTACAGCGACTACGGCGACTAGAAACTAAACTGTGAATAGTATGTCTCTTCTCTTTCGCCGTTGCGTAAATGGAATGCGATGAGTGTGGGTCTGTCAATGTTGTTATTAATACTCCTTCTACAAATGTGTGCCTGCCCGTGTGTTGTTTGGCGGAGAAAGCTAGTTTGAGTAGTAGTAGTAGAAGTTGTTGTTGTTGTAGTAGTAGTAGTAAGTAGAAAAGAAAGCCACGACGAGGGGACGGACCGGCTGAAGCTGATCATGTTTAAAGGAGAGAGGGAGATGGAAAAGAAGACAATGAAAAACGTACCAGATTAGTTGAGGGTTGGTAGATAATTAAAATAATAATAATAATAAAAGTCAATAAAAAAGGAAAAAGAAAGAAACGATCGAAAGAAGAAAAAAAAGAAGTTAAAAAGTGAGAGAAAACTCAAGAAATACGGAAAAAAAATTTCGTTTGATTGAAAAGGTGAAGATAATGATGATGAAGATGTTGGCCATAGCTAAGAGAGAGAGAGAGAGAGAAAGAGAGAGAAAGAGGCGTACTAGAATTGGCTGAAGTCTCCACCACGCGGGAGGATAAGTTTTTCAACTAATTTACCTACCACCCCCACCAGGTTTTTCTTCTTCTCCTCCTCCTCCTTCTGCTCCTTCTTCACTACCACCACCACTACCACCCATAATCGCCACAAGCTGAATAATCCCAATTTTCATCCAAGCCTTTCCAACGATAAAGATGCAGTTGTTGCTACTACTGATTCTATCAATTGTAGCCAGATTGTGACTATAGGGAGGAAGAAAAAATACTTGCTTTTCAACCGCCGTGTGTTGGGCTTTGAATCAACAAATAACTTGCTTACCACAGATCTACGTGACAACACACTTTATTAAATAACAAACGACGGAAAAAGTTAAAGCTATTTTTTTTTAAAAAAAAAAAAAAAAAAAAAAAAACAATAACCCTATCTTTTTCTTTTCTTTTCTTTTCCGCCCTTTTAAATTATTCGTAAATTACCAAAAACGACAGAGAATAACATAACTTTACGCACAGCAAACACAATAATAAAAAAAAGCGAAGAAGAAAATTTAACAACAGGATTAAAAAAAAAGAAGAGAAGCCTGGATATCTTCACATCGTCTTCCACTTGGATTTTACACGTGTATTTGGCTTGTCATCTTAATATTGTAAAAAGAAGAAAACGAAAAAAAAAGTGGGTGCAAAAGAGAGGGAGGGAAAGAGAGAGAGAGAGAAACAAAGACGATCGTTTCTCTATCTCGGGTGAGATTATTAGACCTTAGTAAAAAAAATAAAAATAAAAAATAAAGGGCGTAGGTAGTAAAAATGAGATGTGTAGTGTCCGGACCTGAGTTGTGTACGAAGTAAAAACATTTTTTTTTCTTTTGTACATAAGAGAAGTTTACGCAATTTCAACAAGATTGTATGTAGTGACATCGCTTATTTTAAACTATCTCCGCTTGTAATATTAAGCAAACTAGAAACAAAGAAGTTTGTCTAGTATATTATATATAAATATATATATAATAATAATATAGACACGCACAAAAAGATACACACATATTCATTCGTGATAAAGGTCTTGAACGAGGAACATCCGACCTATTCGTTTGGGGTTTTTTTCTGCATTTTACGCAATTATTTTGCCTGGTTTCGGCATCATTCTCACCATATGCATCAATAAGTAAATAAATAATCTTTAATTGAAAGAGTTGATTATTATTCTCGAATAGTTAGAAATTGATCGCGATTGAGAGATCTTGAATCAGAATCACATCAAGTAAGGAATTTCTATTCTGCTCGGCACAAGTCATTTTTTTTTTAATTATTTGACAGAAATCCACCAGAATTGCCGTTGTCGGAAAATTTTAAATTGTCTGTTTAACCAAAAGAACAAAATAAAAGTCATCATATTCTACGTGTACGTCCTTCCTTCTGTTGGCTAATCAAAGAGAGTTGAGTTTTCCCAGAGCAACAAAAGAAAAAAAGAAAAAAAGAAAGATATGTAGATAATTTTTTTGTTACCTCTTTCTTTCTGGAGAGATAAAATATGAAATAAAGGAAGCACATAAAAGGTGAATTACCAATTAAAAGAAAAATAGAATCAAATAAAACGTTACTAAGAAGAGGAAAAAAAAAACGCACTAAAACAAGTCAAGTGAGTACTTATTGTCTTGTCTGAGCGTTTTCGCTAAACGGATCTTTAAAAACGTTTTTTTTTTTTTGTTTTTTTTTTTAAGATTTTATCAGTTCTAATATATATAATATATATATATATTTTTAATGACAACTCCGACCCGGTAATTCCCGCTCTGTACTCCTATAAGTTTACCTCTCTCCCTTTTTCTTTCTTTCTTTCTCTCTCTCTTTCCGAAGCTCGTCAGGCTAACACATCTGCTTGGAACCAAATTTTCATACACTCGCATATTCGCAGGATGTATCAAAAATCACTCGCGCATTCATGCTATACCTATAGATTTAATAATTCCTTCTTCCTCTTTTAATAATTAAAAGTTCGACCTCAAGAAATCGACACAAAGAAGGATTTTTAAAAAATACCCAGTCCTACAAAAAAAAGAAAGAAAAAAAAGCTAACGCATAACTCCCCTACCCACCTAAATCAGTTTAAAATTGCCTTGTAATTTTTTAATTACCATATATACACACACATACACACGTATTTTTTTTTTTTTAACATCTTCGGCAGTACGAAGTAAGTCAGCGGTGTGCCTACGGTCTATTTTTCGACGCATTTCAATATCGGATATTTATTCATAATTAAATACCTACTTTGCCAAGTGCCGTGGAGGCAAGTTAAAAAAAAAAAAAAGATTTAAAAAAAATATATCGACAAAAATTAGGCATGTTTGCAGGTATATTTTACCTCTTGTTTCTCGCTGCTTCAGGTAAGACTATTTTTTTGTTGTTTGTTTTTTAGTTGTTTTCCATGTTTAGTGTTTTGTTTTAAAACGCTAGCCCCTCTATGGAAAGGTTTCACAGGAAATTGTGAACCTCAATTTCTTAATGTAATTAAAATATATTACCCTTCTTTCAAGATGCCCTCGCACAAAAAAAATAAAAATAAAAAATTAAGCAAAAGCTAAAAAAGAAAAAAGCTGCTTCGAAAACCAAATGTATTATTCTCTAAATAAAATATTCTATTGTTGATATCCTTCCAGTATTCGAAAGACGTCAATATATCGGCTGATTACTTTCCATTTGTACAAGAATTAGACCGGAATTCTGCCCACTATTGTTCGTGAGAATAATACACACTTTAGAGAAATTAAGTTACTTTTTAACTTCTTAACTGAGTGACTTGCGTTCAGTTATAAATTTTCAAGTGAAAACCAACTGTTTATGTTTTAATATAGTCTAAGTTTTTGTTAACGGATTTAAAACGTGTTTCTTTTTTCTTCTTTTTTTTTTCTTTCTTTAAAGCTTTCATAAATATCAACATCTCTTTCTACGAAAAGAAAGTTTTAGTCGGGACTAATTTTACTTGTGTTCTTCTTCAAGCGCTTCATTGCATTTTAAATTACTTTATAATCTATATAAGTTATATATAAATTATAAATTATATACTATATAGTATATCAGTGACTCTATATAGTATATATAGAATCACTGATATTTTTCGTAAAAATGGTCCAAATATAGAACTTAAATAGGGAATCTTTTTTTTTTCTTATGAGTGTGTGTCATTTTCCTATAAAATCCGCTTGAGATATATATATATATATATATATATATATAAAGTGTGTGTGTTTTGTTTCTTATTTAAAGAATGACGTTTGAGATCGAATCCCCCCTTCCGTAATTTGATTTTATTCATGAAGTTAAACCTCTAGTCTAAAGTTTTGGTTTTAAATGAAATCGATGTATCGTAAGATATTTGATAAGGTTAATTTAAATCTTATATATCCACGGCGCTATAGGGAGGCCTTGTGGCGTCAGCCCCCTCACATATTACTGGACCCTAACTCGCCAATGCGATAGGATGTGGCACAAGGCCGATTTAAAGTAGGTAGCCGAAACGCGTGCAGTAGGTTAAGGCCCGAAATTGCTTGGTCCCCGCAACCACTTTTTGCTTGGACTAGAAATTAAACGAGACTAAATTTGTCTTCTTAAACCTCAGTCTAACACTGTTATGGGGCTGAGGCGCATCCTTTGTCTGAAATTTTTAGTTTTTATTAATTTTAAAAATGCATCGAAAGAATTTTTTTTTTATTATTTTTACTTTATTTATTTTAGTCATTACAAAACTTTCTGAGAAGTTTTATCTGTCTCGTTGCAGAAAAGAAGTATGGCGAGTGTAAATAAAATCAAAACAAAAACCAAATTCTCGTAGAATCTAAGAACTTATTTTAAGTGGAACAGATAAAAAACAAAAAAAAAAACAAACTTGAATACAATACTTAACATCGGATTCCGTCTCCCCTGATTTGTTTTTCCTTTATTTCTGGCGCCATACACCTAATATAGATAATTAATACATGTACAAACTTGAAATGAAAATTGATGTCTTCAGAATTATTTTGCTTGGTAGAGGCTTGTTCACATTTTTTTTTTTTTTTTTAACGTATGTTTTGTGTTTATTTACACAAGTCGATTTTCATTAAGCACCGAGGAATGCATTTTTCAGCGTTCACTCATATCAGCTGTTGATGAAATACCTTTAGCGAGTATCGTCCTTAGGCCTGAGAAGTCACAATTTCTACTTTATCTTCCAACAACCATTATTGAAAATGTGATTATCTGAAAAGATAATAATACAAGTTTATCACTAAAATGCCTGTCTGGTTAGCAGCTGCGATAAGCAAAGGTGTTTGCCGTTTTTCGTCTCAACGTTTTTACTCGCTAGTTAGTGATTTAATCTCCTTCGTACCGATTAAAATATCTCAATAAGCTTTTTCCATTTAGATTATTGATTAGTACAAAATTAACTTTCCTCTTTCATTGGTTAAACGTTGAATTTTCAAGAGGTTTTAGCAACATTCATCTTTTAAAAAGTTGGCGAAATTCCAGCTTCCGATACCTAAAGTTCATCGTAACGTTTTATGAACAGTGCGTTTTTTTTTTGTTGTTGTTGTTGTTTTGTTTTTTTTAACTTCAGCTATAAATTCGTCAGATGTTCCTCGATTTTTTTTTTTGATTTTTTTTTAAATTTCTTTTGCTGTCATTTCAGGACAAGGTCGCTTATGAAATTTGCTTAAAAATGTATCAATTTACCAGTTAAGGCATGTACTTTAAAATATTGGTGTTTCGTTATAGTCTATTTTTTTTTTTCTTTTGATTTAGTGTCCGATTTCTTCTTTTAAAAGGGTTTCTTCCATCTTTTTTTCCATAGTGTAAGGTTTCGTAATAGAATTGATTTTAAACACTGAATGTCTTTAACTATCAAAACGCGATTGGGGGTAAACAAATATATATATATATATATATATATATATATATAAATAAATGTGTTAAATTTCATGTTTCAAAATTTGGGTTCTTTGACCGCCTTATTTATTTAGGTGGCAAATATCGTCAGAAATCAACGTATGTAATTATCAATATTTTTAGCAGCTTTCCACACACTATCTATCGGAATGGATTTTTTTATTAATCTGGCAGATTTTTATTACTTGGACAGCGCATATTTTTCTGATAAAATTTTTAGGCTATTCAGGCCAGTAGACGAAAAATAAATATTGTTTAAACGGAGCGTCTACGCAAATACGCGTATCCAATAAATAAAAGAAAATAACGTTTATTATATATATAAAATATTCCAATACTTATTTTGTGGCTAACAAGTTTGAGTAGATACTGTTCTTGTTTTGTTTTGTTTAAATCTAATTGCCTCCGCATTTGGGAGTTTAAAAAAAAAAAAAAAAAAAAAAATGTGTGCTCTAGGGCAGGACTCGAGCATCAAACAAGGTGCAATTGGCCTTTATACAGTCACACACAGACACGGGTGTGTGTGTGTGTGTGTGTGTGTATATATATATATATATATATATATATATATATATATATATATATATATATATATATATAATACACACACACACACATGCACATACGTGCTATGTAGTGCTGCCAGATGTCGGTTTATTAAAGGCCACGATAACTGGTTTTGTAATTCTTGCATGTTTATACACTGCATGTTCAGTTAAATTATACACCCTATCGAATATTTTAAAAAAAAATTCTGAATACGTGTAGCATACAATAATTTTAATTTAACGCTGGTTTATTTTCCATGTGTAAAAATAGCACCTTTTTTTCCATTTGGCTGAGTGTAGAACTTTGTCAGTTTCAATTAATTAAGCTAGAAATTCTCCACATTTCAGTCGTCATCGCTTTGGTCTTAAAGTGTTTTTTATTCAAGGTTCATTCCATTGACGATCTCTTTCCCATTCTTTGTTTAGCTGTTGATGTGATCAACATTAGAATCGAACAGTCGCAAAACAAACTCACAATATATGCTTTAAAAATATTTAACACCGAATTTTGTAAATATTTTACTGAATTTAAAACCAAATGCAGAACTGAATTGGAGCAGTGTTCCTTTTTGATGTCCCCTACACGGAGATTTGACTATCGTAATTCACGGCGGTATAGGGAGGGCCGAGGCGGGGCTTCAGCCCCCTCATTTTTTTTTTAAAGTCATCTGTTTTGTGTTCAGTCTTTTTTTTTTTTTTTTTCTTTTTTTTTTTTTGTCTTTTTCTCAATCTATGACAATGATATTGGACTGAGCTACAATACATTTGTCTAAAAAATCATTACTGTTATTAATTTTCATAATAAATCATAAAACCCTATTTTTTTTTTTTTTTTTTTTTTTTTTTTTTTCCTCTTTCGAAACATTAGCTTCTAAAACTTCTGTAAAGTCTTATATGCGGGGAAAAAACTACCAGTCAAATTCCCCACAAAAGTAAGAACAAAAGGAAAAAAAAAATGACAAACAGATAATACCGTATAGGAAGCACAGTAGAGTAATGGATTGAAGAATCGGAGAGCAGTGTTCGAATTCGAGTCGGATCAATTACATACACTTATATGGAAAAATGTATGAATTCCCGTTCCCAGCTATGAGTAAATAGCTGGAGAGACTGGGTTCTATAGCCTTGGGTGGCAACCTCTCTAGGAAAAGGTAACCCTGAATTCAAAACCGGTCTGGAGAGGGCTGGGCTCTGTCTATGTGGTGCCCCTACAATACACGCGTATCCTGTGACTCTTGAAGATCTAATTTTGAAGCTAATTTGAAGGATTGATATAAATTTAGCGTATGTACTGCTGTTGATCGCATCATACACGAGTTATGAAATTAGCGTATGTATTCTACGCCGTTGTCCAAACTACAGTCGTCAAATTAGTTTCAAAATTAGGTTTTCAAAGGTTATATGGTACGCTACTATATACGGTAGATCTTCAAAAATATTCAGTTTACAAGAGGATCAAATAAAAATTTAAAAAAATCGGGAATATTTAAAAGTTAATTTAACATCTGACTTGGAAGCACCCATCGCCGATTTTCTTACTTTTGGTGCCGTGTCTGAACATTGAAGTGTTTCTCAACAATATGTCCATCCACTATCTTACAAGATTTCGAAAAAGTCATTCCTCTTATCGCCTTAAACGAAAAGGAGAATTTTAGAAATCTCTATATATTTGGAATATGCTATATAATATTCTATATATCAGACAAATTTTGAGCAAATTATTTTCCACTTTGTTATTCATCTGCCCAAATATCGGTATTCCAACAGTTCTAATCTGTCCACCACGATTCCCTCTCTAACAACTAATGTTTTGTGCCTTTCATTAAGAACTATGATCTTAGACTGTGAAGACGCCTTCGCTATTTTTAATTTGTTAAAAGCAACTTGTATCCCACAAACGTTTGTTCCTCAAAACAAAGCAAAGAATAGACACGCCTATTACCGTACGCTACAAATATTTTTATTCTTCGTCTATGTGACGTGGGCGATCATGGCTCTCCACAACTTCCTGTTTATTGGCCTTAATAAATTTTGCTGTTTTACTATATCTACCGATCACAGTTCTGCCAGCTGTTTACACAAGATCGTTAGATAGGTTACCCTTTAATGTCCTGTGAGTGTCAGATTTTCTAAGCCCACTTTCCTCATTATGTTCCCTTGATATTTCACCTGTCTCTTTTTGATGTTACGGGCATATGCCCCGTTTTCATTACTTATCTAATAAACATAAAAAAAAAAATGGTTCGTCTCGAATTAGCAAAGCCAAATCTTTCCCTTTTTTTTTTTTAAAAAAAAAAAAAAAAAAAAAAAAAAAAAAAAAAAAACAATTCCCAACATGGGGTTATTGGCAGTGAAAGAGAATGAGAAAACTTTAGAAAGAATAGGAAACTAGGAATAAAACTCTTCTGTTCAAAAGGCCGGTGTTATCATCAATTCTGGTACTCATTTAGACGTTAAATAAATATTGTGGTTTGTGGCACATCACTCGCTATATATTGTTTATATCGTCTCAGTCAATATTTTTAATTGTAACCAATTCTGTACATCGTTGGCGTCGTCACTCGATTCAGGGCGAGAAAATATTCTAGGACTAAGATCAAGAGTTTGTACCCACGTTAGCATTTCTACATTTTTACTATGGTCATTATTCTAACGCAAAATAAATTATTGTATGGTCAACTTCTTATATTGACCTCACGCCCCCGAACTTACACCGTCCGCGGTTAGTGCAATAGTCTTGTAAGAGATGGTTTAATAATTGTAAAATATTTTTTAGAGTTATCAGGAGCACAACCATTAAGATCCGAAGCATTTATATTGCTCTAAAAGTAGTAAAATCGTAATAATATCTTTTTGATGGATGTCACGATAAAAAAAGAAGACATTGGGATAGTTTTTTTCTTAATTTGCAAAAGCCAATATAAAGACCTTGTCATATTTTGTATCCATTCGCATGCAGACAGCATGGAAAATATTTCTATCTGTTCTCAAACCTTGTCAAGCGTATTGAATGACTAACTCCAAGCCATGTACTGAAATGACTTGGAAAATAGCTTAGTACTCCATTCATTGGAGCACCATTATCATCAGTAGTAGCAGCCGTAATTGTTGTAATATAAACATTGTGACTAACAGGAAGTGATAAATAAGGTTATTACAGAAAAATGCATGATTATCGATGTGGTCTGCTGTCTCTGACGACAACAACCGACATTTTTTTTTTTTTTAAACGTAAAGTTCTGAGTTCTGCTTGTCAAGTATCTTTCTGTCGCCCACACCAAACATCGACCTTATTTTATTTTACCTGAAGTCAAAAACTCTCTCCATGTCATCTACAAATCTGCTTTACATTGAAATAAAATTTTCAAGCGAAAAATATAGCAACGTTTTACTGATGTCATCGTCTGTTTTAAAGGCAATCAAAACCTCAAGCGAGGTTTCGAAATAGAAAGCTTTTTACATTATGTTAAAGTAATTTAATCAAAAACATACCTCCAAGCAAATGGTTTACATCTTCATTCATGTTTTGTTAGTTTAGACTTTATTTAGATTTATTCCAAAATGTCGTACTGTCAATTATTTCAAGATATAATCTATGTTCTTTACCGGCACACAAAACCGATGAAAGGAATCGAATTTAATTTCAACTAAGCAATAAAAATTCTTTGTTCTCTTTACTGCCATTGCCAGTTTCTAACAGCAATATAAAGTTACAAGATGGTGAAGCTTCCATTTTCTATTTACCTGTCTGTTGGAATATCTGACCCACAAAAGTTGTGGCTTTCGTTATTGTGAGAAGTATTTCTTTTCTCTCTCTTTCTTTCTCTCTTTCTCTCTCTTTCTTTCTCTCTTTCTCTCTCTTTCTTTCTCTCTTTCTCTCTCTTTCTTTCTCTCTCTCTTCTCTCTTTCTTTCTCTCTTTCTTTCTCTCTTTCTTTCTCTCTTTCTTTCTCTCTTCTTTCTCTCTTTCTTTCTCTCTCTTTCTTTCTCTCTTTCTTCTCTTTCTCTCTTTCTTTCTCTCTTTCTTTCTCTCTCTTTCTTCTCTCTTTCTTTCTCTCTTTCTTTCTCTCTTTCTTTCTCTTCTTCTCTCTTTCTTTCTCTCTTTCTTTCTCTCTTTCTTTCTTCTTCTTTCTCTCTTTCTTTCTCTCTTTCTTTCTCTCTTTCTTTCTCTCTTTCTTTCTCTCTTTCTTTCTCTCTTTCTTTCTCTCTTTCTTTCTCTTCTTTCTTTCTCTTCTTTCTCTTTCTTTCTCTTCTCTCTTTCTTTCTCTCTTTCTTTCTCTCTCTTCTTTCTCTCTCTTTCTTTCTCTCTCTTTCTTCTCTCTCTTTCTTTCTCTCTCTTTCTTTCTCTCTCTTTCTTTCTCTCTCTTTCTTTCTCTCTCTTTCTTTCTCTCTCTTTCTTTCTCTCTCTTTCTTTCTCTCTCTTTCTTTCTCTCTCTTTCTTTCTCTCTCTTTCTTTCTCTCTTCTTTCTCTCTCTTTCTTTCTCTCTCTTTCTTTCTCTCTTTCTTCTCTCTTTCTCTCTCTTTCCCTCTCTCTCTTTCTCTCTGATAAATATGAAAGCAATCCTCACGCCATATGAAACACTCTTTTCAGTGTCCATTTTTTATATATATATATATATACGCACACCCTGAGCCTTGGTATGAAAAAGGTTTTTACGATACTAAGTGCATGAGACTGAGAAACAACCCTTTATTTCATCAATTGACCTACGAGAGTTGTTTCAAAAGTGACACCTCCTTTTTATTTCAACCTAAACTCTATCAGATAGCAGGATTACAATAACACCATTGGATAGAGCAAGTTTTTCACTACAAAACACTTTCGCTCTGTTTTTTTTTTTCTTCTTATTTTCAAAGTGAGATGACCCTGTCAAAAAACTTTATCAGCGTGGCCTACCACATGCTGTAATGAGCCACTGCTTAACTGTGCTCACATCCATTATTTAGGTTCTGTTAGCGTTTGATAAGCATTAATGGACATTTTTCTGCATGATGAAATTCAGTGACCTATTTTTTCTTTTTGCTCATGGTTAAGAATATTACTGTCATACTGCTAACGTAATAAAAGGTAGGACTTTCGGAACGACCCTTATGTTTGCAAGATATTTAAATATGTTTTGAATTGATAGCAATAATGAAATGCGTATCCGATTATGAAAATGTGCTTTCAGAACAGAATAGATGTGAGAGACAAAAAGATGAATCATCATTACATGTTCACGCTTTGGCGTAATACACTTTTTATGGTCCAAATGTGTGACGATATAAACCCAATCTTTATTTACTGTTCATCCTATGTCATGGGAGCCACTCGAGGTAGAAGTTTACATAGTAAGAGACAGTTTGAACAGGTATATAGGGAAGACAAAAGTTGACTCTAGACTTTAACCGGTTAAGATTTTATTCATAGGGGAATCATCCTCTTGGATGTCGGTTCCACAAAACAATGGCTCGTGAAAGCTGCTCAAGTGGAACTTACATCTCACCAGTTGGATTCTAAAGGAATAAAAGCGGTTCGCTACAATGTGCGTGACATGGCTGATCGCAGGCGTGATGGTTAGGGCGAGTGGAAGTAAGGATTGTAGTTTCTTCTGAGCACTTTCCATGGAAATGGCGCAGTGACAGGCTTCGACGTTTTGAGAAAGGTATCGTTGGGTGGAAAATAATTTGTCACCTGCAAGGTCGTGTTTGGACCCAATCCCTGCATCACCAAAAGAATAAGAATAAAAGGGCTTGATTTTGATATGGAAATAGTTTGTCGGAAAGTCCTTGCTGGCTTGAATATCGACGTTTTACAACTGGTACGAAATACGGATTTCAAGTGAACAAGCCAGACAGGGAAAACGCTGACTTGACATATGTCTTTTGAGTCATTTGTCGCGGTACACATTGAAAAAGGTCCTTCATCTATGATGTTCAATAAGAATTAACAGGCATTTATGGAAATATCAAATTAAAAGAAAAATTCTCGGATAATTTAGGTATCTTGATGTGGGCTAATAGCCAAAGAAGCAAGATACTTACCATTAGGGCTGAGAAATGAGGTGGATTCTCATTTGGTTTTTCATACAAAATCCTACATTAAATAATCCTACAACTGCTCCTATAACTTTGAATCAACCTATTTAGTAATTTATTAAAAACTTTACAGATTTACTACTGTGGCATTATTCGGATTTAACACCCCAATCACCGAAACTTGATAGAGAATAGCCCCTTTGGATAAGATTTATGTCTTTCAAAGAAAACTGCTTCTAATGCTTTTTTTTTCCTCACACTACCACCTATCTTCCTAAGTTTTAAATATTTTTCTTTCCTTCTCGTGTAATTGCTGTCTAAGTATTACCAAGTTACTACAGTAGGCAGTCAATCGTTTCTCTGTCGAATTGAATACTATTGTCGCTTTAGGTCATGTTGAATAGGCTCGAATCTCCAGACGAAGAATACATGAGCAGCTGAGGAAAATAAAAAGGATTGTTTGTACACGCACACGATAGCGAATATAACCAACATTCCATTTGAATAAGAAAACAAGAATGTATGGAGTAGAGAGAGATATCTCGCTCAGTAATATTAATATATATATATATATGTATGTGTGTGATGTTGCTATATCAGCTGTTCGTCACACAAAATAAGCGTATTTGGCTGGAGATATGTTCTTGCAATCCGGGAGGGCTTGCATGTATTCAAAATACTGGCATTAACTTAAGTTCTGACACTGACTCCAGTTAGAAATACGTAAATATCTCGACAAGATATGCCGAAATATTTTCTAAGCTTACCTTAGTCTGTTGTGCATTGTACAACTCAATTGGAGTTTTTGAGACTAAGGTAAGCTGAGTAAATATTTAAGAGCTGTGTGCTTAATTTTCATTCTGTACCATATAATTGTTGGATTTTTCCAATATCAAACCATTGAAAATTTCTGTGTCCATCGAACTTTTACAACCCCTGCATTACGCTAAGTTCCCAGACTGAATCTTTATTAAAAAAAAAAAAAAAAATTCTCTTGGTATTAAACCAGTTTTTGATACCCGGGGCTTTTATTGACGAAGGAAAGGCCGGATGTCTATAGCTGGAACTGGATTTTATCTTAAGACAAATTTCTGTTCATTTGATTTTACAGTTGACTTTCTTGTAAAATCCGTCTCTGAGATAAAATATTGATATACTCTTGAAGCACTTCACTGAACTGAATGTAGGCTAACACGTGTCAGCTACAAGCAAATTATCGAACAATGTATTCGATCTATCAATTTCGTTGCGACTATTGTCTACAGTATCTAAATTGTCTCAAGAATCGCTTTAATGTTGAATTTCTATATCCAGTTAGCAGTGATTAGCGTCATGGCACAGTAATAGCAAACAGCATCCGAAAACTAACTCCTTAATCTTTCCGCCCTAAGTATGTTAATGAGTCCGATAACCATCTTCGTGAAGATATTTGCACCAGCTCACCCTCGTTGTATCCACTTAATGTTTGTTCTACGGGCGCAGTCGAGGCTTTTCACTTGCGCATGAGGTCTTCTGTTTCTTAGCTTTTAAATTTTCTTTCATTTCAAATTCTTTCATTTCAAATTCTTTCATTTCAAATTCTTTCATTTCAAATTCTTTCATTTCAAATTCTTTCATTTCAAATTCTTTCATTTCAAATTCTTTCATTTCAAATTCTTTCATTTCAAATTCTTTCATTTCAAATTCTTTCATTTCAAATTCTTTCATTTCAAATTCTTTCATTTCAAATTCTTTCATTTCAAATTCTTTCATTTCAAATTCTTTCATTTCAAATTCTTTCATTTCAAATTCTTTCATTTCAAATTCTTTCATTTCAAATTCTTTCATTTCAAATTCTTTCATTTCAAATTCTTTCATTTCAAATTCTTTCATTTCAAATTCTTTCATTTCAAATTCTTTCATTTCAAATTCTTTCATTTCAAATTCTTTCATTTCAAATTCTTTCATTTCAAATTCTTTCATTTCAAATTCTTTCATTTCAAATTCTTTCATTTCAAATTCTTTCATTTCAAATTCTTTCATTTCAAATTCTTTCATTTCAAATTCTTTCATTTCAAATTCTTTCATTTCAAATTCTTTCATTTCAAATTCTTTCATTTCAAATTCTTTCATTTCAAATTCTTTCATTTCAAATTCTTTCATTTCAAATTCTTTCATTTCAAATTCTTTCATTTCAAATTCTTTCATTTCAAATTCTTTCATTTCAAATTCTTTCATTTCAAATTCTTTCATTTCAAATTCTTTCATTTCAAATTCTTTCATTTCAAATTCTTTCATTTCAAATTCTTTCATTTCAAATTCTTTCATTTCAAATTCTTTCATTTCAAATTCTTTCATTTCAAATTCTTTCATTTCAAATTCTTTCATTTCAAATTCTTTCATTTCAAATTCTTTCATTTCAAATTCTTTCATTTCAAATTCTTTCATTTCAAATTCTTTCATTATTCACCTCCGCACACTTTGCTCTATATTAATTTCTCTTTTACGTTCTCGTCAGTGGATAGAATGTCTTGCTTCTAAATTATCTTCTCTCATATTGCTTTTCTCGTTTTTCCCCATCTCATTCTCACATCAAACACCAGTTTTTCCAGATCTCATCTTTTTTTTCCGCTTCTCTGATTGCTCCATTTTCACACTATATCTGCCGATCTCCCTCTAAGTTTGGCCACTCTCTCACTGCCACTCTCGCTCTCTCTCTCTGTGCTTGGCCACGCTCTCTCTCTCTGTGCTTGGCCACGCTCTCTCTCTCTCTCTCTCTCTGTGCTTGGCCACGCTCTCTCTCTCTCTCTCTCTCTGTGCTTGGCCACGCTCTACTTGCTCTCTCTACTCTCTCCCTGCCTCTCTCTCTGTCTCTCTGTGTCTAGCCACGCTCTTCCTGCCTCTCACTCTCAGTCTAATTTGGCCTCTCAAACTCACTTTCTGTGTCTCTCACTCATTCACTATCTTTATCTTTCTATATCTATCTCTCTCTTCCTTTTTTTTTTTCTTTTTTTTTTTTCTATTTTTTTTTTTTCTTTTTTTTTTTTTCTTTTTTTTTGCTTCGTCTCTTTCCATTGTATCTGCTGCTCTCCTTCTGGCATCTTTGTGTCTCTTCTCGTCTCGGATAAACACGCATCATTTTAATCCGGTATTAGACATTAATCTCTTGCAGCTTCTTTCCGAAAGCTTTCTCTATCACCTTTTTAATCGTCTTTTTATGTACGAAATCAAAATGTAACAAACCAAACTTTTTAATATTTTTTCTTCCACCTTTGTAATGTAAATCCTTTCTGTCTTGAAACAGCATCAGGCATTTTGGTGCACGGCGCATAAAATTCCTTTATTACTTCGGAAAAAAATATTTTCTAATTATACAACATAAAACACTAGACATTTACTATTGTGAGGTTATGCTCAACTGGTAAGCACGTTGGTTCTCCTCGCTTCAAAAATCGGATATTTGCTTCGATTTCCCTGGGATTTTTCGTAAAAAGAACATTCACTATATTAGCGTAGAAAGACACAATATCGGATGACAGGTTAAAAGATGGTGTTTTTTTTTTGTTTTTTGTTTTTTGTTTTTTTTTTGTCAAACCTTTACACGGGCGGGGCTTGCCTACCATACCATTTTTATGACCTTTGAAGATGTAAGTTTTAAATAGGGTTCGTTTAGATTTAATTAAGGAACAGAACCACAACACGAAATATTAGCTGTAGAATAATAATTTTTCAAACACTGACAGACAAATAGACGGGCTTCGATAGGATTATTCGAACGAACCTAATATTTATATACACACATTCTTTTCACATCTCTTTACGTTCTCCCACTCTCCCACTCTCCCACTCTCACACTCTCACACACTCTCACTCACACTCTCTCACACACGTGTACGTAAGTTCACTGTCGTCAGTATTATGCCATGTCCTTTCAGGATGTAGATATTCAGGTCTCCCGACCGATTCCGTTTTTGTTGCCGCGGTTTCCAATTCTCTCTGAGGTTTTGAATTTATTTTCTCAAGGGTTATCAGCACGTAACGTATGCTTTTCTTTGGGAAAGGCATGAATCCACCTCTCCCCTACTCTGTTAGATATCTTGGAAAAAAAAAAAGTCTTGTATATGCCACAATGAGGTACAGCGGAATTGTCAGATACAAAGACACGAATTTGCGTTGACAATAATAATGGCTTGCTCGACAGCCGGCTATCTATCCAATTGTGGGGATATTTGTAAATAGTTTGTGTATATGGTGTAAAGTTATCTTTTCGTTTGTTTTTTTTTCTCCTTATTAATTCTTTCTTTTTTTACTCTGTCAAACGATGTGCACATACAGGGTCTCTCGTTTTCGGTCAAGCATCCAAATATGTAACACACACACACACACACACACACACACACACAGGTGTCTGAGCCATACAAAGTGCACTAAACTGGTAATGTATGGTAATTTCTATTGCATCCAAATATACAACGAAAGCAGCAGCTCTTCCTCTGGCCTGCTGCATCCACGAACACACAAACACATTTTTTCATTGGCTTTTTTTTTGTTAACGACTGATTTTATCCAACGTGCAGACTGTTTTCTCTTGTACACACGCAGAGAAACAAATCACGATATATTATTGTTCTTAACATTCTTTTACTTTATACATACATACACACACACACACACACACACACACACACGTGTGTGTGTATATATATATATATATATATATATATATATATATATATAAAGAGGTTGTAGTGGTTCCAACGAGAGAAAAGTATGTACATTAAAAAGAAAAGAGAGGTGCCACAAACGTTTTTGGTTGTAATGTGGATTTTTTTAGAAAAAAATATTATGCTTTCTTTTCCATAATTTTACTACACGTGTTTCTGGTCTCGCGACCGTCTTCAGGTAAAAGGTGGAAATTTCCACATATTATTAAAAATAATTAACTTTTTCCTTATTCTCGATATGAGACCTTCTCTGTTTTTGTGTTAGTAATCCGAATGTCTTAAAATTATGGAAAATAAAGCATAATCTTTTTTTCTAAAAAAAAAAAATCCACATTACAACCAAAAACGTTTGCGGCACCTCTCTTCTTATATATATATATGTGTGTGTGTGTGTCTGATTGAATAAATTACAATGTCCTCTAATTTTTGACAAAATCCGTTTGTACTCCCTAATAATCTTCCGTATATTGATATTAAAGGATGAGAGAAATGTGCTATAGCTGTTTGTTGTTGTTTTGTTTTTTTGTTGTTGTTTTTTTTCTAATGAGCGCTTAGTCCATTGTCAATCGTTTCGCATTTAAAAGCGTAATGAAAAAATTACAGTAATGGATAACGACGCACAGTTTTGTATACATACTTGTACTAATGAGCAGAATATAGTTCTGTATTTCTTGCACTCCTGAAGATGATCTTGGAAGAAGATCGAAAGTACTTGGGAAATGAAAATAAAAGAAATTTAAACAGCTATAGCACATTTCTCTCACCCTTTAACGTCAATATACGGAAGGTTATTCGTGATTAGGAAAGGATTTTGTTAAAAATTAGCAGACATAATGTCTGTTGTTTATTCAATCAGACATGCCTAAATACACACACACATATATATATATATATATATATATATATATATATATATATATATATATAAAAAATTGTGTGTATAGATTTAGTCTAAAAATTTCAAACGCAAACAAGAATATTAATTTCACTGTTTGTCCGTACATTTTGATCATAACAAAATGACTATTCCAACAACAAAAATAAATGCGATCAACCGAAAATACAGAAAGAGAATGCACCCGTGACAGGGAGACTTTGTATATAAAGAGCATAATATATAGAGATATGACGAATAACTATTCATAAAACTTAACTCGGGTATGAATGTTTCATATTTAGAATATTAAATGTTTTAGGTATTCCGAAGTAAATAGTTTGGGCCGTTTATAATAATAAAATTAAACAAGTTTTCATTTAAAAAAAAATTACATTATAATAATTGTATTTTATTTAAAATACACCAAAAATAGTGAGGAATATAAATTTAAAATTTTGGAATGGTCAGTATTTGCTCATTTGAGGCTTCGTAATCTCTTAAAACCGATTAATAATCTATAGGTATTTATCTTTAAACTGTGATAGATTCCAAAAATGTTCTATATTCAAGTCAGGAGACTGGCTTGGCCAATTTTCAAAATGTACGATGCTATTCGGTTATAAATTTTAATAATTTATGGTCAAATCTCTATATAGTGCGCTCTTTATTGTAATTTCAGCTGATTGTTTTACAGTTGTCGCAGCATATTGTCTCGAACTTTGAAAGATTTAATGTTACATTCATCTGAGAAAAAGACCCTCTTTTTTCCAGTTGGAAATTTTACCTAAAGTCGTAATATATATATATATATATATATATATATATATATATATAATTAATCATTTTGAAACAGATGGCATTCCGGAATTCTTCTGTAAACTGAATGAAATATAAATTGTATTACTTTCTAAACGTCGTTAAACATAATAATTTTAGGTTGGTGCAAAAATAATGTCGTTTTCTCTCATAGTAACATGTGAGAAAACGACATTATTTTTGCACCAACCTAATATTTAAATGCCCAAAAGAGTGCTGAATTGCTATGAGATATCAACCCTCCTATATGACAGCGAATTCCTGGTCAGTTTCGTCATAGAAGAGTGCTGTGAATACCCTTAAGTTTTTTTTTTGGGGGGGGGGGTTATGTTCTTACAGGGGTTAAGAGAGTGCAGAAATAGTCCTTAATGATTGTCCCATTCGCTTTCAGGCTATACACTTAGCTATTTTCAAGGGCTTAATTGTCAATGTTTTTCAATGTTAGTTTTCTAAGCTGTATTGTGTAGAATTATCAGTAATTAGAAATTCTAGGCTGCGCGATAGAAATGCGACCATAACTCCATGTTGTGATGTCCTAATTTTTCTTATTTTTTTTTTCTAAATATAAAAACATTAAGAACGAATACCTTAAAAATCGCTAATGAACTAACCAAAAGCGCTTTGAGAAACTTACTTCTAAAAAAAAAAAAAAAAAAAAAAAAATCTTATGTCTGTCATATTCAAAGAAACGTGTTAAAGAAAGTTACGGGTATTTGAGTTTTCCGCGCTGACGGAATAGGGAACTTTAATAGTAAGAACATCAATTGTACATGGGCTTTTACGCTCAGTTTTCACGGTATTTGGGATGACTCGATGTTTAAGCTTGTCCTTATTCCTTCAATATATTGAAGATGCTACCTGTTTTAATGGCTACTGTGAATGTTAGCTTATACTTTTAATAATGGTAGCCACGAATTATAATTTGTTAAAAGGAGAAATATATACATATATGTGTATTTATATATGTTTCGTTAAAGACGGATGACAAGGTAGTGCGATTAAGCTTTTTATTGTGTTCGCACAAATGTTTTCTTTTCTGGATACAAACTGTTCAATAATAAAAAAAAGAAAAGAAAAGACGACCCTCAATAACCTTAACTATGAACATGGCCATAATGTTCTGACCATGTTTGGAAAATAAAACATTTCCATAATTTCAGGCACGTGCATAAAAAACATACATTGTATCTGATATGTAGAATTTTTGGATAATTTTTACACACTTTGTCCAGAAAAAAAAAAACTAGTACGAACACAAGCAAAATTTTATATATATATATAATATATATATATATATATATATATATATATATATATATATAATTTCTTGATTCACTAAACAATTTTGGGTGAATTCTCGATTCGCACCTTTTTAAAAGTACATTTTTAATTTTTTTTTTTTTTTTCTAATTCTCTTGTCACGGGACAATATTTTTTACTTTCGCTTCACCTCGCACACATTAAGAAAAAAATGCAAGCTCAATTATCCATCTTTGTTCGACTGTATATTTGTTCGTCACAACGTGCCGGTCACATGACAAACAATTTCCTTGTCATTCTGGGATGAACGACAACCGTTAGTGTCCTCGAACCTCAGCCCACACCTCAACACCCGTCTCTTTTTTTTTTTTTTTTTTTTCTCTCACTCCTTCTCAGGTGTGTACACTGTTTTCATCAAACCGCCATTCTTCAACTTAAAAAGATGATAGTTGCTTCATACAGACGACATTCCTGTCAACCTTTTTTTTCTTTCTGCTTCCCGTGACTATCGTCTGCTTCTAAGTCGCGCATGCGCGCACCTCATCTTTTGTGTAACCTTCGTTTTTTATCGTTCTAGTTGCATTTATTTATTAACGGTATTTATTATTAACGGTTTTTTTTTTTTTTTTTTTTTTTTCCTTTTTATATTTTTTTTCCTTTTTATATTTTTTTTCCTTTTTATACTGTCTCCACCAACCGCTACGGACGAACCAGCTCCAATATACGCACGTGCTAAGTTGATGAAGCCGAACTATATGCTCCCATACTTCAGAATTGACCCCACTTTTCTTTGTCTTGATATGAGGACAAAAAAATATCATTCGCTATTTTTCTATTAAGTTGGTGCAAAAATAATGATGTAATGTCGTTTTTTGACGTTAAAAATACGTCAAAAAACGACATTATTACGTCATTATTTTTGCACCAACCTAATATCAACAAAATTTCAAGGCAAGGCGGTTACGGGCATGTTGTTTTAATAAAGTCACGATTTTCAAAAATCTTTTATACAAGGGATGTATGGTGGAAATGAAAATTAAGTTTAATCGATTATATAGCAAGATACAAAAACTGATCTTATTAGTAAACACACTAACATATTTTGGTTTTCAAACATGGTCTATCTAGTATTTGTTTATCAAACTAAAAACTTTGTTCTTTTCGGTTTTTTTCGTTTTTTTTTTTTGTTTTTTTTTTTTGTTTTTTGTTTTTGTTTTTGTTTTTTTAAATCAAGGAAGCCAATCATTAAGTTTTAAAAAAAATACATTTTTTTTTCTTGTACCGTAGATGATGACCCATATATCCATGAGTTTAAATTTTATTCAACAACATTTGCGTACAATTTAGTTCTTTCCACCAGCTTTTCGGCTAAGCTGGGTTTTTTAAAAATTTATGTAGTGCAAACAAACAAAAATGGCAGCAAACAAAAAAAAACATGAATGTGATAATGTCCTTTCTTTAAATGATAATGACACTTCTCAAAACTCTAAACGAATTTTTTTTTTTTTTTTTTTAAATCTGTTTCAATTGTCGAATTTGAATACGTTATGAGAGGCTTGTTAAGCGAGTCACATGCCGCATGATGCATGGTAAAATTTCTAAATATTTAATCTTAATTAACGAACGGTGACTATAGTACCTCTAAGTGTACTTTAACAGATAATAATTTGAGCTGTTAGTAATTGTTTTATCATTTTCTGTGTATTCTACGAATGTGGACGTGGTTGAGTTTACAGACAGTAATCTAGCAATACATTGTAAGAGACCGAAAACATTAATCGAACCATGCATTCCACTCATCTAGTCAGTGTTCAGGGACCTAAGAAAAAATATCTCTAAAATTGCAGATTCTTTCTGTTTAATTTTTGTAAATATCTATTTTTGCTTATACAGTTTTTAAAACTATACTGCGTTAACGCAGATTTTACAATTCGGCGTGTTTCTGTTTGTACAGTGTAACCCAGATATGAGATTTTCTCTGGTCCCAAATTAGAGCCATACTTACCTAAACAAAATGGACCAAACCCGGATATAAGAGACTTCTTCTCCGGTCCCGACAACTCTCTTATATCCGGGTTACGCTGTACCTGAAAATCCTACACCTACCTAAACAAATAAAGTAACTTAACTACGAACTGAGCAATGCATCTACCCTCAGCATCGAATGAATCTTTTCCTCCTTGTTAACCTGACAGATTAACTGTTCTATATCGTAAGGAGAGATTTTTAAACCAGATTCATAGCCAATGTGTTTTGAGTCGGGGAGAAGTTTTAAGTCAGTAGGACGCGGGTAAGAATTTGAATCGGTTCATATCCCTTTCGGAAGAGAGTCGGTGACGGCTGTTTTAAACTTTGGCGAACACTTGCGGAACCTGTCTGCAGTCACTTTTTTTCATGATATTATTCACCTAAATTTAAGCGTAAGAGATTCTCTCTTAAATAATTAGCTCTTGTATTTGTGCTTTTTTTCTTGTACGATATTAGCGTCGTCTTCCTCACAGAGTCCAGACGAGAAGCGAAGTATTCTTGTCTGTCTGGAAGAACAACGAATTATTGCATTAAACGTTTTCCTGCAGCACTTCAACACTTCCTATATCCTATTCGGTGAGACTGCCGAGAGTGATTTACACTCACAAATAAACAGCACACTTTAGGTGTAATTGCGTCCCCACCCCAGTATTTGTGCATAGTGTGTGTGTACGTGTAGAGGTTGATTTGTTTGAGTTTTTTTTTTTTTTGTTGTTGTTGTTTTTTTGTTTTTTTTTAATTGTAAAAAAAAACAAAAAACTCTTGGGCATTTAGTAAATGGGATATTTGTGTATAGATTTGATATCTAATCTGTTTTCATTCGTCATATTAAGAACGAACAAAATTATAAGAATGTCATCTCATTATGCATAATGTGTGTGATTTGTGTACACACACACACACACACCTTAAGCTAAATCGGTGTAATTTTCTCACTGACAAATCGGTTATGTAGCTATTACTCTCTCATATAAATTCACTCTATAATAAAAAGTTTATATTTGCTAAAATTTACACTAAATTCTCTCAGAGCTTGGCCCTTCCATTGCACGCTGGTTGGGTTGACCTTTGCGATCGCCCCAAATGTGGGCGACTCAGGTGGGCTATTTCTAAGTCTGCGTCCCGGTCGCTCCGATAAACAAGCCAAAAACTGATTTGTTTATTTTAATTCTAAAAATTATTTGTAAGTACCTCGAAAATCATCCGCACTTACGAAATGTGGATAACTTCCTGATTTTGGTAATTTTTCATTCTGGGGATTGGAGTTGTTACGAGGCAAACTAAACAAAATTTTGATTTTTTTTTTTTTTTTTTTTTTTTTTTTTTTTTTTCTCCAAGTGTGCCAAAAATTTAATTTAAAAAAAAACAAGAACTTTGATTTCAAATTTATAATTACTTCGTGAATTAATACTTGCGATAAGTCACTTTACATTATTTGGGATTGAATTTTTAACAGAAAAGAGATTATATATATTGTCATTCTTAGACAGACTGTTTCGCTGTATCAGCTCATATATATATATATATGAAAGTTCTCTCTCGTACTCGTGTAGATACATTGCTATGATAGTGCCTGTATATACCTTTTAAGTGAAACTATTACAAAAGAGGTTACTGATACTTTTTGTAACTCTCGTATAGTGATGCCCTCACCCTATATAAATCCTCTCTCGCTCACACGTGTGTGTATGTGAACATATGTATAAATCTTAACTGTATGATAGATGCCGCCCATATATTCCTTTTGTGGCTCTCTCGTGCCCCTGCATTTTATATATATATATATATATATATATATATACACACACACACACACACACTTTTATCGCGATAACTATATACCAATCTCTTAATAGTGTACAAGGGAAAATTTTATATAATGGAATATGTGTACATAAGCGATCAATGATCTGATATTTTAGAAGCTCTCCAAAAGAGCGGGTATATACGTTTACATAAATCTGCAATCCTCATTCCGCGATTCTATACGTAGAGCAATGCAAAAGACATTGACGCCAAATATGCGTTTACCGTTGTTGTCGAAGCTACAGTGACATCCACTTGAGGAGTGAGGGTGGGGTCGGGGTGAATAAGACAAAGCATTTGGATACGAACGTACTCAGACACTTTTCGCTAAAAGCTTTCATATCCTATATGCCTGACTCGTCTATGTATAACATGTCACATCCGATGCGAGCCAGCATTAAGGACACACAAACACACTAGCATCTTTGCTGTTTTCCTAAACCACTTCGTCTTCCATCTTTCTTCTCTCTTCTTTCCCCCCGAATATTTTCTCTCGTTTCGCTTCCTCCTTCAGTTGTTTGCCGCTCCTTTTATATTGGTTTACACAAATGGATTTCTTCATTCACCCACCGACCACACTTGAATGCGCTTTTGGAAAAACGGTTCGTGCCAAACTCGAACGACAATTCTTACTCTCTGAATTTTATCTTGGCTCTTGTATCAGGCGAATTAAACAACATCTCGAATCGCCACTTCCGACTGTAGCACAATGAGTTATGATTTTTTTTTTGTTTGTTTGTTTTTTGAATTAACGGAACTCTTCACGCAATTCTCTACGTCTTTCTCATCCACCACCTCTGCTTTTATCAGTGTTGCAAAAGAACGATGAATTTACTAAAACTCGTCCTATTTTTTTATTTTTGTTTTGTTTTTTGGTAGGGGGGGGGTTGTGTTTTTGCGTGTGTATTAAATAAAAAAGAGAGAATCTTCAAATTTATAATTGTATAAAAATTATCTGCCCATCTTCCAGAAGAAACGGGTTTGATATTCGTCAGCTTCTCAGCTTGAAATCAAAATGTTTGAAAACTTTTAAATTCAAATATCGTTTTCTCTACCAAAATTTATTAGGTAAAAAATGAGCGATCGATCTGTAGTACACTAATTTGAACACAACTAATTATGTGCAACACATGGCTTCAGACGTTGAATATATTCACCGATTACCAAAATAAATAAGTCTATTTATTACAATGTTATTCTTAAGTAACTTTAAGAAACAAACGAAAATATAATGTTAAAACTTTACGCGTTCAGGTCTTCAACCTTTTTTTTTTTTTTTATTTTATTTTTATTTGACGCTCAGATTCATTTTATAGGATATAGCGAATTTTTATTTTTAGTTTACCATCGTATAAGGTGCTTTTTAGTTTAGGTTTCTGTAAAATAAATACAGCTGATATAACAAAAAACGGGCGATTATAAATTGTGTAAGTGTCGATTGAATACACGTTAAGATTAGACTGAAGTTTGTATATTGTGTTATTTATTGGTAAATAAAACTCTATTTTATCGTTTTGACTGGAAAGGAGGAATTATAAATTGAATGTGAAATGTCATCACGTGCCCAACTATCCAAACTAACAATGCCAAAAAAAAAAAAAAAAAAAGACCGTCACTGGACTGACTGGTGTCACAGGTGCGAACAAGATTTCTGGTGATAAACAGAATGTGACGTCATCTAAAATTAATTTTGCTGTACCCTAAGGAGGAAATTTTACTTTTATTTTCTCCTCACCCCCCCATTCCTTTTAAATCCGCGAATTTGTTTTGCTCATGCAAAATCTCAAAGAAACAATATAAAATTCACCATTTTTTTTTTTTTTTTTTTTTATCTATGATGTTGAACGTGTTAAAATTATTCAACTTTCTAACAAGAAAAAAAATCTCAAGTCAGTGTTAAAAATTGCCGCAAAATATTGTCGATTTATTTTATGAAATGGTCTATTATGACCTCCCTAATTTGTATTTCAAAATGTTTTATTCATTTTCAATAGTTCACCTATATTGCATATTAGTATATCAGTCGGGGTTATGTGCCAAGCGTGATACACGCTTAGGCGATCATGTATCTTTCGATACATGATCGACGAGACATATTTTTTTTTTCCCCCGCAGTACGTTGTCATTTCTTTCTGCGGTAGATCAGGCTATAGAACCCGGTCTGTCCTAGGGATGGGTGAGAAAGAAGAGGATTTATACCTTTTCCAAGAGTATTAGCACGTAAATGAGTAATGGATCCAACTGAAATAAAAATTTGGATTTTATATGAACATTACCCTATGGAAATTGAGATCTATTAGAAAGCGGGGGAATATTATAGATTCAGGGTGGGGCACAAGACCTTTGCACTGGCCATATCTATATATATATATATATATATATATATATATATATATATATATATATATATATATATATATATATATATGTGTGTGTGTGTATATCAAGGACAGGTACTGTTATGTATATAAATCGGTGGTTTATTCGCTTTTCTCTTTGCCTATATTCTCTGTATTCATTTTTTTTTTTTTTAATCTACTTTTACAATGTTGTGAGTTGTCGCTGCAGAGTAGTAATTGCTGTCAAACCATTGTTGTTAATGCGAGTTCGCTTCTCACTAAGTGAGCTTCGTTGTAATCCGGTTACAGGCTAACCTTTGTAGATCAATTTATACAGATATGTTTGTTTTGAGAATGTCGCCACACTGAATAAATGTTTAACCGTTTATATAGCTTTTCTTTGTCTATAATTATAATATAAACGTCAGACAAAATGCAACACTGATATACCTTAAATGCTCAAATTAGCGCCCCCTTTCCCCAAGAAATGTGTCCCTCTCAGATAGTCACCCCAGGGCAACTATTTGAGAAAAAATATAAGACGCTAGCGATGATGCTGATGTTGAACAATTTACAAAATGATATTAGCGTTAAGTTATTTTTTTGTTTTTTGTTTTTTTTCTCACTCTCTCTTTCTCTCATAAGTTTTTATAAATAAAGATTTTATTATTATTAAATAAATGTTCCTCTCTATCAAGTATCCCCTTCAAACAACACATTTTTAAATAAACGCCCTTCGGGCCTTAGCACTAAAATAAGCATTAACGTTGCGCATACTACCCTCCTTTTGGGCGATTCCAGGCAGTGTTTTGTGAACCTCCGCTATCTTATCAACATTTGCTTTTTTTCTACCTACATTTATATAGGTTTGAAATTATAACTGGACTATTAAAGGGTTAAAGATTTTCCAGAATATTCAAATCATTCTGTTTTTTTGTCTTTGTTGTCGTTTTGTGTTGTTTATTTTTTTTTTTTTTTTTTTTTTTTTTTGCGGTGGGGTGGGGTCGTCCAAATCTGTGAATTTGATTTGTTCATGCTAAGCCATAAAAAAAAAACTATAATATTCACCATTTTTTTTAATCCATAATGTAAAATGTATTAAATTATTCAACATTTTAACTAACAAGAGAAATTTCAAGTTGATGTTAAAAATTGCCGTAAAACATTGTTGATTTATTTTAGATGGAATGCTCCTTATTATGACATGTCTCTAATTTGTATTTAGATACATTGGATTTTTCAATTTTCCAATTTTTCGAGTTGAATTGTTCACCTATATTGCATATAATCCATTATTGTACAAAATTATGTTACATTAAAATTTTGCATTTTATAAAATGCAAAATTTGAACACTACATTATGAAAATTGGAATTTAGAGTTGGGGCGTATCATAGATTCGGGGGCGGGGTGGCACGAGACCCTTGTACAAACCTTGACAGTATATGTTTTAAAAACGACTGGCAAGGTTATATATATATATATATATATATATATATGTTACTGGGCTTAATGATTGTAGAAATTGTCCAAAGGTTTCCTGATTACAAGCCCATTCCGATAATTCATTTTTAGCCATTTTCAAGGACTTAAATTTCTTAATTCTGCTACTATAATAAACGGTGTGTAAATGCTAGTGTAGACATTCTTAATTACCGAATACGGTCAGCACATTTTGGACGTGTTCTATCTCACACACACACACACACGTATGTGTGTGTGTAACGCTTTTCTTTGTCATCTGAAGTGCCCACTATACGGAGATCGGCAGATTTCCCCCATCCGTGCTGTAGAAATGCCACATGTTTATACTCGAAACACCGTGTTTAAAAGAACTCTGAAATTACGATTGGCTATGTAAATAAGGATTTAAAATATATTTAAACATATTAACTATAACACCGACGATCAATTATTTTTAATTTTACTTTCTCTTAATTATCGATTATAAACAAAATATCAAGCTATATATATACACAAACACGCACGTCGTTTTTGTCAGCACGGTAATAAAAAAAATTATATTAAATTGCGTTTATATGTTCTGTAATATAAATTGCAGTATGCTTTGATAATAATCACGCAACCTGATCGCCCCTATTTATTACTAAGATATTTTGTTGTCATAACTATTAATGGAGTCAATAAAGGAACATCCTTTGTGTTAGCGGAACAACCTGATATTTTAAATAAATGATGAGAAAAGGTTGCTAATGCATTGCTTTTTATTTTAGTTAGGTTTCTGTTCAATATTCTTTATAACTTTGAATTTAAAAAATTTGAATTATTTCTTGTGTGGCAGTGGTGTCAATACTATAGACAACAGTCCTGGGTTACACAGACTGCAAATAATAATATATATATATTATTTGGACGTTCGAGTAAATTATAATGAATACATTTAGTATTTCTATATTTTGTTCTCGTGTGAACATGTAGCAACACTAACCAACAAAGCATCGCTTGATAAAATTAGATATCGATGCAATGAATCCTCTGTCTCAAGAACTACACGATGTATTAGGTGAACTTGAAAAACACATGGCCCTTTTGTATTTAAAGTAGTGTATTTGTTGAAAGCTAAAATTCCTGTAACTAAATATATATACTATATCTTGAATAAATGTCTTTATATATTAAACAGAAGGGACATCAATAATCTAAATTGCATAGGTACTTTATAGAAACATTGTATTTATTTCGCCTTTCTGCAACGGTAAATAGGCCCTTTTTAGGTAATACAAAAAACCAAAAATCAGTGTCACTGACTTCTGATAAACTACCCCGTTAGTATAAAATCCATCTCCTAGACTTTCAGATTACACTGTAAATGTAGATGTGAAGTCTGAGAGATGGATTTTATGGCGCTAATTTTGTTTCTTTATTTTAAGGGTTTTCTTGCTAGAAATGACCGGGAAACAGACGTTGGTGATCCCATACATACATACATACACACACACACACACACACACATATATATATATATATATATATATATATATATATAATGTGAGAGCTTGTGACCCTGAGTTTCACGATATATATATATATATATATATATATATATATATATATATTAAAGTTTTCTCGTGATGCGTTTAGTCCTTTAATTTCATCGGACTAAATTTGTAATGTTGGTGGGACTGCACATGCGCACGGTCGAGCCAATTTCAATTAGATTTTTATTTATTTATTTTTTTTTTCTCATTACTTTTGTTAGTAAATATTCTACACAGTGATAACAGAAGTTCTGCCAAGAGGCCATATCACCCAATTTTTAAGAAACAAATATTTAAAATTAAAATTCCCAGCATCTCTCCTTCGTGCGCATGTGTAGTCACACCAACATAACGAATTTAGTCCGATGAAGCCAAAAGAACGAAATGCGTTACAAGAAAACTTTTTCCACTTTCTCGTACATATTTTCACAATTTTTTTTTTTTTTTTTTTTTTTTTTTTAAATGGTCTTTGAAAAAAACTGTAGTCTGACTGTATTTGAATTTCTTAACTTTTGGCTGGTATTTAATTTCTATTGCTTTCTATCCACATTTCTAGATCATTTCATCAGTGCATATACTTTCCCCGATACACGCTTCTTGCTGTCTGAGGAAAATGCCATATAATATGTAACTGAAAAACGTCAAAAATTACTAAGAACCTGTACATTGGTTACGCTTTAAATAGATCTGAAAACTTATTCATTTTTTTTTTCTCCAGTAATGACAAAAATAATCCATATGTCGGATAAAATTTTACCTCGTGATAGAAAATATATTGAAAGTAAGAACTTAAGACTATTTAAAATTTTAACGATAACAATGATTTTTTAATGAATTTTTTTTTTTTTTTTATCAATTCACCTCATGCAAGGCGGTAGTACCACCAAGACACAAGGGTCTACTGGGAATGGAGAAAAATGTAAAAGACTTTAGAAGGAACCGGACACGCAATCCTAAACAGGGAATCGGGGATAAATCTCTACTCTTGTTCAAAAGACTGGGGAGGTGTGTGAACCGAAAAAAATTTGGTTGATTTTATTAATATGTCAATGTTTATTAAATCGTTACATATAAAGCTATCGTCACACAAAAATTTTCACAGTATACAATAAAATAATAATCTTTGGTAGAGGTTTGGTATAAATATACAGTTTTAGTTAAGACACCTGACGCCCGTAAGGACTTTAACAGCCAAAATTAATACAAACGAAGTCTTTTTTTGTTTTTTTTGTTTTTTAGTATCATAGCCGTTTTCCCTAATCAAGGAATATAGACATTATGATGATCAATTATTTTTTAAATTGCTTGTTTACAGCAGGAAAATCACCTTAAATTCTTTACCTGTTCTTTTAAAACTGAAAAGCTCGGTCTCTAGTGGTTATTTTCTAAGCGTAGCTTAGATGTGGCACAAAGCCGAAGGTTTGGGGCACCTAGTGAGAATCGAACTCACTTTGGTTGTAACTAATCTAGCGAGACAAGCTTGCTAACCATTACACCACACCGAGGTGCCCAAGCTCGGTCTCTAGTGTGTAGCCTACATTATTTTTAATATATTTAGAAAGAAAATAATTTTGAGTGAATTGTAACGAATGGTTTAAAAACTATTTGAGGGATTCTTTTTAAGAAAAAAAACAAAAAAAAAACAAATTATCGAAATTCTGAATAAACTCATTCTTATGATCACTATTTTATCGAATATTTCTAGCAGAAATACGCTTGTATTCATAATACTGTGTAAGGTTTTAAAGTTAATAAAAATGCTAATTTAAATAAAATTATCAGTGTTTCATAATGATTAGAGTTTTAAAAGTGTAGCCCTCTCCCCAATCTAATTAAATTTATCTAACGATATATTTACTAAAAACGATTTGTTAAAAAAATTAATCTCTTTGGGGCAAATCATTTTCGTATTCCTAACTTTTATTTACTCGTTAACGAATACGTCTTAAGAATCCTTTTCTTTTTCTTGATTTTAATCATTGCTTTCTTCCCCACAAAAATAAATCATTTGATTAGTACAGTGATATCAGTTAGGTATCAATTTACTAAGAAAAGAATTAAATGTAAATACTACAAAAATGAAACGATTTCTATTTGATATAATAATCTTATAATATGATATCTAAACCGAAAAAAGTCATTTCTTGTTTTGCAACGAAAAGGAAAGTCTGGATTTTAAATGCAAATCAAGTTAACAAATGATATTCCTAGTTTCCGGTAGCTGCATGCAGGCAAGGACGCACTTTATCTTGTGATGATTATAAAATGTCTGGATACAATATTTGCTGCATTTCATATTTATCCAGTGAATTTAAAATGAATCTTCTACTTCTTTTTTTTTTTTTTTTTCAACTTGGTTTCTAAAATAAAATAGAAATGATTAGTTTTTGTCCATTGTGTAATTTGTAAAATGGTTTATCACAATTAAGCCATCCTAACGACAGAAACTACAAACTTGTATGCATTTTAGGTACCCAAAGCAAATTCTCTTAAATTCTTGTGATTTTTTTTTTTCTGATTGTCAATATTTTTCCAATCAATATGAAACTAAGGAAACAACTCAAGTTCTTTGTAAATAAATGGTCCATATTACCTTAAATATCATTTTGCGGGGGTGGTGGAGGAGACTTCAAGGAATAACAAGACGTTTTATCAGATGAAAGACGTTTGAAATGTCTTATTTTGAAGGTGAAGAACTTGCAAGTTTTATTATATTATCATTACTATTAAGACCATTACTCTTATTCTTACTATAATTACTATTTTTACAATTACTATTATTACCATAATTATTATTTTTTTGAAATTATTATAACTACTTTTTCTATTATCACTGTAACTGGTATCGCTATGGTTTTTAAAATTAATATTATTACTATTTTTACTATTTTTCTTAGTATTAATATTTTTTTCCAATTTTTACTATTGCCATAAATAAAATTTTACAAAGTTTGTCTCGGTTGATAACTTTACATCTTACAATGCTTTACTCACTATAAAGTAAATATTAGGTCAAGAGAAACAAATTTGTAATTACCAAGAATCGGTGAAACATTTGAACTCCGAATATTAACAAGATAAGTTGATATAGCAGGATTATTTTCATTTATACTTTGATTTTTTTTTTTTTTCTCTTTTTCTGTGTTAATCTCTGATTTGTTTTGGTTAGTCTCTGTACGGCCCCTGATTTATTTTTCTGGTTTCATTTATTTATGGCTGTATTTATAATCTTCAGTGATAACTGCCTTTCCGGGGCCCCAGATGTTAGTGATATAAACTAACTGCATCTCGTGCGAGTTCGCACCTGCTGTCTGTATATCAAAATTAATGGATGTTATATTTTTGTCTTATTTTTCGCGTAAAGACTTTTTTTTTTTTTTTTTTTTTTTTCGAAGCTCCAATTTATGATAATGCAAATATTTCATGTGGAAATGATGTTTACTATCTCCTGTAAATCTGTTTCGTCTTTAGATAATATGGTTGTATGCGCATGGTTTATTTTAGTGTATGTGTCAATAAGTCTACAGAGAGAAATGTATCCATTTACTGACTTTTCATCTGAAATTGTCGGTGTTCAGTGTGATTAATATTCACCTCTGAATTAAGTGCATTGGCAAGGAAGGATATGTTAAAAATGAAAATTGGTGTAGAACTAATGCTTCCGTCAGGAATGTGGGCTTATCGATGTATACACGAACGTGTATGCATATATCTATATTTATGAATGTGCACATTTTGTTGAAATGTTTTAGGTCCGATTCAATTCCTCAAATCTGATGAAGCATCAAATTTTTAAGGACCTCTTGTTCAGACCCATAACTTTTCAGTACCTTTTCCGAAATTGGCTGGATTTGAATTAAATTATTTCAGTATTTAAGCGAAAAAATATCCGAAAATAGGTATATTTCCCCGGTTTTTTTTTGTTTTTTTTTTTTGTTTTTTTTAATATTTTTTCACGAGATTTTTCCTTTATTTCTTTTAAATAAACTCAAAATTTTATAAGGTTTCTATATTAATAAAAGGAAAAAAAACAAAACAATTCCATTCAGATATTGATTAATGAAGTGAATCCTTAAAACAATGGAAGTTAAAAAAAAAAATCTTCATTGTTGAAACTCTTAAAAAAAAAAAAAAAAAAAAAATAGTAGGAAATTCTTTTTTTTTCTAAGAAAGGAAATAATTTTCTTTATTTCTTATTTTTCTGTTAAACAACTTTTCAGATATACAATTCTGAATTGTTTTTTTTATTAGTTTATAATCAACATTCGAAACGTTATACTTACTTTTAATAATGAATCGTAACAAAGTTACAAAATGATGATTCAATCGAATAACAGTTGCAAGAAATTTAAGTTACCAATTCTCGAAATTGTAATTGTTGAGTGCTTATAGAAAAAGTTTACTTGTGTGTGTGCGTATATATATATATATATATATATATATATATTTGTTTGTTTTCTTTTTTCAAATACTAAAATTCATCCAATACAAGGCTCGAGAGGCAATCTAAATAGAATGTTTCTGTTAATGATGAATGAGTGTGATATGAATGAAAAAGTAGCAAGTGAAGATTGAGGACAATGACAACGCACAGCGATCGAACCATGACTGGAAGAGGCGTAGACTGTAGTTTTCCGGAAAGCACTCATGCGGGAATCTGTTCGACAAACAGGTAATTCTTTGAAAAAACTGAGAACTTTGTTTTGAACACGGAGAAAATAAGTGATTCGGTAATTATTTTATATCTTAGAATAAAAAGCTGTTTCGTATATATATATATATATATATATATATATATACACACAATACTTTCAGTTAAAACCTAATTATAACTTAATTATTTAAAATATATTTTTAGTCTGACAAGTAAATTTAAACGTACTCTTTGCTGATAAAACACTGGGACAGTCCGTTGACTTATCGAAAAATAAAAGAAAAAAGTAAATAGACTGCTCAAGACCGGTGCCAGTACCTAATACCTCTGAATTCCCTCGACTTTGGGACAGGGGAATCCTGATTGGAGACCCCCTGGCACTGTTCTGTGACTCTCGTTATCGTAACATTTTTTTTTTTTTTCTAGCTACATGTATGTTACAGATTAAACTCAGCAGAACTGAATATTAATGGATGAAATATTTTCGGATTTTGGCGTCATTTTAGGGTCCTTTTTGCTTCCCAACCCATGAATTTGTTTTGCTTATGCTAAGTCTCGAAAGAACACTGTAGTGTAAAATTTAATATTTTTTTATTTATTTAGAATATTGAAGGTCTTAAAATTATTCATCTTTATAGCAAGTAAAGTTAATACTAAAAAGTGCCGGAAAACAATGTCCATTTAAGATTATATGACCTATTATGACATGTCTTAACTTTGCATTTAGATACGTTGTATTCTCAATTCTCCTAGTTGAATTATTCACCTATATTGTTTATGATCTATTATTGTGCATAATTAGATTACAATAAAATTTGTATCTTATATGAATATAACCTTATGAAAATTGAGATGTAGTAGAGTTGGTGTGTATCAGATTCGGTGGGGGACCCTTGCAACGGCCTTGTTTGCTGCTTAAGTAAAACTTTGTTGCTTTTTGTTTGTCTTTTTCTGAATATTTCCTATGACTCAATACGAAGTGACGTACTAGGTTGATATTGGGAAACAATTTTTGGTGATGACTCGCAGAGAGAAAACTGGGTCTTGTGTAGAAAGGAAAACAATTGTAAGGTCAAGTCTGTTGCTTTTTTTTTTTCTTTACATTTGCGCCTGCCATGTAAGATTTATTTACAGAAGCGTGGAATCTTTTGTTTGTATTTTCCTCTCTAGCTGCTTGCAAAACAAGTTGACAGACTAGTTTACGAGGATTAAAACTTGCTATATTTATGACAGGAAAAGGGCCCAACATCTGAGATAGAGCGTTTGTGGAAATAGACAATGTAATCACGGAACAATGCATAGCTCAGTATATATATATATATATATATATATATATATATATATATATATATAAAATCTCAATCATAGCTCAATTAAATCTCATTGAAATATTCATGGAGACCTACCGGACACTATTAGTAACATACTTGTTGACAACACAACTATAATAGCATCATCTATGTGCAAAAAAATAGGCTAAACATAATGGAAGCCTTATTAATAAGTAAAAAAAACACTTAATATCAACTATGAACATGGACACAATATCTTGACCGTGTTTTTAAAAATGAATAATTATATAAATACATACATGCAACGAACTATTTCTTATTGAACAGTTAAAATATTTCACCTTTGAAAATGGCTAAATGTATAGCCGAAAGCGTTCGGATTAAAAGAACATTCGGACAGCGTTTAATCTATCATCTGAAAAGAAAAAAAAATTATTAGATCGCATGAGAAATTGTATAAAAAAAATAAATAAATCAAAGCACTTTGTCTATAGTATTCAGTGAAATGTGCATGAAAGAAGGATTGTTGTCTAAATACACAAATTTGATATATATATATAAGAAATATAATCATAAGATGTGCTATATTTATAGGATAAAGTGGTCAATATCAGAGATAGAGCGTGTGTAAATATATAAGTGAACATAGAAGTCAACACTTAGAGGCGACAGTCTGTTTCATGCTAGATGCAATCGTCAGGCCACCTTGACTTGTGGCCTGACGATTGCATATAGCATGAAACACTGTCGCCTCTAAGTGTTGACTTCTGTGTTCACTATATATATATATATATATATATATATATATATATATATATATATATATATATATATATATAATGTGTGTGACTCTGAATTCGACACCCAGACAATCCGTATGTTGACTTCAATGTCCATTTTTACGTTTACATAAGCTTTATCCCTGATATTAACCACTAACCCACAACTATAGCATGCCTTAAAACTGTATTTTGTCATTTATATGCACGGAATGGGGGTCAAAGGTAATGAAGCACAAATCGTATCTTATAAAGATGATTCTCATTTCCACTATTATACTGGTATAGTACTTCCTGTATACCTAATTTTGCACCACTACCACCACCCGTATAAAAACAATTACTCTCCCTTCAGATCTATAGAAGATCTTTAACTACTGCCGTGAAAAAAAAAACAGTAATGGCTTTAGGCCTAAGTTAAACAAACTACAACTATTCTGCTGTGTTTTAGCAAAGGACTTTCAATCTTTGACATACTTTAAATGGATCCCAGTGTCTCAATCTGGATCTAGGAAAAGGCAACTGGGTCCTCATCAAACATTTCATTAGATGATATTCCTATAGTCACGATTTGGAACTGATCAGGATTGTACCTCTTCACATAAAACTTGAGGAAAAAGAAAAGCTTCACTAGAATTAATTTTCTAAACGAGAAAGGTTTCGGAGGCAACACGTTGATGAGGAAAACATAAGGAATCACAGAATGTAATTCTTTATATATATATATATATATATATATATATATATATATATATATATAATCATTTCACCCGAAGCAAAGCAATAAAGCCACTAGTATGCATGGGGTTTACTGAGTGTTATAGAATATGAGAAAGACTACTATTATGGAGAGAGGACAATAAAAGAACAAGAATAGAGATGTTTGGATGTGGAATAGTAACAAGCTGGTATAAATTAAGATTACCAGAGAACAGACTGGTCAACATTTGACTGAAATAAAAGTACAAAAGAGTGTGAATTTCTTTTTAAATTGTAAGAAGCAGTTTTTTTCTTTTTTTTTTTTTTTTTTTTTTTCTTAGAAATAATTAGAGCTTAAGAAAGAATTGTACCCTCCATGGATACAAGAAATTCAGCTTGCTTAAAAAATAATTCACTAGACTCGTTGTTTAAAAAAGTGCTCTGCTTTATCTTGATAGTCCACTTTTTGCCTCTCAAAAATAAAGCCATTTTTGTTTTGCTTTTTTTTAAATCCACATTTTTACCTCTCAAAAAAAAAAACAAAAAACAAATCGTCTATATTTTGGCTTTCACAAACTTAAAGTGAAAAGCATTTTAAAACAATGCACTTTTTCTTTCCTATTCAATGTTAAAATAAATCAAATTATTTAAAAATGTTTTGCTAAAAATGTCAAGAAAGCATTTCTAAATTCATGACTGAAAATCTAGTTTTTATTTTCAGCGTGTATTTAAAAATTGTGAATATTTCAAAAGTATCGCCCAACGGCTGAGATAAATTAAGCTCTTGACTTTAAAATGATCAAAATATTTTCATGGAATGGGCAGCCAGTATTTTCATTTAAAAAGAAAAAAAATTTTTTTTTTCATTTTTTATTGCTTTTATCTGATTTTAATTTAGAATTTTAGCATCTCATTAAATTTTATTTACCAAATAGAATCTACTTTCGTCAAGATAAATGTAAAAGCTAATATTTAAAATATTTGGATGCACCTAACTTCGAAATTTATAGGATACTTTCACTTTCAAAAGTAGGTTCATTAAAAATTCCTTAGCTGAAAAAAAAAAAAAGCCTATAGTTGACAGGAAAATCTTTTTCTCCAATATAATATTCTTTGACAATAGACTGAACCCGACACTTCCCCATTAGTATTATAGACCTAAAACTATGCATAAAAAGCGTAGTTAATTGTGTGTGTGTGTGTGTGTGTATATATATATATATATATATACACACACACACACATATATATATATATATATATATATATATATATATATATATATAATTGCGCGCACATAATTCTATTTTTGTTTGTTTGTTTTTTTTTTTGTAATGTATTTTTGAGAAAATATCTGTTCTTATTGCTTCTTTGTACATGTCATTCATTATGTCTCTTTATACAGTTTTTATAAGATCCTTTTAGTATCAGGGAGATAACTATAACAAAGTCGTTACGTAGTTGTAGAATGAAAATGTATCAGTCCCTTTAAATTTAGGTTACTTTTTGTATCTGCCCGAAAAGTAAATTTTCCACAAAGAAATACCCGATTTTTTTTTTCTCAAATTAAAATTATATCATATTCCCAAAAGAGAAATGATTATATTTTTATCTCCATGTCATAGCATAATTTCTAAAAACGCTTCCGAAAGATTGACTTAGTTGCTAAACCCGCTAATCTTTCAATTTATCATTCGTTCTCTAAGTGATTTTGTTTAATAATAAAGCGTTGATAACGTCTCGAACGGTTCATTAACAAAATCCCATGTTCTAAAAAAAATGTCGCCTCTCCCGATCTTCTTTTATTTTATATATATATATATATATATATATATATATATATATATATATATATATTACTATTACTTCAGCCACGTTAGCATGATCTCAGGTGACATTTCTTTCCTCTTATTTCTTTTTATATCAGTTGCTTAGAGTAGTGAAAGTCATGGAAAACTGACTGCCCACGTCCTCAAGGGACACTACAGGTATAAGAATGTATACGTCTCCGCACGCGAAAGAGAACTGTTATTTTTTTTATTGTGGCAAGCACGTGTTTCATTAAATAAACCATACACACAAACAACTAAAATGAACAATTGTCACTGATTGATACTTTAAAACGAACTAAGATCAGCTACTTCAGATTGGATCAGTGAGTTCGTAAAATTTAGCTGAAAATTTCACTGGATTTGATACTCACAACTGGATTGTGTGCATTGACAAGGAAGACTATTATGTTTACGACATATTTAAAAATAAATAAATGCTATTTTTAATCAGTTGTCAACGTACTTATTGATGTTCAGATATGCAAATTTAGGCGCCTACCATAGATCAGCGGCTATGTAGCAACTCTTGAGAGGCTGCTGGAAAGTTTTCTGGCCGACCAAAAACTTTCAATACTTAGACATTTAGTCAGATTTTGTGAAGTTGGTTGGGCCGAGGACATTCCAGCACCTTCTCTTAATGGTCTGTTATTAATGTTCGATTCCTAGTATGCTCTCTGTGCTAAACTAAGCCTAGTAATTGTGTAATATTTATTGTGTAAACATTTTTGTCTGAAATTAAACAAAATTGTACAAAATTCTCACAACAGCCTTTTCATATCACATCAATTAGACATCAAATTCCAATAAAAAATGAATTTATTTTTAAGAATAAAATAAACCTATTTTTTAATCATGGTATTTGATATATATTCTATTATTTTTTTTCTATAGCTAGAAAACAAAATTCTCTTTGCAATTGTCTAAATGATGCCTTTATGATTTTGTTCGTTTCTAGTGCCAATTTTGAATAAAAGAACTGATTATCACCAACCGATAATAGAATCCAAGCAAATTGCTGAAAATTTCTGGTTCCAATCCACTTCCCCAAATATGACTAGATGTTAGATTTTTGATTTTTATTACAATTATTTGAGGGTTTCTAGGTCGAGCTTTTGACTTTTCAGTACCTGCTAGTACACAGATCGAAATAACCGTCTAAACCAAAACGATGTTAGATTGAAAATTGTATCAATGACACACACACACACACACACATATATATATATATATATATATATATATATATATATATATATATATATATCAAAACAGAATCATTGTTTTTTTGTTTTGTTTTTTTTTATTTTTTCTTTCAAATGTAAAAGTACATTTTACTCTGAATAAATATTGATTTATATTTTAAAATTGAGTCTTGTATTTATTCACGATTATTTTGCTGAAATATTTCATATCAATGTTTTCTCTTCTCATTTGATGTTCCTGTTACAAAGAAATTATTTCAAAAATATCTCAGAAGCCCTGATGGTTGGAGAATAACTGACCAAAATAATCTAAATCAAAAAAAAAAAAAAAAAACGTACAAAATATACGCAAGGGCGATTTTTTATTTTATTTTAATGCATACCCGCGCCCAAACATTTGATAGTAAAACATTAAAGGATTTTGATCCTGAAATAAAAAAAATATTACCCCAATGTCTAGTTAGAACCAATTACTTTCAAGTCGTTCCTTTGGACATGTACAGTGATCTCATTGCCCCCCCACCCCCCACCTTTTTTTTTTTTTTTTTTAGAATTCCATTTAAAAATAAATTACCCTGGAGATAATTTGGTTTGCGCGCACTATTCAATTTCACTCACTTGACAGCATATAGAATACACAGACAAACACATCTGTATACATATATATATATATATATATATATATATATATATGAGAGAGTGTGTGAATTGAAAGCGTGCAGACTTTTATCCCGACACAAACGTGTGTGTAATCGTAAAATAAGTAATTTGTTACATAATTTGCAACAAAGCAAATATGAAATTTAATAATTGAGCGATATGACTTTTCACACTTTGTTACATGGCTCAGATATTTTGAAAAATAATTTTTCAAATATACTAAATAAATCTTTTCTTTTTGGGGGGGTTTCGAATCCATGGCCAGACGCAAGAATGATTTAAGAAAAACGAAAACAGAAAAAAAAATAGTTACATTATCAAAAATAAAAGGCTATGCATTTTAAAAACCCTACACTGACCGATGAAAGAATGGGGTTGTTGCTTTTTCAAAAATTCATTGTTTTTGCAAAGTAATAAGCAAACAGGGAATTTTCGGTTTTCTTATATAGAACGTTGCTTAATAATAGGAATATTTATTTCCTGCAACATTTACTTTTCAACATAACCTTTTTCCTTGTTAATGCACCAACTAGTCTCCATTAATCCGTGAATCTTATCCAGAGTAAATTTTAGATAAAAATTCATTTAGCAGACACGTCAGCTCTGGACTTATTAAACTACTATGGCAAAACCAATTTGCCACCGACCATCACCAGATACTCTGAAATATTTTAAACATACATTGAAGAAAGGAAAATATACTTATTTTATCATGTATTTAGTAAAAAATACATCCAGAGAAATTAGAAAATATTTATATTTGAATTATATAAACCAAAATTCTTTAAACATAAAAAGCCACTTTAGGGGCTCGAACCCACAAATGTGGTTTCTGTAGCTAAACCCAAACTTAAAACCGATGTAAACTAAATCGGATTACAACTCGTTGAATATAAATATTTGAAAGATTAAAAACTCAGTGATATTAAAAACGTAGGTAAATTCTCCTTTAATAATTTCAACTATCTAGTTGATTATAAATACCGATGCCAATTTTCATAATTCAAAATTTAATGAAAACGTTTCTCAATTTACATTCTTCACTTTCTTTTATAACTTGTCCTTTTTTAAAAAAAAAAAATTTGATCTGAATTAGTTATACTTCTATTTTTTTTTCTCTATAATATCTAATTTCTTTTTTTAATCCCTTTAAAATAGAAATTCCTCGTCAATTTTTACTTTAAGCGTAATGGGGCTAAATTCCCGCCACTGCTCGAAATCGCGACAAGAGCAACAGCACAATTGTCTTACTTTCAATGAAATTTATCTTCCCAAAATCTGGCAGCAAAGCCTCGGAGCGGGAGATTCCAAGTTTCGAGAAACTTGCAACCACCTCTTAATTGCTTCCGTTACCAGGTTCACTCTGATTCGGAGTGGTAGCACCTGTTAGGGTCCCAACTATGGGAAAATGGTGAACCCCCCAAACAAACAAAAAATAGTAAATATAAAATTATATATTTATAGTAAAACTTATCAATACATTTTTAAAGTAAAATGATCAACAATAAATTTTATCTGTAATTGAAATCATAAAATTGTTTAAAATATTTAGATTTCGGCAACATATTCAACCAAACAACTTTCGTCATAAGCCAGCACAAACTGCTGCCGGTGATACTGAGCCGACACCGTGTGAGGTGGCAACTTTTGATTGGTTGCTTGTTTTTGTTTAGCGTCATATCAACCTCTATGGGTTATTTAATTTTATTTTATTTTTATTGAATAGTGTTTTAGTGATACAAGTTTAACTAAATTAGCCCTTATGTGGGGGAGAAGTGGTAGATTCCTACCTTTCCCACGAGTATTTGCACGCAAGTGAATATAATGAACTCATTTTGAACTCCGGATTAACAATCTCTAGCCATTATCCATTACACCACCTGCACATCCAACACCTGGCATTCACAAGCGTTTACCCATTTAGGTACAGACAAGGCTCGAAGTTGCTTAACTTCAGTGATCGTACGGGAACACGTGTTTCAACGTGATGTGGCCGTAAGACACAGTTTTTAATAACCTGGAATAATTAAGAGCAGAAAATTCAGATAAAAACAAAACGGTAAATGTAAAAATTTTGGAAGTCTACAAAAGTAGTTTCTATTTACCTATATAGAAAGTTGGAGCTCAAAATTGTTTCTATTTTTATACCAACGGCCCGGATTTAATTTCAAGCTTGAGAAATTTAATCTTTTCCCCCTCTCCCAAATGTTAAAAAAAGAAATAATAATAAAACTGTTCACTCCGTCACATAATACTAAATTACTAGAGCAAATCGGGTTTATCATATGTGAATTTTTTTTTTTTCGTTCTGTCTAGTTTCATTATATCGAGGTTGACTGATTTTTAGTAGTTATATTTATAATTTTGAAGTTGGAATATCAATTTGACTAGAGATATTGTTTGTTTTGTTTGTTTGTTGTTGTTTTGTTGGGGCGGGGGGGTTAGTACCGTAGACTTTCTGGAAATTGTTTTGTATGTAAATCTGATTGCAGGTTTTTTTGTTTTCATTTATAGGGCAACCGATATAAGGTGGCGCATGATTTAAAAGTTTCAATGGAACGCATTACTTTTCATATGCAATACTTAAATAATTAATAATTCTCATTAATTTCCATCGGGCAACAATAATGTGTTTTTTGTGTTCACTTTACAATCTGTATATGGTCGATATTAAATATCCTATCTGTTGTTTTTCATTAAATTTGTGATTATCAAATAAATTCCCTGACGAAAAAGAAAACGGCAAACAAACTAACACCCGTTCAATAAAATTATAAAGGTAACTGAGATAAAATATTCTGGCTAAGTTGTAGGCCGCGACTTTATTTCAAGAAACGTGAATCTTACTGCCACTTTAATGATTCGTACAAATATGTTAACTACTGTTAGAGCGAGCTCTTAAAAACTAAAGAAATGAGGCTATAAGTCTCTTTTTGTACAGAATAATGACCTACCATCTTTTTAAAACTCTAGGAAAATTAGCGAATGTACCAAACAAAATAGTTAACGAATAAAGAAAATATGAAGAGGTAAGAGGATATACTTGGAAGAGAAAGAAAAAAATATAATTCTTCTCTTGCTCCTCAGGAAAGTCAGATTGCATACGAGCAGGTATAGAACAATATCGATATTAGTCTGATAATTTTTCCGGATTAATGGTATTCATTCATTTCTTTGTAGAGATTATTATTGTTTAACTTTAAATATGACACTTTACTAAACTGAAAACATTTCTTTTAATTTTAAGTTTTACTGAATACAACTGAAGAACCGGAAAAGAACCATCATTCGAGTTGTGTGTTAAACCAAAACTGTTCATGGAATCAACGGACAACTTGCCAAAACCTAAAACACTTATCCAGTTCTGTTAGTCTCAAACAAAACCGACAATACCGAAAAAGCAAAAGACCTAAAAACAAACCTACTTAAATAGTGTTCGAAAATTAGATTGGCTAGAATCACTTAACAACGTTAAATCCTATGAAAGGATGGCTCTAGTAGTAGCCCGTGTTTTACGCTCGCGTGATCTTCAGACGAAAATATGTATGCATGTTAAAAAAATCATGAGATCAGTTGAATTCATTACCTTGGTTTCAACCTTATGGTATCCTCAGGTGATTTTTATCAATTGACCTCCCTACGTTTTATTAAAAAAGCTAAAGAACGCTATATTATTAAAAATAAATAAATAAATAAAACAAACACACGACATTAGGTGTGATAAAAAGGCAGGAGGAGGTGAAGAAGGAAGGGGAAGAGAAGAAAAGCAACGGTATTATAAATGTATCGCTGGTGGGGGTGGGGGATTGAAATATATATCAATTCACCCCAAGCAAGGCGATAATATCACTAAGACGCAAGTGGGGGGCGGTTTACTTGGCAGGAAAGAGAAAGAAAAAACTTAAGAAGTAACTGGAAACTCAATCCTAATCAGGAAACAAGGGATAAACCCCTACTTCTGTTCAAAAGATTGGAGAGACGTGTGAATTGGATGACTGGTGAACCTATCTATCCCTGTTAAAGAAAAATAAATAAAATTTCATTTGGAAGTATAGGGCTGAAGTAGACTTTAAAAATGAAGAGTTACATCGTTTTTTATGTTTTGCAAGACTTGTACTTTTGCAGTGTCGTTTCAGGACCTGCATGATCATGATACACCACGACTTAGTCCCTTGTAGCACTTTGTAATAGTTGTTATTTTACTATTTCTGCTAATTCCTGTTCTGTGAACCATTTTCACAGACTCGTCAGGTAGGTTATTTGCTACTTTCCACTGATCCTCTTGCATTCACTATTCACTGTAAGTTTCAAATTCACCAAGCCCTTTTTCCCCTCATATGTCTGATAAATTTCAACTGTCTCTTTCTGGTTCGAAGTATAAGTGGACTTTTCGTTTTTATTTTTTCTAAAACTTCGTTCATCACATGTTCAGTAAATTTTTGTTCTCGGCATTTTTCTGTAGAATCATATTTCTGTTGCTTCAAGTCTTTGTGTGAGGAGATTGTCCAACATTCACTGCCATACGGAAGGACCTATATTGCAGTATTTTTTATTTATGTTTCTTAGAAAATTTTCCTGTTTCCAAATTTTCCTGTTTCCAAAGCATATTTTGCTTTCCCAATTCGAATTTCGGTGACGCATTTCCTATTCGTCTTTAGATATTTAATTTTTTTTTACTTGCTTCATTTTGTATCGCCAATTCTTAATGAGCATATCGGGTTTTTCCTTTTTGCTGACAACCATGCATAAAATTTTCTAAAGTATTAATTTTGCCGAGCGCTCTTTCCTCATTATGTGCCCTAGAAATTTCGTGTATATCTTCCTGATGTTAAGTATGTTTCCTTTTTGTTTGTAATTTCTCTAAAACTTCATCACTGCTCACATGTTCTGTCCATGGTATTCTCGGCATCCTGTTGTAAAACTACATTTCTGTTGCTTCAAGTAACTTCATTTGAAATGAGATTGTCCAGTATTCACTGGCGTTGAGGATCATAGGTGTCCACAATTTCACTCCTTCGTAACTCTAACTAAATTGTGTCTTTTTGTTATCTCTCCAAAACCTTGTTCCGCCACCCATTCACTTAAGCTCCCTAGGTAGTTTATACGCTTTTTGATCACATCCTGGATATGTTCAGCAATAAACAGATGCATTTATTTCGATTGCATTACGTACATCGATGTCACTACAACGATATATGTAGGATTTTAATTGAAAAAATTCAAAAGCATCAAACATCTCAAGCCGCCGTTCCTGAAGATGGCTACACGATCAGCCGAAAACTCGGCATTCCATAATAATTGGTAATGATCCTCACATTTGATCCGGATCGAGCATAGAGCACATAGATGGAAGTTTCCGCATTTATTAAGGAAACTCATAAAAAGATCTGTCATAGTTAATAATAATATATGCATGTTTGGTCCATAGTATTCTCAGCTTCCTTCTGTAAAATCACATTTCTGTTGCTTCCAGTACCTTCATATGTAAAGAGATTGTCCAGCATTCACTGTCGTTGACGATCATGAGTGTCCACAATTTCCCCTCCTCCGTAGCTCTAACTAAACTCCCCAAAACCTTGTTCTGCCATCCATTTATTTAAGCTCCCTCGATAGTTTATACGTTTTTCCCTTCCGTCTCGCTTGTCTACAATGAAACCTGCGGTTACCAAAATCTCTTTATTACGTTCCCAAGAAATATCAACTGTCCCTTTCTGATTTTAAGTGTATGCCTTTTTGTTTCCATTTTTTTTCTTTTTTTCCTAAAAACTTGCCGTTGCTCACATGTTCGGTCCATTGCATTCTCAACATTCGGCTGCTAAACTACATTTCAAGTCTTTTCTTCATCTCGTTCCACATTTCTGTTACCTCAAGTCTCTTCATCTGTGAGGAGATTGTCTAACATTCACTGCCTTATAGGAGTACAGTTCAGTACTCTTTTCTCTGTTTCTAAACAAATTGCCCTGTTTCTTAATACTTTGCTTATCTTTTGGGAAGCCTATTTTGCTATCCCAATGATCCTTTGCATTTCAGTGTTACACATTCCGTTCTCTGTTAAAACAATTCCCAGATAGTTAAATTGTTGCATTTGTTTGATTGTGTGCTCTCCGATTTGTAAATTGCATGTAGGGCTGGTCTCTTTTGATAACAGCTATGCATTCCGTTTTCTTGCAATTGATGTTTAATTCTTCAACACCAAAAAAAAAATAAATAAATAAATAAAAATAAAACTTATTCTAAGTTTCTGTGTACATACAGTGTGTCAAAGATTGAATCGGTAAGCATGGCATTGTGGTGAATGATTAAAAAGAAATATCGTTTACAGAGCAAATATTTATTTTTTATTGAGCAGATTTGAATTATATATATATATATATATATATATATATTATGTACATAGTTTCACAAAAATATCTTGGCAATTTACTTTGAAGTTCCGGCGTTGTTCTATGAATTTACCATTCCTCCCTGCATTGAATATTGCTACTTTAGCTATGTATCTAGAGACTCTTGACGGAACTCAAAGAAGTATCTTCAACCTTATTGGCCCTGACCTGGCATCCCGGCTTCAGTCACACTCCCACCGATGCAGTGTTACTTCGCAGTGCATTATAGCTATTAGTATTTTCATGGTGATTGTTCTGATGAGCTTTGCTCTTTGGTAACTCAACTTCATGAATATAAGCGTAGTACTAGATTGGCAATTAGGTCTCATTGTTTTAAGGTTGAAATATATGTAAATGCAAGTATTACTTCTGATAGTTACTTTTCTCGCGTGGAACACTCTTCCGGCTGTTGCTTTCCTGTAAACCTATATTCTCTAAAATTGTTAATCTGACATAAATAGCCATCTATCCTCTGTAATCCTGTTTTGTTTGGGTTTTTTTTTGGTTTTTTTTTTGGGGGGGGTTGCTCCTTCATAACACCCTTGGGTCTTAGTGGCTTTATCGCCTTGCTTGGGATGAAATAGTTAAAATTAAATTTAAGAACTATAAAAACTGACATTATTCCGAATTTCTGTTATTTTATATAATTGTAGTTCAGTTTATAAACCCCAATCTTATAATTACCTGACATTGTTAAATTTTTAAGTCATCCTAACTCCTGATTGTGATATTCTTGTTGACAGGAATTTGCTAAACACCGTTACTTGAACAGAAAAATATCTGTTGTAATGATGTTTTTGCTATGAACTTAAAACCTCGACACTATCCTCGTTCAGTCAAGATTTCGTTGACGTAAAGCCTCTGTAAAAGTCATTAGCTCCAAGGTCCATCACCTGGCATTTTTTATTTCCATTTTTACTGCTTGGAAGTATAACATCCACGTCCCGAAATGATATCTCTACTAATAATACCTACATTAATTCAATTCTGTTTGTTTTGTTTTTTTTTGTTTTTTTTTTTGTTTTTTTCTGCTTTCATTTGGCGCGAACAGCGAGTGTATACGTGTTTGTAACAAACTGAAGCTAGCACAATTTTTTTACGATGTTTTTGATAAGTCAGGCTAACCCGAGTTATTCTGACCTAATCGCCATTTTCCCTTGAGCTAAGCATGTCATTACACGTTAGCACTGATGACAAGTTAGGGTTGTTTGTCTGCTTGTTACAATTCTCTTTAAAAGGTTTATTTTTTTTTTAAAAAAATCCTGTTTTGTACGCTTCCAAATATTACATTCTCAGTCTTTTGAAAGTGTTACAGAATGCGAAGTCCGGGACCAGAATGGTCAGCGTGACTCGTGAGCGGGGCATTCTGACGGTGATTGATTGCCTTTGTTTGCCTTTTGAATACAAGTTCAAAACTGCACGAATTCAACAGAGGGTCTCAAGAACTCTGAAGCGTCGATATGTCTCTCACACTCAAATTTACGATTGGCTAATACCACCCGCATAGGGACGCTGAGGCAACGTGCGACATGTGTTCTTGTCACGTCTGTCTTAGAATCCAAGCTGCCAGGATTAATAAAACGGTTACCATAGCTAAATGAACCTTTTCGTTGATACCGTTTTTATTAATAGTGTGGGGATCCCAAGACTACACAGAATGCAACAAGACGTTAAATTTTCCCAAATTGAATATATTTACATTAGGAAAAAAAAAATTTCAAAGTAAATTCTACTGATTGTAACGTAGTAACGACTCCAAGTAGAAACTTATGAAGCTTTACTTGACTCCTTCAGCTTTAGTGCTGAAAAACGTTTACTTTATTGTGAAGGATGGTTACAAACGAGCTAGGAGATGTAATGTGCTTATTCTATTACATCTCTGAAGTTAAATAACTTTTAAGATTCTTTTACGTTTCATTAAGGATTTGTCTCAGACCAACAGTTACCATTGCGGTTTTTCAGCGAACTGAGTTTGATTCTTGCTACATTTGCTCACTATTTAATCTGATTCAAACTCTGAAATATTTACGTATTTGAATCTTATATCATTAGTTGGTGCTTGAAAAGTCATGATCTTAAATTAGGTACCTCCACGAAATCGCTAAAAAAAAGAGCATAGTTTGATGAAAAAGACGCCAACCTTGCCGAAAACAAAATTTTATCGTCTAAATGCTTATGTTATTATTAAGAGGAAAGACAAAAGTTTTTTTAATTATTTTTTAAATTTTTTCCTTTTTAGAACATTCTAAATTTAGATTAAAAAAAAAACAACCTTGTTTCTCTTTGAATCAGCGGAACTAGTAAATAACAAGGCAATTTTTAGCACTTTTTTTTTTTTTTTTTTGGTATGACACACATTAATTTGGAAAATCTGGCAAAAATATAAATAATTGTTGGATGTTAATGAAACTTTCAAGAACTATTCACAGATGATCAAAATCATAAATGTTTTTTTTATTAAAGTCATGGCAGAAATATTTTAAATATTTATTACCCCGCCTCATAACTAATTTTATAAAAACGCTAGAAATTCGAAGCATCGGGTTTAGTGATTGCAATAGTTAAAAGCACAAGGCTTTGAGGAATGCAAAGTATTTCATTTTTTTTTTTTTTTTTTTTTTTTTTTTTTAATTGGACCCCCCCCCCTACCTGAAAATCAGATCTAAATTGTAACATACAAAACTCAATAAAACAAAGATATTATTTAATTTCAAATACTTTTATTTGTTTTTAGTTGTTTTTATGAATATGGATAATATTTTCTGAAAGCAAAAAATTTATTCGATGAAAAATGAATTTTTAATAGAAGTATTTGTCATTTCTTAATTATAATAGATTTTTAAATTTAAGTTGTTATATATTTTAAAATTAGTTAAAAGCCGCATCGGGTTTCCTAAGTCTCCTTATGCGATAGATCTTTTTTAGCGCGTTGTAAATTGTATCATTTTGACTAATCAGAAGATCCGCAGTAAATTAAGTGTGATTTTGTGTTTATAATCGGGCTGTAATTATAAAGTACGGAAGACCAACCAGAATACAATTAAGTTGCGTTATTTGAGTTAAGCATTGTTCACCGCTGTTAAGGCCTTTACTTTTGCAAAACACGTGTGAAGTTAATTTGATTTTCAATTTCAACTGAGAAGGGTACCTACAAGTATCAGTATCATCTTATGAAATTTATATGATCTTATTTTTATATTAATTTCAGTTATGACATTTTTCCATAAATGAAATATCAAAATTAATAATAAAATGAACAGAAATACAAATAACACAGTAAAATGTAATAAATGTACATAAAATTATAGTATTTTATGTACACTTCTGATAAAATTTCATAAGAAAGGTACCTATAAATTAATTAGATACCTTTTATGAAATTTAATCTCACTCTTAAGTCTTATTTTAATTTCTTTAGAATATATTTTCCATAAAGCATCATAAACGTAAAGGTGAAATCTAAGTACAAAAAAAAAATTAAAGTGCTGAAAGTTTTCCTTAAAAATAACGAGGTAAAATATTTGTTCACTTAAATGTAAATTATTTCACTTTTCTCCTTCTGTAGAACAAATTAGCCTCACAGAATACGTCAATATGTCCTTCATCAGCTGTCAAGTGACGCGAAAGTTTATGACCTGCTTTGTTTTATTTTCAATTTACATCTTTTCGGCGCAAAAGCTAAGTTAAGCTTGGTTCAAAATATTTTAAATAAACATTATAATTTCTGATTTTCTTAAAATAAATTTTGAAAAAATGATAATTACGATTTAGAAGAATTTCACAGTGAGATTTCCAGTTTTTTTTTTTTTTTTTTATAAAATGGAAAAAATGGTCAATTTTTCTGACTCAAAAAAACAAGATTTTTAACGAAAATTTCTAACCTGCTAGGAACGATTAAAAAATGGAAAAAAATACCCCCAAAATACTTTGATCTTTCCTCTTAAAAATAACAAACATTTAGACGATAAAATTTTGTTTTCGTCAAGTTTGGAGTCTTTTTCATCATGCTATACTTTTTTTTTTTTTTTTTTTTTTTTTTTTAGTTATCTCGTGGAGGTACCTATCTTAAATGCTTCTTATTCTTCTGCTAGGTCTAGTAGTGTACTAATGCTTATTCAATATGACTCGACTGATAAATAAGTTTTACACTTCTTTAACATGCGATGTCCTCCCTGGATGTAGGCAATCATGGCTCTCCACAACGTTGTAGCTCTCAGCAATGTCTCTTTTTTACTATCCCTCACATACTTCCATCCATTTACACACTCTCAATAGATAGGTTACTGTCCTTTTCCTCTTGCCTTGAATATGAAATGTCAAATTGTCAAAGTCTTCTTATTGTGTTTCCAGATTCTGTAAATGGACAGCTACTGCGTAGCAATGATGAACAAGATAGTCTTGCAATGTACAAAGTTCGATCCTTGCTAGTTGCCCTACTAATACGTCGTTGTGTAAAACAAAACAGTTACTATCCAAGAAAGATCTTGTGGACGAGCTAGTCCTAGGACTAATTCGTTGATCTCATGCGATTGATTCTCACTGAGTGCCATCATGGCGACCCCGTGTCAGTAAAGTCCTACGTTATATTAAAACCAGCAGAGAACTATATGATCGATTTATCAATTTAGATAAGACATGTCTTGGTACAGTGATCCCTCGTTTATCGCGGTAGATTGGTTCCGAGACTGACCGCGATAACTGAATTTCCGCGAAGTAGGGACGCCATATTTACAGTATTTATTTAACGTGTATTTGGACTTTTAAAACCCTCCCTGTACTGTTAACAACCCACCCATTACAGTACTCTGTTAATAACAAGGACAACTGTTAAGCAATAAAACTTTAGATTTAAAAAAATAAAGATTGTTACTTGTTATTTAAAAAAATAAAGATTGTTGCTGTATTCAACACGAAAGAAGTTGAAGTAGAATTTGAATGATGGTGATGAATTTGCTGCGCAGTAGAAATGATGATGATGAAGCTGATGATGACTTCTACTGTGCAGCCGATAATTGTATTTTACGTCTCATCAGACGGCGATGTCCTTTCTATTGCTATTCTGCGCTTGTTTTGATGTTCCTAGACCAGGAAATAACATTTATTATTAATATTTTAATGGGTTTAAAGAAAAATTTTAGGTGTTCATATATCGCGATTTTTCTAGAATTTTCCAGAAACTCCGCGAGATATATATATAATTTTAAAAATCCGCTAAGTCGTGAATCCACGATAGTAGAACCGCGAATTAGCGAGGGATCACTGTATATGCGTTACTGATAAATTTTCTCCGCCGTCGAAAATTGTCATATCGTCTGATGTTTCAAGTTCGATAGTACAGCTCCAACTTGTTTTTTTGTGTAGTTATACAAAGTTGCTAAGTCTTCTTTCCGACCCACTTTCCCACATCTGAATAAAGATTTCAATTTAAAAAAAAATTGAATCTCCAGAGAACTCTTCGATATTCCATCGTATATGGAGAGTTTACGAAACGAGGATTTTTCATAAATGACCAAAGTAGACTTTTGTGTAAACTGAACAAATATACGGGCAACCAGTTTATCGAGAAAATCCTGCTAAATGATTCGAATAAAATGGTTTGACTTTCCAGTTGTCCAATTGAATTGGAATGTTGATTTTTATCACTCAACTGTTCGAAATAATTATTTCGATTTATGTTCGACTGGAATTGTTTCCCGAGGAACTTGTTTGGGATTTTGTATTTCGGACGAAATTACGAGGACGAGACACAAAATAAAGCAATTTGTTTTCTTATATTAGAAATAAGCGACACAATCAAACATATCGTGCATCAAGATATAGCTATACATCACAGGTTCACATCCCTACTTCTCAACAATCAACACCACTTTCAGTGGCAGGGTTCTACCTATTAATGAGGGTATGTATCCTGGCTTTGTAAAACTCAGCTGTCTGCTGATATAGCCAGTTCCTTACAACGGTTCACCAACACTATCATAATGTTTGTCTTTCAGTATCTCTTCTCTTAAACGAAAAGAAATGGAAATCTGAGGGTGCTAAATTAATTGGTGATAAAGTGAAAACTGCCCTAAGACATTAACTATCTCAACAAACAAATGAGTTTTACGAAGCAGGGATACATGCCGTCATTCGTATGTAATCAACGTTTACAATGGCAATGTTCTATGTTGCGAAGTAGGGATGTGCACTTGTGATGTATAGCTATAGCTTTATGCATGATGTTTGATTATGTTCCTTGGTTCTTATATTAATAACATAAATTGCATTACTTTTTTTACTCTCCCTCAGAGTTTTGTGAATTGCTACTAGACTTGCAGAAGTTGTGTATCCTGTGTTTTTAAATCACTAGTCTTGCTAAATAGCCAAGAGACGAGGGTTATCTTGATTCTTCCATTACTGTTACCTTTGAATCTAACTTTCGTAAATGATCGAGTTAACACTGAACGTTCTTTTAACGATGCAGACGCGTTGTATTTTTGTTGGGAGATATGAGACGTTAATATAACATTGCAATCATTCCTAATGTTGTTACGTTATGTTAACTTTGCGGAGTGCTGAAGAATCCCGCACTGGTCAATTATAACATCATTAATAATATTTTTTTCTTTACTTAACGATGTGTATAGATGTTTGTTTTTTTGTGTGGGGAGGGTAACATTTCACCCCAAGCAAGGTGGAAGTGCCATTGACACGCATGGGGTTACAGTGAGTGAAAGTGAAGGATGAAGGAAAATATTTTGCATTGAGGAAAGAATAGAAGTAGTACGGGCATCAAGGCAACAGAAGATGCCGACTGACGTTGCATTTAAATTTTTGAAGATTGTATTAGATTGGTGCAAAAACAATGACGTAATAATGTCGTTTTTTGACGTATTTTTAACGTCAAAAAACGACATTATTACGTCATTATTTTTGCACCAACCTAATAGTTATCAGGAAAGCAAGTAAGCGGAAGAGTTCCACTGTCGGGAAGCGAGAGAAAATAAATTGACGGCGTAAATATTTTCGTATATTTACCAATTGAGAATCGTTAATTTAAAGAATGAATACACGTTCTGTAAATTATTGTCGATTTTCTATTAATGTAACGTTCTTCTTGTGCCGTACCCCCTCATGGCGTAAATCATGGTTCTCCACAATTTCCTGTCCTTTGTAGCTCTTAATAAATTGTTATTTCCCCTAAACTCTATCTCGCCATCCATTTACACAATCTCACTAAGTATGTTGTTTTCTTGTGTCCCTCCTACTCATGGGACAGATTAAAGGTATCCGAATTTACAAGCCCACCTTCCTCATTATGTGTCCTAAACATTTCAACTGCTTCTTCCTGATGATAAGTGTCCTTTTTGTTTCTATTTTCTCTAAAAGTTCGTCATTGCTCACATGTTTGGTCCATGGAATCCTCAGCACGTTTCAGTCGAACATTTCTGTTGCTTCTAATCTCTTCATCTTTGAGAAAATTGTCCACCATCACATTCACTTCTGATGAAGTATTACAAGACAAGAAAAAAGTCCTAAGGAACAACGAAGTGTTGAACTGTGCTGTAATATTTAATCTCTTATATGACAAACTCCTCACGGATGAAGAAGTGATACGAAGCATTCAGAGACGTGTTTCTACTGACGAATGCTAAAAAATACCATCGAGAAAACAAATCGACAACGAGGAGGTTTTAAAGAAATAGAAGCGACCAGGAAAGTGTTATTAATAATCAGAAATTGTTGAAATCGTTAAAACATGAGAAGGAAAGAGGGTCTGGAGAATTTAATACACATAGGACATTAAAGACAAGAGTAGCAGGAGGCGAACAAGGAGTAACCTACTGTTTTTAATTAAATGATGGCAAACAACACCGAAGAAGAATGGTAAAGGGTTAAGTTACTTAAAAGAACAAAAAGACATGACTGCTTATATTCTAAAAAGACTTTGCTCATAAGACTAATTCGTAATCCATGAAGATGTCTCTGCGGTTGTCGCCTTTATAACGTAACCGGAATAATGTAGCATTCTAAACATCGAAATATGTGAAAGGCGGAAGATTTATTTATTTATTAAATAAATTCAGAACGCCGTCCTGGGTATAACGATAAACTGTGTCCAGCAGCAAAGGCTCTTTTCAGGAGGTTTTGAGAAGCGTGGAACCACCTCTTAATTGCTAATGTTCCCAGGTCCGCCCTGACCAAGGGTGGTAGCACCTGTTAGGGTCCCAGCTATGGGCAAATAGCTAACCACGAAACTGGGGTAAAAGCACTTTGAAAAAACGGTTTTTAATACTAGAAATATTTTGTAAAAATATTATTACCAGAAATAAATTTTTGAAGAGAAAAAAACTATTGCAAGCAATACATTTTGGAAAACAAAAAAGTACCAACACTGTTTTGTTTTTTTTTAAATAAATATTACGAACAATACATTTTTGAAGGAAAAATATTACTAGAAATACATTTGAAAAAAAAAAATGTTGGCATTACATAATTCATTGAGGTTGATATACCGTAAAACAAAATAAACCAAACTTAAACTCAGAACGAAACGAAGTTTATCAACTGCAAGTTTAGTCAGTCCCAAGATGGATGACCGCCTGCGAATACCAAGTGCAGTAAACTTGTATGTGTTGCGGTTTATGGAAAAAGCTCGGAATTGGAAGTCGGAGAACCGTGTTCCAATTCAAGTCTGATTCATTATATTCACTTACGCGTAAATAGCCTTGGGAAAGGTATATATATATATATATATATATATATATATATATATAATATATATATACATATATCTTCCCCCATCTATGGGTCAATTAGTAAGACTTCTATCAGTAAATCATTATCTCTCTAAAATCCGTACCTTAAAAAATTCTGGCTTTAAATAACCTGCGAAAGGTTGATAAACCGTAACAAACAAATAAATAAGTAAATAACCTATATTCGAAACCAGTAATTTCGAGATTAATACACAAACAATAAGTTACCTTTTTTGCCTTCACACTTTGCCGAACATGTTGAGTGACTATATTATCACGAATATCTGTTCCACGGATTGGAGTATGGGGCTGAACTTTTGTAAATGAATACAAAACGACATCATACAAGTGGGTGGAGATCGTATTTCCTATATAATATATATAATTAACTCTTTTCTTAGGAAAAGATACAAAGGAAATTTAACCACACCCAACTTAATTGAATCTTTCAACTCTGGGACATATGTCGATTGAACAACAAAGCAACTAGCTTACTGTCATTCGGAAACGTTGTTTCTAGTCATGAGACAAGAAAGGCGAACGAAGGACACTGTTATATTTTTCATGTTTTTTTTTTTTTTTTTTTTTTTCATTAAAGAAGCTGTGGAGAGTCATGATCAACTACGTCCTAAAGAGATGACATTTGTAGTCTTGGTTGTTCTGTAAAATATAAATAGTAAAAAAAAAAAAAAAAAAATCGACTGAACCTTTTTTTTTTTTTTTTTTTTTTTTTTCTGTTAAAATCTTCAGTGACATTACTTTTCGATTTCTTTATACCGTGTCCTCTCATTCCGTTCTCGATCATGGCTATCCAAAATTTCCTGTTCTTTGTAGCTCTTAATAAATTTGTCTTTGTTATCTCCCCCATAAAATCTGTTTCACCATCATTTGTTCAATCTCACTAAGTAGGTTGTGTTGTTTTCCTTTGTAGTCTTGCCTTAAATCTGTCCTGTGAGTATCAGATTTTCCATGTCGTCTTTTCTCATTATACTCCTCAGTAGTCGCAACTGTCTCTTCCTGGTGTTAAATAGGTTTCCTTTTTGTTTGCTTAAATGTTCGGTCTATGGAATCCTCAGCACCCTTCCGTAGAATCACACTTCTATTGCTTCAAGTCATTTCTTCATCTGTGATGAGATTAACCTGCATTCCATATAGGAGGACTGATGTATTATGTAACAGTATTGTTTTCTTTGTTTCTAAGGAATTTTTCGTGTTTCTTAATACTCTGCTTAGGATTTTGAATGCCACTTTGGCAATCAGAAGGCGTCTTCGGATTTCAGTGTCGCACCTTCCGTCTCCAGTTAACACACTTCTCAGATATTTAAATTGTATTTGCTTTTACTATTTGTAATTTGCATTTTTGGCCTTTCCTTTTGCTAACAACCATGCATTCCGTTATTTACATTATATCTATTATTCTCGTCTATTTTGTTTTTTTCTCAACGTTTCGAATGTTGTATCCTCCGACCTTCATCAGGTGTAACCTACAGGGAATGGGGGTGGTCTATTCTCGTTCCCCTCCCCATTTCTGGGATATCTCGTTTATTTCTTATTGTTAGTACTCCTCAATTATTTATCACTCGTTTCCACTGTGTCCAAGTACACACTGCAAGGCCCTGGGATTGAACTCGCAATTACGATGTCACCAAATTCACGAACAAACGCTTTAATCCACTAGGTTGTGTTGTATTTTCATCTTATCGGTGGTGTTTATGAACGGGCATCTTGAACTCTAACACAATCTAAAAGGTTTCCAAACTAAATAAAACCATTTTCGTATGATGTCATAAATGTAAAACCGTATATTATGGCGAAATTTAAAATCTGCTTCATCAGGCCACCTCGACAGTACATACGATTGGCTACTTTATGGCATCTCTGGATCAAGTGGCGCCCAGCTCCTCTCCATGTAAAAGGTCGTTCTTAGTTCTTTGGTACACGCAAAGAATTCCGGATCTATACCTTCCTTGAGACGCTATTCTTTTCTCTCTCTCCCCCCCACCACCAGAAGTGTCGTGTTTCTTCAGGAAGTAGGTGATCATGGCTATCCACAACTTCCTGTCTCTTGTAGCCCTTAGCACCGTTTGTCTCTTGCTGAAACCTACTTCCGCCATCCATTTGCACAAGCTCGTCAGGTAGGTAACCCGCTGTCTATCCTTGTCTCTTTTGTCTTCGACATGTCCTGTGAATGTCAGATTCTCCAAACACGCCTTCCTTATTATGTATCCCAAAACATCAGCTGTCTCTTTCGGGTTCTGGGTATTAGTCCTTTTTACTTTCCTTTTTTCTAAAGACTTCCAAGTAACAGAAAAAGCTTAATTCGAAACAGTGGGTTTTAATATAGAGCATGCTCACACCTCATTCCAGTTAAACACTTACGTGACGTCATTAAACGCCAATTGCTGAAACAGTAACTACTTTAAGACTATATGGAAATAGTTTTCAATATTTAAAAAAGCATTCTCTACTAAATGCGATTGGTCGATTGAGTTGACTTCTAAAATGTTTAATACTGGCAAAAAAGAGGCTTCTCTTTCTTGTGTCCCTTCAAGACATGAACGATCATTACTCTCCACAACATCCTATCTTTTGTAGCTCTTAGTAAGGTTTGTCTTTTCGTTATCTCTCCCGACTTCTGTTCTGTCATTCATTCACTCAAATTTTTTAGGTTACTTGCTGCTTTCCTCTGTCCCTCTAGTCTTTAATATGACTTGTACGTGTCAAATTCGCCATGCCCTCTTTGCTCGGATACCCGAGAAATTTAAACCGTTTTTTGTTTATATTTTCTGCAAAAATTTCACGTTACTTACATATTCAGTCCCTCTTTAAAACCATATTTTTTACCTATTTATCTATGAAATTGTTCAGCATTCACTGCCATACAGAACGCATATTACATAACAGCCAGTAGTCTTTTCTTGGTTTCTAATTAAATTTTTGTTTCTAAATACTTTGCTTAACTTCAGGCATGGAATTTTCGCTATTTCAATGTGCCTTCAGATTCTGGTATTACATTTCCGTTCTCTGTTAAAACACTTCCTATATATTTTTCTGCTTGCTTTTGTGTGTGGGTCTCTCCAATTTGTAGTTGACATCTTAGGCTGTTCTTTTTTGCTGACCACCGTCGTGAAATCCTCAAATTCTTGACTATTTTGGATTCCGCAACCTTTTTACACCCTCTGTATGTATTGCGTATTTTGGTCTCTCTACCCTACCAGACCCCGCCAATCAGAGAATTAAAAAAAAAATTCTAAAGAGAACAGAATCGTTGTTTGGGTGTGTCTCTAGAGATCGTTAGAACCCCACCTTGGTGCGTTTTTTTTTCTTTTTCTTCTTTCTTTCTTTATTCTTGTGCATTTTTTTGTTCTTGTTCTTGCCTCCAAACGGATAATTAGCAATAAACGAAACATTGAGTTTTTGTGGTAAGAAATTAGATTTCAAATGTCAGTATCAAGGAACCTTAAATACAATTATCCAAAAATGCAATAAAATCTTCCTTTCTGCTAAGACCGAGGTGTGGGTTTAGTTAAGTTTCTCATATCTCCTTTCAGGAAGTGAGATATTATGGTTCTCCACGACTTCCTATCAAACTCCTTAACGAGCTTACTCGATGTTTATTTCTTGCTTCTCTTGCTCTCATGTGACGCTTAAGGCCACATCACGTTGAAATAGTTGAAGTTCCCATACGATCACTGAAGTTAAGCAACTTCGAAACTTGTCAATACCGGTACGGGTGAGCGCTTGGGAATGGCATGTTCTGTAAGCTTGGATGTGCGGGTGATGTAATGGGTAATAGCTCTGAATTGTTAATCTGAGTCGAGTTCTAATTCTCGTTGTGTTCGTTATATTTACTTACGCGCAATTACCTTTAGGGAAAGGTGTGAATCCATTTATCCCCCCAGTTATGGGTTAATTAGTAAAACTTGTATCACTAAAAAAATCTTAAAATTTTTCTGGCTTTAAATAACCTGCAAAGAATTAAACTAATGAGTCCATCAATCAAAGGTCATATGAGTGTTAATAAGTGTGCTGAGGTATATTTAGGTATGAGGAATCGGTGGGGACCGCTAGGCTACGTATATGGAATCGAATCCTACTCATTTCCTCCTCCTACACATTGTATGGAAGTTTTACGTCTCTTTTTCTCCCAAAGAGAAACAGACTCCTGTGTGGATGCTTCCCTGAACACAACAAGCTTAATCTCTTCAAGTCAAAGGTCAATCGTATAATAATCCTCCCTATTCTCTCTTCATATATTCTTACATTCACATGTCAAGTGTCATTCAGTAACTACAGCGTGTGATGGATAAATTGCCAGCATTTTGTATTTTTAATTGCGCGTTTGTTTGTTTTTTGTCGACTGCACATTATAGTAGGGTCAGTTGGTCATCGTCTGTGAGAAAAAGAGTACTCAATTCACTCCGACAGAAATTTGGAAATGGTATCCTGTACTGCCTGGCATTCGCGCCGGAAGCTTCAATATAAAAATAGATTTCAGAATGTTTGGGTGTCAATCTGTGGACAGTGCAGAGGATTCGAAAAGAGCTGGATAGTCTAATGGTGACTACAAAACACGGCAGCTCGGAAAACTCACTCTGATAGATCTGATAAAAAAAAAAAAACTCCCGAATTTGTTGGTGAGAGCCTCAACACGGAGGCCTACATAAAGTGCTTTGAGGAGGTAATGCTACCCAGGTCAAGATGGTGGCTGTTGGAAGACTCTCCATCTAACAACAGGACTCTGCATCCTGCCATACAGGCAGAAGAACCCAATTATGGCTGTCAGACAATTTCTGTGACCACATCACCCTTTACATCTGACCACCTAACTCCCCAAACTGAAGCCCCCTTGATTATTATGCGTGGTGGGGGGCAGTTGAGCGAGAGACCAACAAAACTTTTTGTAACACCAAAAATGAACAGAAGGTAAGGATTATGTCAGCATTTAGCAACTTAACCAAGGAAACCATTCAGAGTAGTTGCAGGAGATTCCGAAGTCGTCTGGAGGCCGTGGTTGAAGCCAGTGGCGATTTTATTGAATAAATTTACTCTTCCGTATTTCAAGACATATTTACCAAAATTACACAAAAATATCTGGTAAAATGAGTTGTGTTATTTTCATTTTTGCGGAATTTAGACGACAATTTATCCCTCGCGCCATGTACGTACCTCGAGAGGTTCTGGAAACTAGTATTGGGTGGACTTTAGTAGAAAAATAAGTACAACTGTTGCCGATACTTTTATATTTTCTGTTTCTTTTAACAATGGTAGTATTAGTTGAGGTAGTCATGACAGTGTTAATGATAATACTGTTTGAGTGTCATTATGAAGTCAGGCTACTGAGAAGTGACTATTTGATGTAAATTTATAGCCTCCACTTGTGAGTGTTGGTAATAAAATTAGCCTATTGAGGGCCTCATTTTTACATATAAGACGCAGGGTGACTCTTTAGATTTTTTTTTTTTATTACTACAGTATGTTGTTTATGAGACGCATTGGTCTTTCTATAAAAAACAAATCCTGCGTACTACAAATCGAAGGCTAATGACGGGAATTAACTTCTCTTCTAATTCTTTCATTCTAAATAGTTACCATTAATTTGGTACTTATTTTCGGTTAGTGATGAATTTGTCATGTTTTCACGAATAAATATTCTATTCAGTGGCTGAAACTGAGGATAGTGTGAAGGGCCATTCAGTACAAGTAAAAAAGTGTCTAATGCATCGGGACGTCTTATAAGCCGCGAAATATCGTACATTTTTGGGTGGAAAAATGTGAGTTTTTAAGCTTCTTTTAAGTGTCGTGCCCATTCAGGACGTGTGAGATTACGACTCTCTCCAACTTTCAAACCTTTGCTGCTCTAGTTAATTTTCGTCTCTTTATTATTCCTCTTTGTTACTGTTCTTCTTGTTACTGTTCTTCTTGTTACTGTTCTTCTTGTTACTGTTCTTCTTGTTACTGTTCTTCTTGTTACTGTTCTTCTTGTTACTGTTCTTCTTGTTACTGTTCTTCTTGTTACTGTTCTTCTTGTTACTGTTCTTCTTGTTACTGTTCTTCTTGTTACTGTTCTTCTTGTTACTGTTCTTCTTGTTACTGTTCTTCTTGTTACTGTTCTTCTTGTTACTGTTCTTCTTGTTACTGTTCTTCTTGTTACTGTTCTTCTTGTTACTGTTCTTCATTTTAAATACGCTATTGTATATAAACACGCCTGTTAACAGGTTACTCTCTCTAACTAGATGTAGTTAGCATGATTAATGTGGTTTTAAGCTAAATTTGGTCGAATTCGTCAAATTTCTAAATGTATTTGGAGTAAATGAATGACAACCAAAGTGGATTCCACAAGGTTGTGCGCGTTTTAAACTCAAAAGACTATTAGATTAGAAACGTCTTCAATAAAAGAGTCCTTAATACGTCTGCTGCTGTGGCTGTAGTTACACGTATTTACATTATCTGTGGTTGACATATATATATATATATATATATATACACACACATTTCCAAGACGCTCTGAAATCACCCTCGTTTCCGTTTTCGTATTATAAACTAACTAGCGTTCTGTTATATGGTAGCGCACGATACGATTTGTTTTGTGCATCCGGGACGTTGCTTAATCTACTGTAAAGTATCCGACTGAAAAAGAAATGACGACATCGATGAGAAATTACTGTCGGTGTCTTTTGTAATCATTTATTCGTAGTAAATAAGTCTACTCACTATGTAGGGGGTGAGACCATTTTTATCTCCATAATCTATGTTATAAGTCTTCCATTCTTCCATGCTTAGAATATTGTTGCTTATATGGTTCGGTATTCCTGCTATTTAACTTGAGCTCCTTCCAAAGAATTTGCAATATTATTGGTCCTGATCCCGCGGCTCATTTGCAGTTATTTTCTCACCGTCGTAACGTTGCCTCTGTCTTTTCTATAAATACTTTCATGGTAATTGTTCGGATGAGCTCTTCGTTGTGTTACCTAGTTTTTTTTTGTTTTTATTTTATTTTATTTTTTTTAAGCGCAGCACTCGACTAGCGTCGAGATCTCAATTTACACTCGAGCTGGCTAGATGTAGCCGTAAATTCTACGCTAACAGTTTCTTCTCTTGCATGTCTCGCTTGTGGAACTCACTTTCGGTTCCGTGCTTTCCAACCAATTTTAATCTGCAAAAATTTAAATGCAATGTCAATTGCTATCTACTGTCCACTTGACAACTACCCATTCTTTCTGCTCATCATTGTTTCTCTTCCTAATTCTTCCACACCCTAAAACCCCTTGTGTTTTAGTGACATTGCTGCCTTGCTTGGTATCATATCAAATAATAATGTAAGGTTTAACAAATTACTATTTGGTAAGACGTGAATAGCAAATTCATGTTCTAGTAAAAGGAACGTTCCCAAATTCGTCATTTAAGAGAGAAATGTTTTGCCATATCATCTGACTTTGAAAAATTATGAAAAGGCGGAAATTCTACAGACGAGTTGTAAGATAAAATGTCGTCAAAGATAAAGAATTCAGATTTAACCTAATTTCAAATTTCTTAAAAACTTTATGTCCTAAAAAGAATAAGAATGGAACTTTTGTTGCGGAGGCAGAAATGGGTAACCTCGAAGACATGACATTGTTACCGTTGTAGAGATTAATTCCTTCTCCACCTCATCCAACAAGTGGTGACTCCGATGTGATCAAGTCATAGCAGCCTCATCAAGAAATACGCAAGAACTCCACTAAAAACAAGGTTCTTCATTCCAGGGTTTTCCATTTTCACCTCCGCAACAGTTTTTAGCCGTTTATAACTAATAAATGTACGTTGTAGTAAAGAGAAGTTTAACCTTTTTACACTAAAATTGTTTCCTTATTTTAATGTTACCATTACTTGGATCAACGTCGTTGCATTATATATATATATATATATATATATATATATATATATATATATATATATATATATGGAAAATTTACCTAAGTATTTCTGGTGTTAACTCTCCGTTAGTGTCGTGGGGTGTTTGAACACCCAGTAAAATGTTTCTTTAATATTTACCAGCTGGTAAGTTAAATTTACAGAATTAGTCGATCGGCTTTCTGAATAACTGTTAAAGTAGAAACTGTTCATCGTTACTTCAGATTTGTGTGAATTCATTTGTATATTGAAATTAAAATGGAACCTATTTTAGCATATTCGATTTTTTTTAAAAATGCAAATCATTTTTAAATATCGACCTTTTCATTTAATTTTCAAAATAAATCTTTCCTCTTTTTTTTTCCTATTTTTCTTTTTCTTTCTTTCATTCACCTCCATAAAACCTCAGAAATAACAGAGAAAACGTGTAACAAGTAAATTTTGAACTAAATGATACCTCCATAATATTTTAAGTGGGCGTATTTGTAAACCCCAGGGTTCGAATGCTGTGACAATGATACACACGATTAACGAAGGAATAATAAAAAAAAAAAATAAATGAACACAACTTTAGACACAAGATCTTTAAATAATGAACAATTTTTACCAAAAAGCGCTTTATTAAATGGAAAAATCATTGAGATTATTTTTCGTTTCCCCTTTCTTTAAGGTAATTATGTTTTGAAAAGTTTTAATTTCTTAACCATTTCTGTTTGTCGTAAATATTCTGTTTGATAAATTATTTGATATTTTAATCGTCGTATTATTTGATTATTGCCAAAATATTTTATTTAATACAGTTTACACACATGCGCACGCACACACACTCTCATATATATATATATATATATATATATATTCAAAAGTTATTTCAGTGTATACCTGTATTTGAATAAACGGTCAGTATTTTATTTAAAAAAAAAACAAAAAAAACTGTGCTTATGTATACCGGCCGAGCCCACCCCGTGAGAAGACTTATTAAAGAAAGTGTGTCCCCCGAGAGAATTTTTAGCCTGCGTCACTTTTTGTAGAGGTCACCACCGTCTGATCTGACATACTTTAACCACTCGGTTACGAAAACCTTAAAAATTAAGCAAGGTTCTATTTTATCTTTAAGGCTTGTTCACATGACTCGGAAGTCATGTCGAATTAAAAAAAAAATGAATAAAATTCATTAAAATAATATATAAAATTATTTTTACAGGTTCACCCTGTACAAGGCTCGGGTAGATGGTTAGTTAGGAGTCACTTTGTATGGATAGGAGGGGGAATATGATGATTAACCCTAGATTTGAACGTCAAGATTGTAGTAATCAGGGAAACATTCTTTTGGGAGTCTGTTCCACAGATCAGTGGTTCGCGGGATGAAACTATTCGAGTGGAACTTACTTCGCACTAATGAAATACGGAGGGAATTTATATATATATATATATATATATATATATATATATATATATATATATATATATATATATTATGAGAGAGTAGATTCAACTGGATATTGAAACACTGTAAAAAGGAAAACATTCAGTGGGGGTTGTTAAAAAACAATCTGATCTGACCGTTTGATATGTATTTGTTGCAATACATGATTAAATGAATTGATGAGCAGATGTACACATTGATATGACAGTTGAATTGTCACAACGAATCTGTGTTGTAACGTACTACCCACTGATTGGTGATTTCTTACTCAACTTGTCATCCATATTGTCTCATTTTAATCTTGCCGATGTGACCTCCATCTTCTGACTTTCTTCTATATTTTGGATGGGTGCTATACTGTTTTTCAAATTTAAAACAAAGTGGGGAAAGTTCAATGCCACCCCCCCACACCTGATCAGAATGAAATATACTTAAGTACACTGGTTAATTTAGTTTCGGAATAAATATATATATATATATATATATATATATATATGTGTGTGGTTGGTCGGTCGGTCGGTCGATCGATCTCCAAAACCCTAGGAGGAGATCGATAACAAAAACGGGCAGAGGCTACAATATATATATATATATATATATATATATATATATATAATTTTAGAAATCTCCTTTTCAAATTTTTTTTATTATTATCGTATTTATTGAAACAGAATTAAGCAAAGACTAAATTTGCCTACTTGGCCTCAAACTGTGACCGTGCTATTGAGCAGAGATGTGTCATTTGTCTAAAATCATTTCTAGTATTTTCAAAATAAATCAGAAAACATCTGCCCTTTTTTTTCCCCCGAAATATTAACTTCTAAAAATGTCTTCCCGCAGTTAAAAAAAAAAAAAAAAGAAAAAAACGTTACAACAACGTTTGCTTCATATATATAAACAACTAACTCCTAAAGGTCTTTTCGTCACCCGAACAGTTAACCGGAGTTATTTGCTTTTATTTTTGAGAGCCACAGTACCAATAAAAAGCATTCGTATTGCGTTAAATTCTCTGAATTTTTTAGTCTCTGTGATTGATATAAAAGAGGGAATTGATTGTTAAATTATTTTGAATATATAATTAATGCGCATAAATTATTTTTACACTTTAAAATGTCTGATATGCATAAATTTAAATAAAAACAAGGAAGCAATTTTTGCTTGAGAGATTAACAAAAAATCTTTTCAATCTACTCCGGTTTTGTCATTTGCATTTAAATATCACACAAATTAAATTCGCCGTGACGAAAATCATGTAAATTTGATGTGCTTTATATGGTGATGTGTATTATTGGAAATGGGGATTTTTAATTTAATTTATTTTTAAATTTATTTTTTAATCTTATTTCGAAGGGTAAATGCGTCGATATAATTTAATATTCGTCATAAGTATACAACACTATTTTCTTCAGTGATAGCCGCAAGTATATGTGCAGTGTCTCTTCTGGGCGTTGGAGATCATGGATCTCTACAATTTCTTTTCCTTTTTGGATCTTAATAACTTTTGTCTCTTTCTCTTTCTGTCTCTCTCCCTTTCACCACCCATTTACACAAGATCTTTAGCTAAGTTATTCACTGTTTTCCTCTGCACCTTTTGCTTTCAATATGTCCTGTGGGTGTCAAATTTTCCAAGCGCTCTTTCCAAAATATGTGCCCTAGAAATTTAAAGTGATATATTATCGGTCCTGACCTGCTGGCTCGGCTTCAGTCACTTTCCTACTGCCGTAAGGTTGCTTCTGTGTCTTTTCTATAAATGCTTTCATGCTAATTTTTCGGATGAGCTCTTTGATTTGGTACCTAGACTTTTTGAATTTAAGCGCAGTACTGGACTGACGTCGAGCTATCGTCAATTTACAGTTGAGGTAGCTAGATATATACGTAAATTCTATGCTAACAGTTTCTTTTCTCGCTTGTGGAACAACATTCCGATTCCATGCTTACCCGCCAATTTTAATCTGTAAAAATTTAAGTACAATGTCAATCTCTATATGCTATCCTCCTAATAACTCTTTTCTCTTCCTACTCATTTTTTTTTTCTGTCCCAAATTCTTCCAAACTCGGTAACCCCTTGTATCTTGGTGTTTTTGTTCGAATCCTGTCTAAGGACGAAGATTTTCTATGAAAATTTCTCGGACATTCAGGCCGGTAAATGTTATTTAATACTGTTTATTATAAACAGAGCATTTACTTAAATACTTGTATCTATAAAAAGAACGTTAAACATAAAAAAATGTCTTTAATAAATAAATTGTCGGACTTTGTCCATTTCGTAATATATATATATATATATATATATATATATATATATATATAACGGGTATAATAATTTCTTTGTCACTCTTTTTTTTTTCTTTTTGTTAAGTCAACGAAATGCGTATTTCGTTTCGATATTATACACTTTATTAGTATAAAACATCTCAAACAATATCAACACGTTGATCACGTTCAAATTATCTGACTGAATCAATTCGCGTTTGTATTTTCTTGAAAATAATGTACCTGATATTTTATTCATTTAAAAAAGAAAATACTTAAGCATCATGAAACAAGACATGGTGGAACGGACTTTAATTGTAATTCACTGACGTGAGATATTAGACGAAGTGTCAGCCATGTAAACTGCTCTTTCATCAAGAACTAAAATAAGAGTTGAAAAATTATTTCCAATCTTCCTAGCACCATGATCATAGAAAACGCCTCGAAATAAAAGTTTAAGGCATTAGTTCTTGTGAAAGGAGATATACATTTGTATATTTTGTATTTTTTTTAAATAATTTTCTAGATTTAATGACCGTTTAAATAAAGGTGTTAAATCATACCTCTTAAATTTTATAAACTTTTTTACCCTTGATCTTTTAAAATAATTCGTTTCGACTTTTTCAAAATTTCTTCTCGTGAGTCACTTATAAGAATTTGAAAGACATTTCTTTTTTTATTTTGCCTCTCTGAAAGTTGAAAGGATGGATTCAGCTTTTTTTCTTTGAAACAAAATCTTTTTCGAGTATACGGCATAACGTAATCTAAGGTCTAAATGCCTACACATTTCAGTTAACCTGTTGAATATTTATGAGCGCCTTTATATTAAGCATTTCCTTTCGAACATGCTATATGACGGAATTTAGATTCTAACACCTAAACTTTTCAGGTAAGCCGGTGGATATTTATGAGCGTTCTTAAATTTTAAAAATATTGAGTAACTGCCAAATATATATATATATATATATATATATATATATATATATATATATATATATATTTGTTGTAAAATAAAACCACCATAAAGTCCGCCAGATCACGAAATGCGTCGGTTAAAAACTACTAGTAGTTATTCTCTTGTCAATATTTATTCTTGTGTGTGTAGGTATATATATATATATATATATATATATATATATATAGTCATCCACAGGCTGTTTCGCTGTATCACAGCTCATCAGTGTGGCTAGAAAGCGACTGCTTCAAGCCAGGATCGAAACCCGATTTAACATCAGTCGGAGATTCCACCTTCGACATCAGTTAACGCAGCAGAGAAATGGAATTTTTAACACCTTATATGCAAGATATAAGCATTATCGGCTACCAAAGTGGTGGTGGTGGTGGCGGTGTATGTATGTATATATATATATATATATACACACACACACACACACATATTTCAGTTAACCTGTTGAATATATAATATATATATATATATATGAAATTATATATTACCTAGATAAACATGTTTGAATAGCTGCCCCACCTTTTTTTTATTATTCTGAATTACATCTACCAGCCTGTGCAGTCTGGTGTTAATAAAGAGAATGTGTCTTCTGGCAGACAAAAGGAGACGCAAGGCTAAATCCTGCGGGAAGCTATATTTTCGAAAGACTCTCGAAGGCACAACCAGGTAGGTGTCATTCACACCGTTTAAAAAGAAATTCGTCTATTCAAACAGGTGTATCCAATAAATAAAAAGTTTAAGTAATTTCTGTGCATTTGGTTTCGGCAAAATCTATTAATGTTATTGCTATTAGCTCTGAACTGTGTTGTTATTGCTTACTTATGAAAGAAACAATTTAATTTTTCTATGACGTAGACTGGGAAACCACTTTAAACGTTCTTCAAGGAATTGCTTGCACGAGGACAAAAATATCCAACTATATCAGCAGCAACAGCGCGTCGGCAAAACCAGAACACACACACACACACATTTCAGATCGTACATATTTGATTTGCATAAGAACTATGAATAAACACAAAAGAAATATTTATCTTGGCTGACACGTTTCGTCTTGTAAGTGACAGGCAAATGTAAGGATTTTATTTAGTGACAAGTATTTATATACGTCTTTTCATTGTTGTTATTATTATTTGTACAGATCTGCTTATAGGTTAGTGCAAAAAATGTCGGTTTTTGACGTTAAAAATACGTCAAAAAACGACGTTACTTTTGCACCAACCTAATAAATATTGACTCGGTTCACCTTACGTCCATGAACTTGCTTGACTTTTCTGCTAACCTAATGAATATTCAAAATAACAAATATTTTTAAGCATGAAACAGGGTGTCGCCGCTGGTTGTTGACCTCAATGTCCACTTTTATATTCATATACATACATGTTACCGTCAATATTGAGCACTTTAACCCATAAATGTAGCCTACCTTAAAACTAATATATATATATATATATATATATATATATATATATATATATATATTCAGAAAGTTGTCGGAAGAAAACTCGTCACAACAGTTCCTTATTTAGATTTATTTACTTATATAAAACCAAATCAGCAAACAGTCAGTTGAGCCTGTTTATGACCATTTCATTCTAATACCTTGTGTAAATGGATGACGGAACAAGGTTTTAGGGGTGATAATTAAGTCAAAATTTATCAAGGGTTACAAAGGAAATTGTGGAGAGCCATCATCACCAACGTTGTTAATGATGTTGTATAAGCCTAAGAGAAGGCAAGTGCAGTTTGATGTTACGTATGAATGATAACGGTTAAACTAAGACTTGAAGAGGCTAAGATTGTTGAACAGAACACCCGACAGGATGTTTTCGCCGATCACAAAGTTCAGAGAAATCGCTTTTCAAGGTCAAATATAAGGAACATTTGTTCTGTGAAAGAATTTTGGGAACTTTTTTTTATTTATTTTTTTTTATTTTTTTAAAGTCTTGTATAAACTGCTACCGGATATCTTTCCTCCTGTATGGCATGGAGTGCTGGACGATCTTCTCAAAAATGAAGAGAAGACATTTTTTTTTTTATATTTGTTTCTTTGTTTTTATTAGACTACTTCAGTTTAAAGTAAAATTTAACTTTGCTTACATCTTGATTTCTTTTGCAATAATTTCCTGCCCTTCGTTATTTTGAAAATTGAATTTATTTTCATCGCGCATAAAAACTAAGAATTAGTCATGTGTGTGTGTTTTTATATATATATATATATATATATATATATATAATGTGTGTGTGTGTGTTTATATATTTTAACAGATGAATTACTATAAGGCTACTGTAAAGAGGACTAAAAAACCCTCCCTCTCCGTAATTGAATTCGATGTTTCACCTCCACTTAAGAGAAGTAATGGGAATTTCACTTAGGGTTATATTTTAAAGATGAAATAAGGTTGGAATTTCCTAAGACTGAATAGACTATGATAAAACCTGCATGATATTTAGCTCCGATTAGTCTCAGAGATATATATGTGTGTGTGTGGTGCAGTTCACTTTATATTACAATGAATCCTTCATACAAAAAAGAAATTAGTAAACTTAATAGAAAATGGCGCTAACAAAATTTTAAAGATGAATTAACCTACTCATCACTCGATAAATGTTATGATCCATGTTTTTGGGTTTTTTTTTTTTTTTTTTTTGGTTTTTTTTTGTTACTAATATACGCGTGTGGCCTGCTTGCGGGCCGCCGTTGACATCGACAGCTGTCCTCTGGTGGCAGACACCAGCCTTCCGCAAATGGTAATATTGCCGAGAGGAACACGTCGGCCAGCCACCATCGGCAAACCCTAGTGCCATAAGTAGCAGTATGCATGCATGCATAAATAAAGCGACAGTTATTTTAAGACATTTTTATGTTTATACGTTTTTTTTTGGGGGGGGGGTAGATACAAATATTTAAGTGAATGCTTTGTTTATAATAAACAGTATTAACGACATTTACCAGCCTGAATGCCCTAGAAATTTTCATAGAAAATATGCGTTCTCCGACAGGAATCGAACCTGTATCCTACACGGAACCGTCATATAGCCTGACGCGCTATATATATATATCTATATATATATATATATATATATATATATATATATATATATATAGATAGATAGATATAGAGAGAAATAGTTTGGAACAGAAGTACGAAGCATTTTTCAACTGGCAGCCTTTTAACATGTGATCTCGCTTCACACGGGGCTTGAATTTATGACCTGCATATTCCGAAAGGTAGCATTACAGCGTGTCTCTCTATATGATTTGTTTGTGGATTTAGGATTTATTTATTTTATATTTTTGTTATGTTAAAATGAAAGTGGAGGAAAATGAGATGCTTTTCGTCAATTGATTTATTTCTGGAAAAGGAATATCTGTACAAACAGTAAAAATGATATGTGCCATTTATAGAGATGGTGCTATAGCTAAGAGTACTGTTTGTGAGCGAATTTCTTGGTTCAGAATTAAAAATTTGGATTTGGAAGACCGAGAACATTCTTGTAGTGTTATGTTAACAAGAATGATCATTTGTAGATGTCTGTTTATTAACATGACCACACGATTTATATTTAACGTAAAATACCACAGAATAGGAAACAGCAAGAAGGAACAAAAACGGTTTTATAACATTTATATTTATTTTTGTATAATGATGTATATGCGTAGAAGTTTTGTCGGTGTTATGTCCCTTTGATTGAATTAAAGTTTTACTTAGGAAATATTTTTATCTGAGCTCACAAAAGTTGAATGAATTATAAAGATGAGAAATGCTGAATAAACTGTAGCTTTTTGAAAATTTCAAGTTCTTGTTGCTGCTTTGGAAATGTCCTGTATGTTTGTAATGTAGTTTGGAAAATTTCGTACGTACGTGCATGTGTGAATATGCTTTTAACGTCCATGGTCGAGACGAGATCCTTTTACAACTACATCTTTTAAAGAGAAGAGAAAGAACAAGCTTGTGTCTGCTATTAGGTTGGTGCAAAAACGCAACAAAAATGACCCAGTTTTGAAAAGAATGGCCATAGGTGATGAGGAATGGATGTTTACAACAATGTGGAGGAGAAAATATCCTGTGTGGGAGGAACGAAATGAGTAACTGTTAACCAAAACTGGTCTAAATTCAAAAAAGATGACGCTCTGTAGACGATTGGAGTGGAAGGATATTGTGTATTCTGAAGAAACGGACTACTTCGGACAAGTACTATTTCCAGTTGAGCCGATTAAAGACAGAAACCTATGAAGTGTTCAGAAGGGGTATTTTCTCCCATCAAGACAACGCCAGGCCTAGGGGTTTTTTACAACACGTCAGAAAATGGTACAGCCTGATTGGGATATGCTACTACAACACTGCCACACTTACCTGGACTTGCCCCTTGGATTACTTATTTCGATCCCTACAAAATGTTTATAAATGGAAGAACTTTAGTTATGAAGAAAAAGAGCCGCGTAGATCAGTTTATCACACAGAAAAATGTAAAGTTCTGGGAGCAGGGCCGATGCGTCCTAACGCAGAAACCCCAACCGGGGTTGTGCAATCGTGACTGGTATTCCGGTCAATATTTTGCTTTTTTTTTTTTTTTTTTTTTTTTTTTTCTACCTATATACGTTACAAATTAAACTAAGCACAAATATTAAAAGCTGAAATCTTTTTGTGGATTTTGACGTCAATTCTGGAGTCGTGCTTTTTTTTTTTTTTTTTTTTTTGGTGGGGGGTCGTTCAAATCTTTGAATTTGTTTTTTCTCATGCTAAGTTTCAAAAAACACTATAAATTATTATTTTTATCTAATGTTGAATGTCTTAAATTGTTCAACTTTTCCACAAGGCAAAATCACAAGTTGATATTAAAAATTGCCGCAAAACATTGACTTATGTCAAAATAAATAATTCCATCTTGAATGTCTCAAACTTCTATTTAGATACGTTGTATTCATTTTCAATTTTTCTCGTTGAATTATTCACCTAGAGTGCATATGATCGATTATTGTACATAATTAGTTTACAATAAAATTTGTATTCTATATGAATACAACTTATGAGAACTGAAATGTAGTAGAAATGGGGGGGGGCACAAGTCCCTTGCACCGGCCCTATCTGGGAGGATGGAATCGTGAAGCTGTTTCAAAAATGGCGAAAGGTGGCAGGGGGCGAGGAAATGACACATATGGTTGAATAAATCTAAATTGTCTTTGAAATTCGCTTAAAAAATGCCACGAACTCTTGTTTCGTCTCGGTGGATTCGTAATCTCAGAAATTCAGACAAAATCCTCTTATATATAAATAAGAAAAGCAGAGATTTTTTTTTTTTTTTTTTTTTTTAAATTAATGCTTTCGTCTGAGCGTATTTTGATGACGAAGCGATGCTATATTATAATTAAAATGTAAAGATTAAACCACTGGGATTTCATGCCACACCCCGTTAATCATTTATTCTCTCACTGTATGATTTTTTTTTATTTTTTATTTGAACTACACATGATCTAATGAGAAATTAATTTATATGTATTTATTTAAATACGCACTTTCTTGATTATCTTTGGGGGGTTTATATTTTATTTAGTTTTCTTTGAGCTGATTGCTACACATGACGTGAATATTGTGCACTCAAGATGTCTTGAAAGGTGAAATGGCAGGTGAAGGAAACGGGGGTTTTGTTCCTCTGATCTCCGGAGAATTTCATGTGGGTAGATAAAAAAAAAAAAAAAAACACACACACACACACACACACGGAGTTTTCCACTTTCATGACTATCAGCAGTGAACGTATATAAAAGTGAATATTAAAGTAAATAATCTAATAACTGCATAAATATATTTGGCATTTGGGTAAATTCATTTAAAAGCAGGAACATGATATCATGATCAACTTTGACCTTTTTGGAAATTTAATTAAATGTGGCCTTAGCAAAAGAATTCTAACCATTGCTGGAATGTCTCCAGAAAGTATTAAGAATTTGAAAATTGCATTAAAACTTTGAATCTGCAGAGAATTCATAAAAATAACCGTACAAAAATCATTTGTATCATTCTTCATAACTTTTTTTCTTTTGTTCTTCTTCTGATATGTGTTGTGTCCCTCACGACATTCGTGATCATGCCTCTCCACAATTTTTTGTCCTTTGTAGCTATTAGGTTGGTGCAAAAATGTCGTTTTCTCGCATAGTAACATATGTGAGAAAACGACATTATTTTTGCACCAAACTAATATTATTAATAAATTGTCTTTTAGCCATCTCTCCCAAACCTGTCACCGGCAACCTTGTCAGTTAGGTCATGTGTTGTTTTTCTTTGCCCCGCTTGCTTTTGGTCTGTCCTGTGAGTATCATTTTTTTTAAAGCCCTCTTTCTTTCCTCCTTGTGCCCTAGAAATTTCAGATAAATTGCATCTGATAGCAAGATCTCCGACCTGGAGGTTTTGAAGATCATGGAAACACCTCTTAATTGTTGTTGTTCCGAGGTTCACCCTGACCCGGTGTGGTAGAAAATACTTAACCTCAAAACTTGCGTCAAGACATTATGAAAGTATGAAAAAATATTTTTATAGTAAAAATACCAGTAATACATTTTTTAAAAAAAAAACAAAAAAACATTACCATCAATACATATTTTAAAAGTATTACCAGCAATAGTTTTGACTCGCGACAAAAACCCTCTTACGTCAATGAAACCTGATCTACAAACTTCTTTTCCTTCAAAGAATGCATATTCTATTCATACGAACCTACCCTAAAAATCTTGTCGGCATTAAAT
>OZ010576.1:43348309-43365809 GCA_963932145.1 Acanthosepion lycidas
TATGCTGAAAGTATAAAGTATGTTGTATTTACTTATTTTTTTGTTGTTTTTGTTCACAGTAAGGTTCACACTTTTCAATGCCCAGGGGCCACTTGAGGTGGAGAATTACATTGTAAGAAGAGCATGAGAAAGAAATGTTTATTCTCCCGAATTTGTTATGGGCATTGTAACTCATGGACAGTGTGGAACAGAATGACTGAAAGAAAGAAAAAAATGGCAAACCTGCTTTTTTTTTTTTTTTTTTTTTTTTTCTCAGAGAGACTTTTATATCATTAAAACCTACACAAAACCATTCGTTTCATTTTTTTGGAAGTGCTATCTGATGATCCGGCCTCCTTTAAAAGGGCTCTGGTGAAATAAATTATAATAGAATCCTAAAGTGGTCTGTTTTTCTTTAAAATATTAGGTTGGTGCAAAAGTAATGTCGTTTTCTCACATATGTTACTATGTCGTTTTCTCACATAGTAACATATGTGAGAAAATGACATTATTTTTGCACCAACCTAATATAATACACACACACACACACACACACACACACACACACATATACACACACACACACACACACACACACATGGAAACCTACACATCATATATATCTACAAAGCAAAGAATAAGAAGGAACGAAAAGGAAAAGCCTTGCATACAATTTGGAGATATTCCAGACCCGGAGAAGCTATATATATATATATATAATTTTTTTTTTTTTTTTTTTTTTTTCAGGACTCCAGATTTAAACTAGCCCAATTCATCTATGTCCGAAATTGAAATAGCATAATGTGCAGATTTAGTCTCAGTCTGGGGCTTTGGCCCAGACTGAGACTAAATCTGCCTCCCAAGCAAGGTTTAATAAATGTATATAATTGTTGAAAAACATCCATTTATAAATTAATACAAATAAAATCCAGCATCATTGCAGAACATCAACTATAGGGGATAGATAGAAAAGATTTCAGGTGAACCCACTTTCCAGAATCTGATCAAATTTTAGATAATTTCTCTCTCCCTCTCCAGAATTTATCTTGCATATTTATAAGTTTATCGTTCGTCCATACTTTAAATATTGCTGTCACATATGGTGTGGTACTCCTGCTATATATTTAGAGATTCTAAATAACATCCAAAGAAACTGCAATGTTACTGGTCCTCACCTGGCATCTCAGCTGCAGTCATTTTGTCATCAATGTAAGGTATCTTCCCTGGGCCTTTTCTATAAATACTTTGAAGGTAATTGGTATGAAGAACTTTCCTCTATGTTACTTAAACTTCATGAATTTAAGCACGGTACTAAATGAGCAACAAAGTCTGATCAATTTAGAGTTGAATTGGCTAGATGTAAGTTCTTTGATACAGTTTCCTTTCTCACACTTCTCTCTTGTGGAACTCCGTTCTGGCTTCTTGCTTTCTGGCTAACTTTGATCTTCAAAAATTTAAATGCAATGTCAATCGTTTTCTGTTTTCTTAGTTCCCTTTCTTTTCTAGTTCTTTCTTCTGTATAATGTTATTCACTTTTTTAATCTTTCAACAAAATAAATTTTAAGGTTCTCTTAAGTAGAAAATCTTTCAGTATCCACTCTTTGTGCACTTTTGAAATAAGACCGTTTCAAGCTGATTGATTAAAATCAAAAATGTTTGAGGATCTTTGAGAATTCGATCTTTATAATCAAGAACTTGATCTTTCTTGATGACAAGTGTTTGACTTGATGTTAAGCAGTATCTCTTAAAATATCGGTGCTATACAATCTTAGTAACTGAGAAATCGTTGTGTGCCGGCACTTGTAATTCTTATGAATCTTAGTATTGAGACTTAAGTGAAGCTGAAACTCTATAATTTTTTCTTTAAATTGGTGGATAATTGTTTTCTTGAGAAGACTGGCTTCTTCAGAATGTTGATTAATATGGACACTCCACATTTCTCAAGTGGCAGAATTCTGAAATCCTAATTAATGATTAATTAAAGAATTCATTAGACAGTTTTCCAGTTTTATTTTGTTTATTTTTTTGAAATATAGAATCAGTTTGGCTGGGACAGAAAAGTTTAGTTTGGTTTATTTTGTTTTACGGCATATCAACCTCAATGGGTTATTTAATGCCAACAAAATTTTTTATTGCTGGTAATATTTTGTTTTGTCAAAAATCTGTTTCTGGTAATATATTTCCTTCAAAATTGTATTGCCGGTAATAATTTTAAAAAAAATATTGCTGGTAATAGTTAATGATTTGCCCATAGACGGGACCTCAACAAGTGCTACCACCCTGAGTCAGTGAACCTGAAAACACTAGCAATTAAAAGGTGGTTCCATGCTCTTCAAAACCTCATCAGAGGCCTTGCTGCTGGACGTAGTTTATCATCTTACCCAGGATGAGGGGCAGAAAGGAAAATCTCAGCAGTAGTTACAGACAATAACTATGATATAAAAGGTCTAATATCCATTCTGGACAATCTATGCATTAAATATTGCTGTCATATCTGGTTAGGTGCTTCTAAGTATTTAGAGATATTTTGATAAAGTTCAAAGAATCTGCACTGTTACCAGACTTGATATGGCATCTTGGCTCCAGTCACTTTCCCACCTACATAAGTTTTCTATTTTTTTTCTGATACAATTTTCATGGTAATTGTTCTGAGATTTCCTATTTGTTACGTTGACTTTATGAATTTAAGTGCAGATCGGCAAGTAGGTCTCAACGTTTTACAGTTAAATAGGCTAGATGTAACTGTAAATTCTATGCTGACAGTTTCTTCTCTTGCACTTCACACTTGGGGGAACTCCCTTCTGTCTATTTGCTTTTCAGTTAAGTTTGTTCTTCGAAAGTTTAAATACAATGTCTGTTACCTTTTGTCTTAATTTCTGTTCTTTTGTTGTTCTCTCTCCTTAATATTTTTCTTTTTCTCGTATTCCCTCACATTCAGTAAATCCTTGCATCTTAGTGGCTTTGTCTTGGTGTAAAATGATTAAAACAGAACAAAACTCCACAGTTAAGAATTTGTGCCACATATAGTTTCTTTCATTTTATGTGCCATGTCCTTTCAGGATGTAGGCGATCATGGCTCTCCACCTCCTTCTATCCCTTGCAGCTCTCAACAAGTTCCTTCCCTCTGCTTCCTCCCCCAGACCACATCTGTCATCCACTTGTTTAAGCCCACCAGGAATGTCATACGTTGTTTTCCTTTGTCTCTCTTTCCCTCTATTACAGTGAGTATCAGATTCCCAGGCCCTCATTATGTGTCCCAGAAACTTCAGCTGCCTCTTTCTGATGTTAAGAATAAGCTGCCTCCTTGTTTGCACTTCTCTAAGACTTCATCATTGCTCAAGCGCTCAGTCCATGATATCCTTAGCATCCCTCTGTAGAACACATCTCCGTCGCCTCAAGTCTCTTCTTCATCTTTGAGGAAATCGTCCAACTTTTGCTGCCATATATTTATTCACTAAACTATGTTAGCCACAAATCATGGATAACATAATTTAGTGAATAAATATCTGAATGGACAATTGACTTATCATGGTTATCACTTCACTCTATTTTTTTCATTCTTACAATGAATTCCAGAATTATTATATATATATATATATATATATAATTTTTTTTTTTTTTTTTTTTTTTTTTTTTTACAGTAAGTTTCACCCTGTACAAGGCCACATGAGATAGAGGGTTACAATAAGTGGTAGTTTATATGGATAGGAGGGGACAGTTAGCTGTAGACTTGAACATGTTAAGACTGTAGTGAACAGGGGCAAACATCCTTTAGGGAGTCGGTTCCACAGAGAAGTAGTTCACAGGATGAAGCTGTTTTGAGTGGAACTTCTGACCAATGAAATACAGAAGATTATAAATGAGACTAGTTTCAACTGGATATTGAGAGACTGTTTATTGCAGTAATTAGGAGTCTGTTTCTTAGTGCAGTGGTTCACAAGAAGCTATTTGATTGGAACTTCTCACCGATGGAATACAGAGGGAATGTCGGTTGTTTGCTACTATGTAAATGGTATGGCAGGTCCTTGACAACAAAGTCGGACCTAGTGGGACCAGGAGATGAAGTTTGTCCAAGCACTTTCCATGGTGGTAGCAATAAAGTAGTGAGAGACTCACCACACACTACCTGTGAGAGAGAGAGAGGTTGGAGTGTGGAAAAAAATTCTTCCTCCACAAGAACTTGGAGATGCTTTTGAACTCTACCAAGAACTGAAATTAAGGTATGATCAGCTTCTGCCCAAAATATGGCAACAGTACTCCATTTTGGGCCGGATTTAGCTCTTATAAAGGTAGAGGATAGCATGAGGAGTTGGGTGCTTAATGAAACAGTACAGGGAGCTGATCATTTTACCTGCTTCTTTAGCGATGGATAGTATATAGGAATTCTGCTTGAGGTTGGGTTTGAGCCTCAATATCCCTTTGAGGCACCAAACCTCCTCAAATGGACAGCCATTTATCATGACTAATGATAGTCATAGATTTTACTGAATACTGGTTCCCAGGTGCAAAAGTATGGGTGCTGTCAATTTGGTTATGTCATAAAGTGCTTCCTTGAAAAGTAAAGTTTCTAACTCAATAAAGAAAAGATAAAAATAGAATTATATGCTGAGGTTGCTAAAACCTTCAAGAAGAACAAATAGTCTTTTATCCATCATATACAATTTCTTACATTATATCATTATAATTATCATTGTTTTGTTGTCAAACACTTGTTATAATATGAATTTTTACCATAGACATGTATAAGGGTGTATATATATATATATATATATATATATATATATATATATGTGTGTGTGCAGTACTTAGTGGAAAGGGCTCAATATCAGTGATAGAGCTAACATATTCAGTTGTATGGATATGAGTTTGTGACTCTGGATGTCTATCTGCACCTAGCCTCATGGTGGTGTTTATATGGATGTCTGTATGAATTAAAATGCATACATTTGTATGAGAGTGTCACCCCAAACAAACACAGAAGTAACTCCTCCCCCCACCACCAAACAAGCGTAAATAGATTCAATTTTAAAAAGTAAGCCAGTCTGATGATTGCAAAAGCATGAAACCCAGGGTCACAAACTCATATCCATACAACTAATATATATATATATATATATATATATATATATATATATATATATACACACACACACACACACTACAGAAATAATAAACAAAAACTTCAAATTCTTGAGGCCCTCTATATCAAAATCAATCAACACTCAACAAAATTTATTATGAATATAGCAACAACATATTAAAGTGCATATAACATTTAGTCATTTTACATTTCTACTAATTTCCAGTCATCTCCCTTATATCAGAATGCTTATTTTGCCAACGTTGCATTATTACAATGGATGAATTTAAAAATAATTGCATAATGTTCATGCATGTTTTTAAAAATCCCCATCACAATGAAATACAGATCTTATCATAGTTACAATATGAATGTCTTTGTAATTTACCCTTGAAGATGATCTTAGAAAAGATCAAAAGTATTTGGGTTAAGAAAAACTACGGCACTTTCCTTAATGAATTTCATCTCAACATTAAGTCACTGATTAAAGAACTGAAAAAGATATAAAAATAAGTAGACATTATGTTGATATAATTCAATGAAATATGTTTGAATCAAGATATGCTGCCTAAATATGCAAACACACACGTGTAATATATATATATAATTTCAGTTTTGTTTATTCTGTCTACGTTAGCACTTACACATCTATTATAGTAGTATCTCTAACAAAAACTAGCCTTGAAAATGGCTTTCAGAACCAACAAACTTTTAACTGAATTTGACATTCATTAAGAAAAAAAAACAAAATTATCAGTCTTGTCCAACAAAAAAATGGGAGCTTCACACACACACACACATATATATATATATATATATATATATATATATATATATATATATATATATATAATAACCCCCTGATAAGTGGACAGTGATTCTCAGTCTGTCTACAGAACTCTGGAGTCAGGATGCTAAAGGTAACATAAATCGGCTAAGTGACAAACATTTTAATATATATATATATATATATATATATATATATATATATGCACACACACTCCCACTCCCATTCTCAGATGGGAGTATATCTGTAGAAGAGACACTGAATGAAAAAACAAGAGGAAAACTATATACTTAGTTTATAACATGTTTTGTCATTCAACAGACTTGATAAAACATGTTGGCTAAACTAATTATAGTTTTCCACTTGTCTTTTCATTCATTTTACCAGTTAAAATGTAAAATGATTACTCCATTATTATAATAACCAACGAATTTTTAGTATTTCCTTCAAGCATGAAATATCTTACAAATAACATTTAAGGTTTAGTGATTGACTGGTAAGAAAATCTGTTCCTCTATTTCCAAGTAGATTCATGTCAAGTTCTTGTTCACACGACTAAGACGACATCAAAATGAAGAAAATGTCTTCCCACTCACTGTTATTTGAGAAAGAAAGATTAATACAGCAGTTCTCACTGAATTGAATACACTAAGTTCTGTTTTCAGGTATTGTCAGATTTTTGAAGCCACAAGAGCCATCTTCTGCTGAATTTTTGTATCGGGAACAATCATGATTGGTTGAAATACATACTATTAAACTTTAAATATCTTACTGCTCTGAAATATATTTCAAATGAAAGTTGTGTGTTAAGCCACCTGTGTAGTAACTTGTTTTTGCTAATCTAATCTAGGCTCTGAGTGTATTCACTACAATAGTATCCAGTTTCAAGGATATTCCGAGGAAAGTCTACATTGTGGACTAGGTGAGGGACTAGTGTACGAATTGAATGGGAAATTAGGTCTAAAATAGGAACTTACCAAAAAAAATTTTCTTGAAACCAAATATTCAAAAGGACACTTAATGATTTGTGTGCCAAGTTCTCTTTGGGTATAATCATTTCCTAAATTTCACCTTTTTTTTTTTTTTTTTTTTTTTTTTTTTCATTATTTTTTATTTCATGGAATTTTTTTTTTTTTTTCTTTTTAGTATATGTACTGCCAAATCATGGAGACCTTCTTGAAACATTAACAATTTTAATCAGCGGTATTGATAACATTTTTCAGAATATCAAAAAGAATAAAAAAAACAAACTAATCACACACTGTAGTTAATTTTATTTATTTTTTTTTTTTTTTTTTTTTTTTTTTTTTTAAGGAAAAGGTATTCTTTTGTGGGAATAAGCTGCCCAAACTTGGGAAAAGTGTAGTAAATATATATCACTTTGAAATAAGTTTTAGAGTATTTTGTGAGATTGGTAGGAAATTTTCTGAAAAAATTTTATTTTTTTTAAAAGTTTCCAAGTTTCAATATCATGGTTTTTTTATTAACATATAGACGATTTTTTAAGTGTTAATTTTTTTTTAAATTTTTGGAATGGCAAAGTAGGAAATAGTTTTTCAGCAGTTTTGTGTACATTTTGAACTACTGTGCATTTTTTTTTTTTAACATTTTTTTTAAACATTTTTTTTTAAACATTTTTTTAAGCATTTTTTTAACAATGTTTAGTATTAACAATATTGACTATTTAAAAAATATTTTTTTATTTATTTTTTTCGAATCGGAATTTCTATTGAGATACCCTTTCAAGCATAAACTTTTTGTTTTATCATCTGTTAAAAACAAAAAAGAATTTCTATCTAATATAAACATCATATTAAAAATAGAGGCTGAAGTGTTTGCTCAATTTATTCTGCAGTGAGAAGATCTAGACTTATGCATTTCCAAAGTGGATCACTTCAAAGTGAGCACAAATTCTGACTCAGAATTTGAACTTTCAAGTGCTTTGAGACAATTCATTAGCCATTTTCAAGGAGTCCATTATCATGGACATTTTCTGTATCCCATTTTTTTTTTTTTTTTTTTGTGTGTCCTTTCAGGGCATGGGCAATCATGGCTCTCCACAACTTTCTATCTAGTGTGGCTCTTAGCAGCTTTTCTCCATTTGCTAAGCACCCTCCCTCCCATTATTTTGCCATCCTTTCACATAAACTCATTAAGTGGGTGGCTCGTGGCTTCCACTATCTTTCTTGCCATAGAAGTTTGTTTTTTTTTTGTTTTTTTTCTATCAACCTCTATGGACTATTTAATGCCAAAATCTAAATATTTTGTACTCTAAATTTTTTTTTTTTTTTTTTTAAGTAATGGTTTTAGTGATATTTACTAGTCTTACTAGTTAACCCATAACTGGGAGTAGAAATGTAATTTTACCTTTTCCAAGGGGATTTGTATGTAAGTGAATAAAATGAGCCTAATGGGAATTGGAACTTGAATCTCCAATTAACAATTCCAAGTCATTATCCCTGATGCTACCTGCACACCCAAGCTTTGTGTGTGTGTGTGTGTGTGTATATATATATATATATACACACACTCTGTCACAAAATAAGCAAAGTATGAGTGAAATGTCTTGAATTAATAAAATATTTATATTAAACAGAAATGTAATATAAATATTTTTATAAACAATCGAAAAGCTAATCTATTTTACAAAATTTATCAAAATGTTCTTTGCAAAAAAAAACAAACTTTAAAGAACTTTAAAGGGTGAAAATGATTTCTTAAATAAATTTGTATCAAATTCAAGTCCATATATGTATGGGATGTGGTCAGGGCGGGTATATTTTGAGGTAAAACTTCAGTATCACTCACATACAAGATAATCTACAATGGTGAATCAATAAGTCTGTAGTCAAAGATGATTATTAGCTGCATCGTTTCACTGTATGATTTTCTCTGTGTGCTTTATATTAACCACTGGGTTAAGTGCATTGTCGAAAGAAATTATCTGAAAATATTTGTAAAGTGCTTCTTCTCTCACAACCACCATTATTGACCTAGAGATATATACGAAGATATACTTTTTTTTTTTTTTTTTTTTTTACAAGAGAAAATTTAATATTCCCTTTTGATGGGATTCTTTTTTAAATATCCCTTATATTTACAATGGTTCTGTTTGTCTCTTTTCTTCACTTATTCTCTTATTTTCTATTTGTTGATAATAGCAAGTTCACATTCTAAATTTACAGCAATCAAGAATTCATCCACTAGACAAAATTTTATATGTCACACAAAATTCTAAGGTCAATTCATATAAAATGACCTTGTTTGTCACTGCACTTGTCAAGAAAGATTAATGACTGTTATCCCAGAAATGTTTTAATTTTACCTGGAATTAATCATCTTTTCAGGTGTTTTCTTTTGTTTATTTGAGTTTTAACCAGATTTTTTTTTTTAACTCTTTGGAAAACAAAATTTACTAAATCTAATTCTCATGATAGCAATTGTTATCTTTCTGTATTCTTTTTAATTTGTAAATAATTCCAGATTGTAAAATATATTTTTAAACTTTCTCTAGAGTGTTGAATATTTACACAATTTAATGAAAGCCAATAATGATTCTAATAGGAATATTTAAAAATGGAAAGAACAATATTTAAGTTAAAAAAGAAAAAAAAAAAAAAAAATTTAAGAGAATGTCTGCATAATTAAGGATTTGCTTCTTTTCAATCAAGATATTTTTTCTCAGTCTAATATGGACTTAAACAGTATTTTTTTATTTTTTATCTTAATTATTCTGCATAAGAATCTGAGCAATTTCATTGCGTTTTTATTTTCATACAACAATTTTCCATGACTTTTATTCGATTGAAACTGTAGCTCAATTGCTTATTTTAAAGTTGAATGATGAGATATTTTCAAATATACGCCCAAAAGACCTAAATACACTAAATTCCTTCTTGTAAACACTATGATTCTTTCAAATAATTTCTTTCCTGTATATATTGTTAATGAAGCCTATCGAATATAATGATTATTAAAATCCTAATCTTAGCATTTAGCTACCAAAAGTGTTTATGTAGAATTGGCCCTGTATTGTCCGTGTCCCTGTAGGACATGGGAGATCAAGGATTGTCAGTTTCCTGCCTTCCATAGCTCTTAGTAAAGTTTGTCTTTTTGCACTCTCCCTCCTAATTTTTGATTCTGCCAACCACTTACACAAGGTCATTCAGTAGGTTATGCATTGTTTTCCTCTCTCTTTTTCTTTCAATATGTCCTATGAGTATCAAATTTCCCAAGCTTTCTTTCCTCATTTGGTACCCTAGAAATTTCAATGGTCTCTTTCTGATAAGTATGTTTGCTTTTTGTTTCTATTTTCTCTAAAACTTCATCATTGCTCATATGTTCAGTCTGTAGTATTCTCAGCATCCTTCTGCAGAAACACATTTGTTGCACTTTTTTCATGTCAGTGGGTGTGTGTGTGTGGAGATATATATATATATATATATATATATATATAAGTAGGTATACAGTAATAAAAACAAAACATGTTCTATTGATTATCCAATATATCAATCCTTCAAATATTTGAACTGTTTGCCCACCCCTATCATCATTCACAAACTCCTCTTTACCTGCAAAACATTTATTATTATTATTACAAAGTAAAAATAATAAAAATGATTTTAACGAATTCTAGTATTAAATGAATCCTAGAATCACTATTATAGTATTGATAATATTGGTATAATATTTACTGTAAACCTATTTTTACACACACACACACACGTGTATGTGTGTGTATATATATATATATATATATATATATATATATATATATATATAATGCTAAAACTGTTTTCCCAAGATACAGCCTTAAATGATACATTATACCCCCAACCAATTTAGGAATGTACCTTGAATCCCTGCTGAGTGCAGTGTCAAATTTCATTAAAATTAGTTAAGCTAGCTCCAGCTTAGTTCCTTTTCCTGATTTTTTTTTTTTTTTTTTTATAGCATTGTAAACAGGAAATTCAGTATTTATTTTCAGTCCACATTCCGATATCAATCCGGATGTATAAAGAAACACTTGCATATTATAATTGCATCTATTATGTGTATGAAAAATAATAAACATTCTTAACACATTATAATAACATTATTAAATGAATTTAAATATGCATAACACAACATATGATTATGCATTTCACTACACTATATTAGAACATTTCTTTATATTAGGTTGGTGGAAAAATAATGACGTAACAATGTCGTTTTTTGACGTTAAAAATATGTCAAAAAACGACATTATTACGTCATTATTTTTCCACTAACCTAATATAAATGACTACTTGAGGGGGGCACAGTGGAGTAATGGAACTCAGCTTGGATTGAGGAATTGGAGAGCTGAGTTCAAATTCCAGTTGAATCCATTACATTCACTTACATGCTAATACCCTTGGGAAAGGTATGAATCCTCTCCTCCCCCCAACTATGGGTAAATAGCAGGACAGACCGGGTTCTATAGCCTTGGATGGCCACTATCGCAGAAAGAAAAGGCAGCCTACTGCAGGAAAAAAATCTGCCTCATCAGTCATGTATTGAAAGATACATGGTCACCTATGCGTGTATCGCACTTGGCACATAACTGATTGACTTGAAAGGTGAAGGGCTGTGTGTGTGTGTGTGTGTTACATGACTTGATGGTAAATAAATAAATGGCACGTTCGTTTGTTGCCGTTATGTATTATCGAATAAAGGTGAAGAAGAATCGGGCATGTATGATAAAAATATACTTATTAATTTTAAAAAGGTCCCACATGTTTTAAGCTATTACTCCAATTTCTCATGCAATGTATTAACTATGAAGTCCAGTAGAATTATAAACCTTCTTCATCCATCTTTAGTTTTCTGCTTAATAGGCTTTTTCTTCTGATATTCTCTAATACTCTATAAACCCATTGCATCTGAGTGGCTTTATTGCCATGCTTGCAGTGAAATGATTAGAAAAAAAAATGTAAATTTTATAGAAGATATTTTTATTTTAATGTAAAAAGTAAAGCCTATCTATTGATATCATAAAATAATTTTTCATATCTTCAATCAGGATATATTTACATTAAATTGTTTTGGTGCTTTTCATTCATATTCAAAGTGGTGGGAAATTATTTGACTAATAAATCAGAAAAAAAATACTTGTTTTAAAAAATACTACACTGGTTTTAAACTATTACTCAAAATTTTCATGTGATGTGTTAAATATGAAGACCAGTGGAGCAATAAGCCTTTTTTTACAGTCTTCAAATACAAATTAAAATGTGTAATTAATAAAATTGATATTATTCTTACCTCGTCTTTTTCTTTTTTTTTTTTTTAACCATGAATTGATTTAAAAAAAAACATTTATGTATTATATATATATATATATATATATATATATATATATACAGAAAAAACAAACAAAAATCCTTATATGCAATTATGCTGTTTTAATGTTAATATAATGTCAACGTTGGATGTTGACATTATATTAACATTAAAACGGCATAATTGCATATAAGGATTTTTGTTTGTTTTTTCCGTATATTTTTTCTTCATACTGTCGCATCTATATCCATATATTTGCTTACACACACACACACACACACACACACACATATATATATATATATATATATATATATATATATATATATATATAATATAATAATAAAGAGAAAGAATAGTAAGATATATGATCCCGTGTTCTTATTTTTATTTTTACAAAACAGTGCTCAATGCAAATCTACAGAGCATAAATATTATAAATTTGCTTATTTAAAAATATAGTTCAATCGCTACACAGGAATTACCGTGTTTTGAAAGCAGAAACTAAAAACTTAAAATTCAATTATACAATTAAAGTCCCTAGTCCTGTTTCATTTTCAAGTGAATTTTGGAATAACTTCTTTTGAAATTTACTGAGTTTTATAAGCACATACATTCAAATTATTAGTTTCTAAGGATACAGGGAAATTTAATATTTAAATTAGGAAATTTATAATTGCGTGTGTGTGTGTGTATATATATATATATATATATATATATATATATATAAAACAAATTAAACAACTGACTATTAAAGGATGAAAAGTTTTTGCAGATTTTGATGTTTCAGTTTCTCATTCAAATCTGTGAATTTGTTTTATGCAAAATCTCAAAGAAACAATATATAAGATTCACTAATTTTTTTTTTTTTTTTTTTTTTTTTTTTTTATCCATAATGTTAAAATTATTCAACTTTTTAACAAGAAAAAAAAAATTTCAAGTGTTAAAAATTGCTGCAAAATATTGTTGATTTATTTTTAAAAAATGGTCTATTATTACGGGTCCCTAATTTGCGTTTTTAGATAGCTATTTTCAATTTTTCTAGTTGAATTGTTCATAATACATAATTAAGCTAGAATAAAATTTTGTATTTTATATGAATATTACCTTAGAAAAATTCAGATGTAGTAGCGTGGGGGGGTGCTTATCATAGATTCAGGGTGGGGCACTAGACCTTTGCACTGGCCCTACATTTGTGTGTGTGTGTGTGTATATATATATATATATATATATATATATATATATATATATATATATATATAGTGTGTGTGTTTGTATACATCCTTTTTTCCTAGGATAGGTACTGTTATGTATATAAATCTGTGATTTATTCGCTTTTCTGTTGACTCTTTGACTATATTCTGTGTTCATTGATATATATTTTTTTTTTTTTTTTTTTTTTTTTTTTTTTTTGTTCGTTTGTAAACTTAATTTATAAGCTTTCTATTGTGCTACCAACTGAGTTTGTCTTCATTGCTTTTTGGTTTCTTTTTTTTTCCTCAGCCTTCAGACTTGTTCTTTTCTTCTCTTGTGTTCTCCAAATCTAAAATGTCTGTTCATTCTTCATTACTTTTTTTTTTTCCCTCCTCGATAAAAATAACAAATCTCATACAAAAGTTTTTCTCAAACTTTACTTTTTTTTGTTCGTTAGTCCTCCCGCCCCACCATCTATTCTCACTAATTATCGAATTTGCAAACAAATGTCAACCACCAAATTTAGAATGTTTTTTTATTTTTTTTTTATTTTTTATTTTTTTTTAATTTTGATCTTGATCTTTGACCTTCTGCTAATTGTGAGTGGCATGTGAATTTTCATCTAAACTAGGGGAAAGAAAACAAAACAAATTATTTTGGGTTCTTTAAAAATTCAACATTTAGCAGTTTAATTCCTGACCACTGATAATACCCTTTATTTTTTTTTTTTTTTTTTTTTTAAATAAAAAAAAAAATATGCAGCTGAATTTAATTTAATTAAGTATACAAGATTTGTTTCAATATGTTTTATACTTGTCTCTTATTCAAATTTTGGTGAAAATATTTGGCTTGGTTAAAACTCCTCCCCGTACATAGGATTTTTTCTTTCAGTCTGATGATAGCCCTATTCTTTCTATCAGTAAACACCTGCTCTAGTTCCTGACCTCTGATAATCCTTTTTATCCATTGATATTCAATCATCAGTATTAGTTATTCAGCAAATTCAAGTCTTCTGCTGTACATGAATTTTCATTCAGTCATGGCAACACATTTTCCAAATATTTTTGATCAAGTAGCACGAGATATTTTTATTTTTTAATTTGCAATTTTTTCGTAAAGGGCATATTGTACCCACTCCCTATCCTTGAGGCAAACCTCTGAAATTAATATTTTGCACAAGTTTTCTCATAGACTAAGATAGACATTAAATAACCAGCAGTACCTAAATTTTTTCTACAAGCCTACTGCAGAAATTACTTTTTTTCTTATTGCAAATACTGAAACTGTTTCTGTCACTATCTAACACAAGCAGATGGTGATAAGTTCTTAGCCTAATCAAGAAGCTTTTCTCAACAAAAAAATCAAAATAAAAAAAAAAAAATATCTGACATTTCGTCATATGGTTAAATTTTGGGAAGTGTTTTAAGAATTTTTCAGCAATTCCTTGTGATCACAAGATAACTAAAGAAGTTGAATAAATTCAGTCCCTCATATTACAAGTTAGAAATTAGTTAAAATCCTGAAAATTCAGTTGAATTTACAATAAATTTTATATATTTGTATTTTATTTGATTGAATATAGGCCCTCTGTTCCTAACAAAAATATTAAATGCTAAAATATCTCTTGTTTTTATTCAAAGTTGAGTTATTTATACTATTGTTTACTTGGGCACCATAAATTACCAGTACTTCAACCAAACTCAATTCTATATTACTTTAATATTAAGTGTAAATATAGATAGGTTTTATGGTACCAAGCAAAGTAATTTAGGATGGTGAAATATTAATTGTTCAATGTGACTTTTAATTTACCTAATAAGTACTTCTGTATGTAATAAAAAAAATAATGAGTTTATTTTAATTGTTGTTTTCTGAAAAGGAAATAAACTGATGCAAAGCTACAAGTTTTGTGATTTTATTTTCGAATTGAAACGACTCCAGCTCTAAAGTTAATAATTATTCTAGAACTATTTTAATTTTTAATTTTTTTTTTTTTTTTTTTTTTTTTTTTTTTTTTTTTCAGTGAAATAAAATTTCAGTATCTTAATTAATTTTAAAATTATATTTTCTATAATTTAAGATTTTTATTATATACAAAAAGAAATCAATATTCTGTGAATAGTACAATATTGTGAGTTGATTTTTATATAGTCAGGCACAGATTAGTGTCAAGCCCCCCCCCACACTTTTTTTTTTTTTTTTTTTTTTTTTTTTTTTTTTTAAACATACTTAATTTTTTTTTAAACATACTTAATTTTTTTTTAAACATACTTAATTTTTTTTTAAACATACTTAATTTTTTTTTAAACATACTTAATTTTTTTTTAAACATACTTAATTTTTTTTTAAACATACTTAATTTTTTTTTAAACATACTTAATTTTTTTTTAAACATACTTAATTTTTTTTTAAACATACTTAATTTTTTTTTAAACATACTTAATTTTTTTTTAAACATACTTAATTTTTTTTTAAACATACTTAATTTTTTTTTAAACATACTTAATTTTTTTTTAAACATACTTAATTTTTTTTTAAACATACTTAATTTTTTTTTAAACATACTTAATTTTTTTTTAAACATACTTAATTTTTTTTAATCATAATTATCTTGATTAAAGAGATTTTATAAAAAAAATCATTAATTAACTTTGAAAATAAAAATGGATGCCAAAATATCGATTAACGACTGTGTCGCCCATGAATTTTTTAATTCAGACTCCGCCCTCTACAAACTCCTGATCCTAAATAGAATGTATTCTCCAAAAGGTGTGTGTGAGATATACAGTACCTCGAGTGGCTTTTGGGCCTTGTATTAGGTGGAGATTAGTATTAAAAATTGTAGATGATTTGGTATAAATACCAAATCATCTACATCTGTATTTCAGCTTAATGCAAAAGGTAATACAATATATTTTTCAGAAAATTAGAAGTTTCCTTTTCAAGACCTCTACATCACTTTTAGATAAAATGGGAGGTACTGTTTGAAAGACTCTGATATTCTAGCAGTCCAGCTTCGGACACACTGAGATTTTTTTTTTTTTTTTTTTTTTTTTGTTGCTATAGTTGCTTAAGATGAGTGTGTGCTGAAAAGTTCTTGGCCTAATTCCTTTCCCAACCTCTGACCAAATGACCATGCATAATTTTTAAGTGTTTCTTTGTCAGGCAAAATAGTTTTCAGTACATCTTTGGTATTTCTATTTGCCATATTTGCTAAAGGATTATTTTTTTTGCTTACTAGGAAATATCTTTGTAACAAAAACTTAAAATAAAAGCATGCTTTAACAATGGAACTCAGTTAGATTAAATTTTAATATTATACTTTTACATCAGGGCATTTTTTTTTTTTTTTTTTTTTTATTTAAACCACCAAGAGTGATTTGAAATTGTCTCATTTTATAGAAAGTTTATCTTTAAATCTGTAGACTCGGATACTAGATGAAGTTTGATCTGAAATTTTCATTGTATAATATTTGATCTGTGGCATTGTCATCCCTAAATGAAGTGCATTGAGAAAGAATTAAACTGCTGTGTCAAATAAATGTATTTCATCATTAGGTAACAGACTTGTGTGCATATGCATATATGCAAGCACATCAGGTGAGCTGAAAAAGTTAATGGCTCAGGCAATTTCCCAGAATTTAGTGAGGCCGAGAACTTTTCATCATTCACTTTTTTTTTTTTTTTTTTTTTTTTTTTTTTTTTTTTTTTGTTTAAATAAAATATATATAGGCTTATGGCCACATCACATGGTTAATCATATGGGAACTGGTGTTTCAAAGTTAAGCAACATCAAGTCTGGCCAATACTTAGATGGCTGATCACTTTGGAATACCAGGTGCTGTAAGCATGAATGTGCAAGTGGTGTGATGGATAATGACTCTGAATTTTTGTTGATCAGTTGGTTTTATTATATTAACTTACGTGCAGATACACTTGGGAAAGATATGAATCTGTCTACTCGCACAGATATGGGTTAATTAGTAAAACTTATGTCACTAAAACATTATCTCCAAAAAAAAAATTTACAATCTAAAAATATTTTCTGGAATTAAATAACCTGTAAAGGGTTGATAAGCTGTAGAAAATGAATTAATCAATCAAAACTTGTATCAAGATGAAAATTATATTTACAATAAATGTTTTGAATTGATTCT
>OZ010576.1:43368309-43375809 GCA_963932145.1 Acanthosepion lycidas
ACAATGTAATACAACAGAGCTAGTAGGTATATATTAACAAATATACATATTATCCCACACTGATAGTACTCTGTGACAGATAATATAAATATATATATATATATATATATATATATATATACATGCACTTGTAAAATAACAAAAGTGAAATTTCAAAAGGAAATTCATTATTCTATACAACAGATGTTCATTTAAATTTTTTTACATTTCTTGGAAAATATAGTTTTGTAATCATTATATAGCTTAACGTCAGAATTTTAGGCAATACAGAAAGTCAATGTGTTCAAAACAAACAATGTCATTACAAAAAAAAAAAAAATAAATAAATGAAATATTGTCAACATTTTCTTCTTCAGGAAACCAACAACAGTTATCTCAGTGTGAAAAAACCCACTCAAATGTGAATTTGAAAAATATCAGGAAATGTTTTTTGAAGAGAAATAGTGAATCTTATCCCAATTCCCAAAAATTACTTGACAAATATTTATGTATGTAATAAATTTTACATAAATACATACATACATACATACCACTTGATGATTGTGTTAGTATAAAAACTCTTTATTAATAATAATAATATATATATATATATATATACTTGGTATAGATGGAATAAAATTCTGATAACCAAAACCACTATTTTAAAAAAAAAAAGTGCTCAATACAAAGTAGAGCAAATAATATTAATTAAAAAAATTATAACATAAGCATGTTACTACAAAAATAGCTATTTTGTTTCAACACTTCTGGTAATTTATGAAGTGATTGTGAAATAAAGATTTTATTAATTGCGGAATAAAAGATTTTTATTTCACAATCAATGCCATCACTTGATGAGATACCAGGAGTGTTGAAACAAAATGGCTATTTTTGTAGTGATGTTATAACATGCTTATGTTATAATTTTTTAATATATATAAAGTCAAAATGTTTAGTAATTCTTGGATGTCAACACAGTAATTCATATTTGAATTGCTCATCGGGACCATTTTCTGTTATCAATGTAGTCCTTCTTGTTGAAGATCCTGATAATTGATTCAAATATTACAGAACACTGTATTGACATTGAATAAGTACTGAACATTTTTATTTGTATTCTTAATTATCACTCGAGTCTTATATTGAGCGCTTTATTAGCAGAAATCCTGTAAAACTTACTTTTGTTTTGTTTTTTTTTTTTTGTTTTTTTAGAATTTGACATATGTGCTAGTATTAGATGCTATCATTTTATGTATATTTCTCTTGCATATGCTGGTGAAAAAAAACAGGTGTGTTCAAAAATTCCGAACATGGAACCTCAATCTCCGTGCTTCAGTTTTGTCACCTGGCTAATATTAATGTCTTTCATACTGATTCCATTGGTACCCTTTCATTTGGCTTTGTTTTATTAACCAACTTAACTACTCTATTCTATTAGGTTGGTGAAAAAATAATGATGTAATAATGTCGTTTTTTGACGTCAAAAAACAACATTATTACGTCATTATTTTTGCACCAACCTAATATAAACTATATGAAGCACATTTGGACTCTTTCTTTTCTAATTATTAGGTTGGTGCAAAAACAATGTCGTTTTCTCACATATGTTACTATGTAAGAAAACGACATTATTTTTGCACCAACCTATATATATATATATATATATATATATATATATATATATATATATAGTTAATTTTGCCAGAATAAGTATGAAGATAAATTGGTTCAAAACGTGTCTGCAAAAAGTAAGAATTTTTTCCAATTTTCATTTTTTAAACTTATCTATATATATATATATATATATATATATATATATATATATATATATATAAGCATGTATGTTTTGATTTGGCTATCTCTAACTGCTTAATTCTGAATCTGGTAAAACCTAATGTGACAGAGCTATAAGAGTTGAAGTTACTTTAAAATTAATTTTTATAAATAAATGGAATATGACTTCATAGAATAAAATTAAAATCAAACTTTGACATATAAAGTCAAATTGTAATTATACATTTCACCTTATTTCCATATTTGTTTTGCATAAAATATAATTATCAAATAAATTGTTTAAATATTTCTTTAGAAATGTTTACTTTATTTCTTTCAAGACTGATGACACAAGTTGATACCCGATCAGTATTGACTGGATCATTGTAGAGAGGGTGTATGATGTTAAAAGACCTGAAACCCCTAATGAACCTCGGCTAAAAATATCGCTGATGTGTGTCAGATCATCAAATAGATGTATTTCACCAAAAACTAAATTTCTTTCAAATATAAAAAAAATTATAATTCAGTTATTTAGAATTGAATATAAGTCTTGTCTTGTCTTTCTTTCTTTCTTTCTTTTTTTTTTTTTTTTTTTTTTTTTTTTTTTTTTTTTTTTTTTTAGGAAAGTCATCAACAGAAAAAAAAAATTTAAAGTATTTCCTATTTATTTTTTTCCTTTTAAAAATGGATAAATTTTATATTGAATATATTTGATAAGTGTATCAAGTATTTCCTAAATTTTCTTCTTGGGGGGAAATTACATCATTACCAGTAAATGTTTCCTCCTTGTGATTTTAGATAGCTAATTACACTTAAAATTTTATATAGGCACATTTTTTCCTCTCCAAGTCCTTATATAACAATGTTTTCCTATTTAGTATGAAAATAATTTGCATTTTCAAATGTCTATTTTATTTTATTGTTTTTAATTTTGGTAACTGAAAAAAATTTGTAAAAGCTGTTGGTAAAATATTTTAATTTGAATGTATGGGATATGATTTAAAAGTTTTTAGCTCACTTCATGATACCTGATGAAATCTAAACAAAACTCAGATTTTTTATTTTAATTTTCTTTTTCTTTACATAAATCCAGTTTTAAAATCCATCACTTGGTTTTCTTTTTTTTTTTTTTTTTTTTGTTTGTCTCCTGTTATTGAAACTCAGAGTACCTGATTTTGATATTATTGTATTAATATACACACATGCACAACACAAAAATAAGCTAAAATTGGAAAATATAAAATAAACCAGAGGCTCAATGTCAGTCAGCAGAGGTTAAATATATTATTAGGTTGGTGCAAAAATAATGACGTAATAATGTCGTTTTTTGACGTATTTTTATAACGTCAAAAAACGACATTATTACGTCATTATTTTTGCACCAACCTAATATAATATATATTTAAGCTCTACCGATTTCTCTCGTATCTGCTCAAAGCATATCTTGACATAAACAAATGACATAATTTACTATGAAATGGACTAAGTCTGACCATTATTTTAATTATAATTTAATAATCATGGGAAGTTTGTAGTTTAAAAACAGTAATTTAACCTTATTAACCAGGTGCTTCCTTTCTAGCTAAATGGAATGTCTTGGCTATATGGTAGTTCCGTGTAGGATACAGGTTCGATTCCTGTCAGAGGACACATTTTCTTTGTGATTTCTCAGTCACTCAGGCCAGGGCATATTGTTAATACTGTTTATTATAAACAGAGCATTTACTTAAGTATTTGTATCTATAAAAATAACATAAGTTTTATATATATATATATATATATATATATATATATATATTATTAGATATACAATTTTTTTTCAAACACTGTAAATTTGTCTATTTGCCGGTGCTTTCCATCAGTGTTCAAACATGCATTCTTTTGTACAGTTTGGCATGTTTTTAGATTGATCAGCCATGGAGGACTTTCACAGTCAAGCAAATTTCAGCTACCCTATTTAGGAAATGTGCATTTGTCAAATTTTTTTAAAAAACTTTGTCAGAATTCTATATCCTGTTTTAAACACACCCACACACACACACACACAAATATATATATATATATATATATATATATACTGTTTTAAACACACACTATATATATATATATATATATGTGTGTGTGTGTGTTTCAAAACAGGATATAGAATCCTGATAAAGTTTTTAAAAAAAATTGACAAATGGAAAATGTTTCATTAAAACTAGATTTGATTACGTATTTTGCCTTTCAAGGCATTGTCATATACAAAAACGAAAGAAATAAATGTGTACACAGAAATATATATATATATATACATACACATACACACTTCAAATCTAGTTTCATTGAAGCATTTTCCACTTGTCATATATATATATATATATATATATATATATATGAAAAGTAAAAAATAATACTATTCAATTTTGTTTCCTTGTTTGTTCAAAAACCAATGTCAGCATATTTGTCTCGATTTATTTTTGGTTTTATTAAAAAAAAAAATTCTCTCAAGCTCACACAATGTAAATCCTAGTCTTCATCATATGGGAACATTTTCCAAGATCTCAGAAAATAACTAAGGTTCCCAGTAAAGATATGATAGTCTCCCATTCATAGTTCCAGCTCCGTACCAAAAGATAATGTAACAAGTATTTTCTGTATTCTTTCTCCTGAAAAAGATCATCAGTCTTAAAATAATTTTTGGTTAGAGTGGTCAGCACTTTGTCATGTTAGGAACTTTGACAAAATCCTGAAATTTTTGTCAGTTTTCAGAATTTGAGCTGTTAGCCATTCCTGTTTCAAGAATTTATGTATTTGTGAAAATAGATATTTTATTTCCCACCCACATATCGCAACAGCTTTGGATTATTTTTGCCTCGATATTCTGGTCTTTCAAGGCCAGTAAAGTCGCATAGAACATTGATTTTGTTTCTCAATATTCAATTTGGACAAAAGGAAATATAAAAGGAATGTTCTTGGCTAAATATTTCCCAAATTCTCTCATTTGAATTCCAAGTTTGTCATTGAGATGTCATCAGCAAAACAAAATAATTATTTGAATTAATGTTATTGTCTGATTTTGCTGTTTTTTGTTAATCATTCTTTTTTCTCCATTACAACATTCAGACAATGATCTGACCTTAAAGTAAAATTTTATCCAGTGCATGGAGAATAATAAAGAAAAAAATTAAAAAAAAAAAATTAGACAACCTGCCTGACTTTTCGCAATGCAATTCTGACAAACAAAATTGTACTGGTGAAAATATCATCAGAATGTATTGGGCACAAATGATTTATGGATGGAGGAAGATACAAACTCGGCACCCAGACCCCAATGGAAAAGGAACAAAAATGCATACACAAAGATATAATTTGAAAAGAATTATTAAATATGGCCACAGAGACTTGGTTTTCTTGTTGCAAATAATTTCTATGTTTATTTTAAATTTAAAAGATGGTTGATATAAACACTGAAGTTTGATTCATTAATCAAAATTACATATCTCTCTCTCTCTATATATATATATATATATATATATATATATATATATATATATATGACACATACAATAAAGGATTGAAGATCATTTTTTATAAAACATGCACTCAGGTTGGTGACAACATTAAAATTTGTCTATTTATTGATTTGTAAAATTCTTTAATATTATTCTGATTTTTTTGTAAGATTTTGCCCCATGTTTATTTTTCAAATTTCCTTCAAAGCAAAAAAAAAAAATCATCAATTTTGACTAATTTAATGCAATCTTAATTTATTTTTAAGGGAAAAATTGGACAGTATTAATAAAGTTTAGTATTTTTTCTTTTTTTTTTTTTTTTTTTGATCTCTTCATTTGATGTTAAAAGTGCAATTTTCAGTCATTCTTAATGTCTTACTCTACTCTTGCTCTCAACATCTCATTAACTTTCTCTTTTCTCTTCATTCATCCATTTCCATCTCCCTCCTCTTTTTGCTCTTCTTTTTCTGTCCTCTCTCTCCCTCCTTCCGTGTGCCCTCCTCTCTCTCTCTCTCTCCCTCCTTCCGTGTGCCCTCCTCTCTCTCTCTCGCCCTCCTTCCGTGTGCCCTCCTCTCTCTCTCTCTCTCGCCCTCCTCTCTCTCTCTCTCGCCCTCCTCTCTCTCTCTCTCGCCCTCCTCTCTCTCTCTCTCGCCCTCCTCTCTCTCTCTCTCTCGCCCTCCTCTCTCTCTCTCTCGCCCTCCTCTCTCTCTCTCCCTCCTCTCTCTCTCTCCCTCCTCTCTCTCTCTCCCTCCTCTCTCTCCCTCCTCTCTCTCTCTCTCCCTCCTCTCTCTCTCTCTCCCTCCTCTCTCTCTCTCTCCCTCCTCTCTCTCTCTCTCTCCCTCCTCTCTCTCTCTCTCTCCCTCCTCTCTCTCTCTCTCTCCCTCCTCTCTCTCTCTCTCCTCTCTCTCCTTCCTTCCCTGTCCCTCTCCTCTCTCTCTCTCTCTCTCCCTCTTTCCTTCCCTGTCCCTCTCCTCTCTCTCTCTCTCTCTCTCTCCCTCCTCTCTCTCTCTCTCTCCCTCCTCTCTCTCTCTCTCCCTCCTCTCTCTCTCTCTCTCTCTCTCCTCTCTCTCTCTCTCTCTCCCTTCTCTCTCTCTCTCTCTCCCTTCTCTCTCTCCCTCCTCTCTCTCTCCCTCCTCTCTCTCCTTCCTTCCCTGTCCCTCTCCTCTCTCTCTCTCTCTCCCTCTTTCCTTCCCTGTCCCTCTCCTCTCTCTCTCTCTCTCTCTCTCCCTCCTCTCTCTCTCTCTCTCCCTCCTCTCTCTCTCTCTCTCCCTCCTCTCTCTCTCCCTCTCCCTCCTCTCTCTCTCTCTCTCCCTCCTCTCTCTCTCTCTCCCTCCTCTCTCTCTCCCTCCTCTCTCTCTCTCTCCCTCCTCTCTCTCTCTCCCTCCTCTCTCTCCCTCCTCTCTCTCCTTCCTTCCCTGTCCCTCTCCTCTCTCTCTCTCTCTCTCTCCCTCCTTCCTTCCCTGTCCCTCTCCTCTCTCTCTCTTCTTCCTTCCCTGTCTTTTGCTATTGGTCCATCTTAATAAAATAATTTTGTTCATTTTCTTCACAAAATGTTCAAATTTACTGAACAGACTCAGAAACTCATTATTTTTACGCGAGATGTTCATAATTTAATATATCTATTTTTATAGAAAAAAACATGGCCCCATACCCAGTTCAATTTATATGTGGTAGGTGGGATTTTTTTTTTTTTTTTTATAGGGAAAATGAATTTTTGAGAGACATACTTGAGGCTGTCTATTTGAAAAAAAGGATGTAATTACAGATTTGAAAAATTCTGAATTTACTCTACCAGCAGTTTTTTTTTTTTTGTTTTTTTTGTTTTTTTTTTTCTTCTTGCTTCAGTGAAAGATTAAGATTAGTATCCCTAAAAACCAACACCCAACTTTAGTACATATTTGAATTAGTCTTTTGGATTGATTACTTAAAAAAATATCTTCCATTTAAAAGATTTGTTGCGCCTTCTTCGTTGCTAATATTTTCAGTTGATATGAAGTGGAATGACTATATTGAATCCATTGCTAGGTCAGCTGCTAAAAACAAAGATGGTTCACTGTCAGGTGAGACAGTTTTTCTCTCCAGATTCTATCTTGCATATCTATAAGTCTACTATTCGTCCATGCTTAGAATATTGCTGCTACAGATGGTCCGGTACCCCTGCTATTTACCTTGAGCTCTTTGATAAGATCCAAAGAAGAATCAGCAATATTATGTCCTGATCTGGCATCTCTGCTTCAGTCTCTTATCCACC
>OZ010576.1:43378309-43413309 GCA_963932145.1 Acanthosepion lycidas
TTTCTTTTTTTTTTTCTTTCTTTTTTTTTTTCTTTCTTTTTTTTTTTTCTTTCTTTTTTTTTTTTCTTTCTTTTTTTTCTTTCTTTCTTTTTTTTCTTTCTTTCTTTTTTTTCTTTCTTTCTTTTTTTTCTTTCTTTCTTTTTTTTCTTTCTTTCTTTTTTTTCTTTCTTTCTTTTTTTTCTTTCTTTCTTTTTTTTCTTTCTTTCTTTTTTTCTTTTCTTTTTTTCTTTTCTTTTTTTCTTTTCTTTTTTTCTTTTCTTTTTTTTCTTTTCTTTTTTTTCTTTTCTTTTTTTTCTTTTCTTTTTTTTCTTTTCTTTTTTTTCTTTTCTTTTTTTTCTTTTCTTTTTTTTCTTTTCTTTTTTTTCTTTTCTTTTTTTTCTTTTCTTTTTTTTCTTTTCTTTTTTTTCTTTTCTTTTTTTTCTTTTCTTTTTTTTCTTTTCTTTTTTTTCTTTTCTTTTTTTTCTTTTCTTTTTTTCTACTAAATTCATTAGTTTGAAATGCATACATTTTTATCAGTTTTTAAACACCAAAATTGTGTATCAAAATGAATCTTCTATATTGTCTTTTATCTGTTATGACATGGATGATATTATAAATCTACCTATTTCCTCCCAAAATACACTATCTAATTTGAAAAGACAAATTTTTTGGTGTATTTGTCCAGCATTATCCACCTTACACGAGAACAGCTATCACATAACAGTTCAATACACTTTTCTTTGTTCTTAACAAAATTATCTCACATTTTTTTGAGATTTTGATTTCAAGGTACTTGTACTTTGAAGAATTTCAAAAAACTATCAAAGATACATTACAGAAATCTCAAAAATATGGCACATGAGGACATCAGCAATTCTAGTTGTATTTGAAGTCATTGATTTGACTGGAAATGTTCCAGTAAACTGCTTGAAGAGATTCCTGGTAGCCATAAGTACAGCTGACACATTACGAAGAGCTTTATCTATATGAAATATGTACTATCTTAGATTTTTTTTTTCTTTTTTTAAATTCTCAGTGTAAAATGTCATGATTTCATTCCTGACCTTAGATCTATGGTTGGGACTCAGAAAGAAATGAGTATACACCAGTAATCAAAGGAAAAAAATAATGGACCATGTGAATTCAATAAGATCATTGCTACAGTTCACAGTGGAGAGAGAAAATGATGACAAATTCACATTCCTGATCATTTTAGTGTCATTGTCGTTATTATTAATCTCGTTGTTATGAATTTGTAAACTTTAGAATAATTCCACCCACCTACCCAATGTACTGAGATTATGAAAATTTGAAATTCTCTCTTCAGTTTAGAAGATTCATCCAGTATGACCTATTTCTCAAAGGTTCTAAAAAAAAAAAAAAAATTTTCACCATGAATGAAGGAATTAAGATGACCAATAAGTTATGGGTTAGACTATAGGGAGAGTTGTTCTCCACTAACAGACTTCTCAGGCAGACATAGATAACCTGGCATTCAGAAAAATGAAACACGGGGGGGGGACTTCAATTTGGTACGCAACTGGGAGATGTCAGAAAGTGTTTGTTTCTTCACTTAGGATTTATTAAACTTATATAGCAAAGCAATTCTGAGAGAATTAGAAGTTCTACCAGAATTCATTATTGGTAGCCACAATCTTAACACTCTAAGATCTGCAGATGACACAGTGCTGATAGCAGAAGCAGAAAGGTAACTACAAAATCTTCTACAGAAGGTAGTGAAAGAAAGTGGCAAGAATGGACTAAGCATAAACTACAAGAAGACAGAATGCATGGTAATCAGCAAAAGGATGAGCCCAAAATACAATTTACAGGTCGGGGATACTAGAATCGAGCAGGTTCGGAAATTTAAATATCTGGGAAGTGTTCTAACAGAGGATGGAAAGTGGGATACTGATATCCGAGGACGTATTGAGATGGCTGATGATGCCTTCCAGAAACTAAGCAGAGTATTAAGAGACAAAAGTTTCATTAGAAGCAAAAAAAAAGAAGAGTACCAACCTGTTACATAATATCTGCCCTCCTGTCTGGCAGCAACTGCAGGATAATTTCTTCAAACAGAAATGTGGTTCTACAGAAAGATGCTGAGGATACCATTGTCTGAAAATATAAGTAACAAGGATTGGAAGAGAATGGAAACAAAGAGGAAACTTATACTTAACATAAGGAAGAGGCAATTGAAATCTGGGGTACATAATGAGGAAGGATCGCTTGGAAAATCTGATACTCACAGGACAGAGGAAAGATCCTTTTGGTACTATAATAAAGTAAGAGGCATTACTTTAGGATCAACCCTCTTATATATATATATATATATATATATATATATTAACAAAATACTTTCAGTAATGTAAAAGGAGGCATTACTTTTGAATCGATAATCAAATCCTTTCAGTAACATAAGGTAAGAGGCATTACTTTTGGATCAACCGTCTTATGCATAACAGCCAAATTCTCTCAGTTGTATTTGGTTAACAAGGAAACTCTCCTCAATACTAGAAAGAGCAATACTTGAATAACCATATTTCTGAAAACTGTTTAAGAAAAACATTTTATAAATTTCAGCCGCGAATAATGCAAACAGTTTGAATTCACCAGGCTTAAAAAAAATGTTTCAAAAGCAAGCACACTGTATGCACCAGTCCAAGTCCTGATGATATCTGATGGTATTCAAAAACAATTGGTATGCCATTAGCAAGATAAAGACACCATTTTCACTTGCCTAACTTTATTAGTACCATACAGGTGACAGTTTAAAATGTGGGAGATATTTCTCCCTCACCCTGTATAATTATTTTTGTGTACATTTTGCAATAATGCCCGCGGAAAAGACATGAATTCATTTCTTCTGCATGCCCTCAAAACTCGGCTATGGATCAAATATCAGGGTAGATAGAACTACTCAGTTTTTCTTAAAAAAATTGTTGTGAAAATGTAAAATAAGGTTTTAATTTTATTTTAGTTTTTATGCTTCATTTTAATGTCTAGGACTGCCTTGATCCAAAAGAAATTTTATGTGAGATCATATTGTCCAAAATTATCAACATTATTTAGTTTTCTTTACGCCAACATTATTTAGTTTTCTTTACGCCAACATTATTTAGTTTTCTTTACGCCAACATTATTTAGTTTTCTTTACGCCAACATTATTTAGTTTTCTTTACGCCAACATTATTTAGTTTTCTTTACGCCAACATTATTTAGTTTTCTTTACGCCAACATTATTTAGTTTTCTTTACGCCAACATTATTTAGTTTTCTTTACGCCAACATTATTTAGTTTTCTTTACGCCAACATTATTTAGTTTTCTTTACGCCAACATTATTTAGTTTTCTTTACGCCAACATTATTTAGTTTTCTTTACGCCAACATTATTTAGTTTTCTTTACGCCAACATTATTTAGTTTTCTTTACGCCAACATTATTTAGTTTTCTTTACGCCAACATTATTTAGTTTTCTTTACGCCAACATTATTTAGTTTTCTTTACGCCAACATTATTTAGTTTTCTTTACGCCAACATTATTTAGTTTTCTTTACGCCAACATTATTTAGTTTTCTTTACGCCAACATTATTTAGTTTTCTTTACGCCAACATTATTTAGTTTTCTTTACGCCAACATTATTTAGTTTTCTTTACGCCAACATTATTTAGTTTTCTTTACGCCAACATTATTTAGTTTTCTTTACGCCAACATTATTTAGTTTTCTTTACGCCAACATTATTTAGTTTTCTTTACGCCAACATTATTTAGTTTTCTTTACGCCAACATTATTTAGTTTTCTTTACGCCAACATTATTTAGTTTTCTTTACGCCAACATTATTTAGTTTTCTTTACGCCAACATTATTTAGTTTTCTTTACGCCAACATTATTTAGTTTTCTTTACGCCAACATTATTTAGTTTTCTTTACGCCAACATTATTTAGTTTTCTTTACGCCAACATTATTTAGTTTTCTTTACGCCAACATTATTTAGTTTTCTTTACGCCAACATTATTTAGTTTTCTTTACGCCAACATTATTTAGTTTTCTTTACGCCAACATTATTTAGTTTTCTTTACGCCAACATTATTTAGTTTTCTTTACGCCAACATTATTTAGTTTTCTTTACGCCAACATTATTTAGTTTTCTTTACGCCAACATTATTTAGTTTTCTTTACGCCAACATTATTTAGTTTTCTTTACGCCAACATTATTTAGTTTTCTTTACGCCAACATTATTTAGTTTTCTTTACGCCAACATTATTTAGTTTTCTTTACGCCAACATTATTTAGTTTTCTTTACGCCAACATTATTTAGTTTTCTTTACGCCAACATTATTTAGTTTTCTTTACGCCAACATTATTTAGTTTTCTTTACGCCAACATTATTTAGTTTTCTTTACGCCAACATTATTTAGTTTTCTTTACGCCAACATTATTTAGTTTTCTTTACGCCAACATTATTTAGTTTTCTTTACGCCAACATTATTTAGTTTTCTTTACGCCAACATTATTTAGTTTTCTTTACGCCAACATTATTTAGTTTTCTTTACGCCAACATTATTTAGTTTTCTTTACGCCAACATTATTTAGTTTTCTTTACGCCAACATTATTTAGTTTTCTTTACGCCAACATTTAGTTTTCTTTACGCCAACATTTAGTTTTCTTTACGCCAACATTTAGTTTTCTTTACGCCAACATTTAGTTTTCTTTACGCCAACATTATTTAGTTTTCTTTACGCCAACATTATTTAGATATGTGCTTCACATAGTCAGTGTATAGATCTCTGCATTCATCAAAAACAAAGTGCTACTGTTATTGCTTCAGTGCTGCCAGATATTTTTGTCTGTAGCATCTATTGATTGGCTGCACTGAACATTCACTTTGACATCAGAATTAAATTTGATACATGGTATCCTCCAAAAATTAATGATTTTTGGCTCTTATGCCATTGAAAGGCCACTGTCATGCTGAGGGTGGTGCTGAAAAGAGCTTGGCACAAGAAAGCACCTTCCAACAATGCTTTTGGAAGTGGGTCAGACCAAGAACTTTTCAGTATACGTTCCTTGTATATGTTTGAAATGTTTTACCTGTGTTCTACATATAGATATCAAATCTAGTATAGATGGCTTGTAATTGAGCATGTTAATGAATTCTTTATCAAAAATGTTTTAAAACTATATTAAATCTTCCCACATTAACAAAGGTTAAATGAAATATATTAAAATGAAACGCGTGTTTGTGATACATTAGAACAATAAGAATTTTTTGGTAACTCTGTTTAAAATATATAAAATAAAAACAAAACTAGTGCTTGTATTACTGTAGGCACAATAGTAACACCATATCTTTTTTTAATATCTGGAAATGAAAGCATTATTCAAATATATAATTACACACATATTAAGCCTAACAGTTGACAATGTAAAACCTGGAATTGGCAAGTGGGGTTCAAATTTTCTATTACATTTAGTTTATATTAATTCCCATAATGCTGTGTCTTAAATAGAGTAGACTTTGCTCTCTAGCCTTGGCTGACTGTCAGTTTAGGAGAAGTATGACACTGAATTCAAAATTGTGGAGACGATAATAGGAAACGGCACCACTGTTGTTGTCAAGAAGTTATGGCATAGCATGGATATTAAACGGAAGGAAACGGTGGAGAGCTTTGACTGCCGCCATCCTGATGGGATATGGTATTATGCATCTTGCTGAAATTTGGGTCATAATACATTCCAGACCCCAAATGTTTCTCCTGATATAATTTGGCTAATTGAACAAGTAGTAGTAATGTGGCTGTCTGATTATTTCTCAATTATTCTAATTCCCCACTTGATACAGAAGATGAAGGTTTGTGTTGTTTTGTGTTTTTTTTTGTTTTTTGTTTTTTGTTTTTGTTTTTTTTTTTTTGTCTTTTGGGGGGTTTTTTGTCATTTGGGTGGGTGGCAAAGATTTCCAGTTCTGCCTTGAAAAACCTTATTATTTAGTAATATTCCAGATTAAAGATTTGTCACACTTGACAAGCCATTTACAAGCTAACTTCATCATCTTATATATATATATATATATATATATATATATATATATAATATAAACACACAGTAACAAGAATACAAATTTCAGTGGCAGGTTCTTCACACTAAAACAAGGACAAAAGTACATATAAACATGTCAGAAAATCCTTATTTTTATTTTATTTTTTCTATTTAAGTTTAAAAACAGTTTACAGTAGATAGCACTGTGTTGCCATGTAGACTAGATTATAGTTGTCATTCGTGTACATTTGTGGCTAGTGAGTTAACGGAGAAAGGGTTCCATTTAACAATGGCAGGATATTCATATTATAAGCAGGCAGATATGATTTTTATATAGAGCTGTGCGAATAGTAATGGATGCAAGGCTGCATGGCCGTATCAGATTGTGTTTCCAGAACAAAAAGGCAGTTGAGTCATCTGACCTTTGCTGTTGTTTGTCATGTTGTTGAAACAGGATATCTAGCACCACAAACTATGGATTGAGGAAGAATAAGATCCACCCATACACCTGACCATGAAGAAAACATTTTATAGACTGTTAGAGACAATCCAGGTAATCATGTCAAGTGGCTCAAGCATTTTGTGCAGGGACCTGCCCTCAATATTTGTAAAATTGGTCTTTATATACCCTGTATATCTCAAATGCTATAAATGCTGAAACTTTATCTTGAGTAATACTTGAGTCAGTGTCCATTTTGATATTAAATGGAGGAAAAGAGGCTTTCTACTTGGCATCATAAAAATCAAGCAACATCTGTAAATCACTTTACATGCAGTTTTACTGATCTGATTGAAATGCTAATGCACACATTATCATAAGTGACTACAACATTCATCAAATTACAATGTCTTGAATGTAACTGATGGATGTCCAAGCAATAAATTGACAATTATTTTATTTTTGAAGGTCTTTATTAATATTTGATTTTTTTTATCTTCATTTTTAGCTTCTTTCCATTACAACTGATCAGACGTTCTATATTCATTTGTGAACAAAACAAATATTCCTGTTTCTTTAGTTGCTTATAATAATATTAGGTTGGTGCAAAAATAATGACGTAATAATGTTGTTTTTTGACGTTATTACGTCATTATTTTTGCACCAACCTAATAACAATAATGGTAATATTAACCCTTTCCTTATAAGGAAATATTCAGCATTCATTAACCAAGCTGTCAATGGTACTTTCAGTTGAAATTTAGGAAATATTTCTATTGATGGTCACATCTATGTCATCTTCATGGCATTTTGGCCGTTGTATGCTCCAGCCTTCTTCATATATGTTTAGGAGTTCAATATGTGGCCACAGCAGAAGTGAACAGAAAATTTGTTGAGTTACTAAAGGGAAATGACTGAAACTGAGATATACAGAAAAGGCATGGCATGTGGAATGAGAACAATCTACCCGAGTGGAGTAAATAAAGGGTTCAGTTTGAAATTCCAACGTATATCACCTGAAGACCACCAGAACGTACAACAGCCATTACATAAATAATTAAAACAGAGGATCCTGAAAATATAAACAGATGTTCTATTGATGGATTTTTCTGTTCTCATGGCGTATTAACTCAGTGAATTAATATCAGAATTTATTTTTCAAAATATGAAGCAATCCTTTAGGTCATGGGTTCAATTAGTCCCTGGTTCTGCCTCTAGAACAGTTATTTAGTGCTACAATTTGTGATCTAGATCAACCTTCAAGTAGGGTTGGATAGTCTCTACTTTTATCTTCTTGAATAGGTCATCTAGACTTCTCATAAAACTGTTGACAGTATATGCTTCCTGACATGCTATGCAGTTTTTAATCTTTCTATTAAAACAATTTTGTAGCAAAATAAGTTTCACAAATTCACTGTTACATCCTCTCTCCAATATTGATGAGCTTTCCTTAACATTTTGTTTGGCGTAGTGAGAAAGGAGGAGTCTTACACTTAACATCAGGAAGAGGCAGCTGAAGTTTCTGGGACATGTAATGAGAAAGGGGTACGTGGAGAATCTGATACTCACAGGTCGAATAGAGGAAAAGAGAGACAAGGAAAAATGATGCATGATATAGCTGGTGTACATAAGCAAATAGATGACAGAATGTGGTCTGGGGGAGGAGAGGAAGCTGAGAGAAGGAACTTGAGAGTTGCAAGGGATAGAGGGAGGTGGAGAGCCATGATCACCTACAGCCTGAAAGGACATCAGCATTTACTACCAGAGGAGGATTTATATCAAATAGCAGTTCAGTACTCTTTTTTTTCTTTTCTTTTTTAATTAAATTTTCCTGTTTTTGGAAGCCATCTTTAGCTATTCCAATTTACCTTTGAATTTTGGTATCACATTTTCTGTCCTCAATGAAAACACTTCCCTACTATTTAAACTCCTATATTTGTGGATTTTGACATCTCCAATTCAGTTTGTATAGTGGGCTTTTGTTCTTGTGGACAACTATACATTGTCTTCTTACGATCGATAAACGTCAAATTATTTCCAGAAAAAAAAAAGATTAACACTGCCATAACAATCAGTTACTTATCTTTTTATTTTAAAAGATCAATAAAACTTAGTAGAAAGGAGTTCTACTCATATTAGCATTATTTTAGGAATCATATTTTAAATGTCTTCTGTTTTGGGTTTAAATGCTTTCAAATAATGGATGTGCTGGTGGTATATAGATAGTGGTAAGTAAGGAGAAATCATTACATTCACTTATGTGCAAATACATTTGGGAATGGTATAAATCCATTGTTATGGATTAAATTGATGTATCTAGAAAAAATAATATTTATTCTGAAAAAAAAATGAATGTAATATTCATTCACAAAGAACAATTTCTTAAAATCCCAAATATTTCAATGTTAAATAACCCACAGGAGGGTTTGTAGGGAGGCAATGGGCAATTATCCCCCTTTTCACAAGGGTCACATGATGGCTGGTGATAGTTCTTAGTCTATGGGGTGATGAAAGACAGTAGTATGTGCAGGCCACAAAGATGCAAGCTGTCATCACAAATCCACAGAGATAGTGGAAAGCAGAAACATAGGGAACACCACCAGCCTGAATATATTAATATTACATATAAAACCCTCTCACTTTTTGCTACTTTCGCACTCCTTGTTATGTTCATATTTTAGAATTGATCTATAGGACAAATTGCGACAGAGGGATATATATATATATATATATATATATATATATCTTTTATGACAGATATATAAAATAATTTGTTTGAGAATAATGCATGCTTGTCAATCCTTTCTTTTGACCATACTTTGTTATATTATGGTGTTAGTATATCATGGATATACTAATGCTTATAATGGAGCAACTGAAAATATTCTCTTTCTCTGCATAGTGGTGGACTTCTTAGTCAGCATATTACCCACCCCCCACTTGCAAAAGAGCCCAAAGTATTTATGAGGATTGGGATATACCCATAAGTGTTCATAGGTGCGATTTATGACAAATATATATATATATATATATATATATATATATATATATATATATATATAGAGAGAGAGAGAGAGATAGATATTAATCGTCTGAGAGAACTCATTTTATGTTCTATCACCATGGATGATAAAATATAAAAAGTAAATCAATTTAATTTCTCTTCTGTGTCATGCTAAATAATTTTCTCATCTGAATCTATCTTATATTTTTATAAGACCAATATTCTGTCTTACTCTGAATATTGCTGCCACATATGGTTTTGTGCTCCTCTTATATATTTAGAGATTCTAGATGAAGTCCAAAGAATCTGCAATGTCAATGGTCTTGACCAGGCATTGCTGTTTCAGTCACTTTCCCACTGCTGTAATTTAGCTTCTCTCTGCCTTTTCTATCAAAATATTTTCATGGTAATAAACTTTCCTTTATAGTACCTAGACTTTATGAATTTAAGTGCAGTACAAGTTTGGCAGTAAGATCTCATCATTTTACAGTTGAGTTGGCTACATGTAGCCATAAGTTCTTTGCTAACAGTTTTTCTAACACACTTCTTGATTGTGGAAATCTCTTCTGGCTTTGTGCTTTCCAGTAAACTTGGATTTTCAAAAATTTAAATTATGTTCTGTCTTAATTTCTGTTTTTTTTTTATTGTTCTTGCTCTTTAATAATTTTTTGTTTTTCTTATATTCTTTCACACACTTGCTTGGGGTGAAATGATTTAAAATATATATATATATATATATATATATATATATATATATAACATATGGAAATCACAATGGTTTATTATTCTTAATAATTGATGATGGCAATATTAGTTCTTGTTTATTTTTCTTGTCACTCTTCAATGAACTTAAATAGCAGTCCCCAGGTGTGTGTGTGTATATATATATATATATATATATATATATATAATCTCTCTCGTTTACTCACTCACAATGTTTAAAATACATTGAAAATTGTCAGTGTGTTGCATGGCCCAAGGATAAAAGTTGTCCCTTGAGCACTTTGTCCTAGAGCTGAAGCATTACCCTGGGGGTAACTAGTCAAACAAGTTGTTATCCAGGATGTATGCTATCTTTCATTGTGTTTCTGCTCTGTTGCAACAACAAATATTAGAAACGATCTCCAAGAAGTGAACAGCCGATTATTTTCTGGGCAACATTTATAATCTTTTAGTGGGATCTCTTGTTCACTGCCAAATAATAATGCCCTACATTAGTACACTCTCACTAGAGTAGTGATAAAAAGGTCATCAGAATCTCCCTTTTTGTAAATTATTTTTTCTGAAAATTCTCAGTAATAGTCACTACTACAATAAAATGTGGTCGTATTGCTAATTCAGGAGAGATCTTCTACAATGCACATCTCAGAAACTTAATTTTATCTACTCTCTCTACCTAAACCATGCCAATAACCAAAGGGACGCACGCACAAAAAGAAATGTTAGCAAATAAAAAGTAATGTTTAAAATACATTGAAAATTGTCAGTGTGTTTCAGCATTCAATTTAAGCAGTGTCTAAGGATAAAAGTTGTCTCTTGAGCACATTGTCCTAGAACTAAAACATTGCCCTGCGGGTAACCATTCAAACATGTCGGATTATTTTCAGTAATATTCACTGCTGCACTAATGCAATGGTATTGCTACTCGAGAAGACAATGCGCATATTCAGAAACTTAATTTTATCTAATCTCTGCCTAAACTCTGCCAAGAACCAAAAGGACAGGTTATTCTGAGTAGAACTGTTTTGAAAATGAATTTATATAGAATCAAACTTTTGTATTCTATGTGGGTATATGTAATTGAAAAAAAATTTAATATAATCACTAATTTTTTTAACACTTATAAAAAACTTTCTCTAAAACCATCGTTAAATCAAGTATTACCAAATTTGTGATTTTTATTTTTAGAGCCTATTTATTTAATTCTCACAGTTGTAAAAATGTAGGGCCTATCTTTGAATACTTTAAATGCTTAAATGATGCATTCTTAAAAATTAAAAATGAATAAAAATACTGACTACTATAAAATGAAAAAAATATTTATAAAAATAAAAATCTTCTTGATGATCGAAATGTCTACCAATTGAAACCGTGACAACGAATCGGATGGGGATTTGATCGAATTACTTAAATGTTGATCTCTTGTTTTAAACTTTGAGCTGATTCACTTTTTCTCTTTCTCTAAGCCTTATCCTTGTCTGCTACTTGATGGAGCTTTAGGATTTGAGCCAATCCTTCCCAGTTCAACTGACAAAGAAATGTAGCTCAATACAGTAGCAATAGAAATTACTTTGTCTTCATCTTTGTCAGACTGCCAATCAAAACTCAAAGATACTTAGTAAAAAAAAAAAAACAATTCATCCAGCACACTACTCCATATTTCAGCTGTCATTTTCAAGGTTTTGTATACAGAAAATAATTTTGCATCTTCAACTTTTGATCGACATCCATCTTTAATTCAGGAACACATTATGGCTAACCTGACATTTACAAAAACCAATCGTAAAGTCCAAAGAACTGTTGGCATGAGCAAAAGACTTGGAAGCAATATATATTTTCAGAAGAGGAGAGAATATAAATGAAAAAAAAAAAAAAAAAAAAAAAAAATCACCTTTCTCTTCTGTCTCTTTCCGGCATTAATAAATCTACCTGATCCACTGACACCCACCTCCTCTGCATCATTTGCTCAAGGAAGGAAATATTATTTATACATTGCTATTTTTTTAAAATAATGTCAAGTCCGTAATATTAGAATATTGTGATTTTTATATATATATATATATATATATATATATATATTTTCTGTATGCACGTGTGAAACATCCAGCCAGCAGGAAACAATTTGTGATAATTTTCTGTATAATTTTTTTATAAAAATCGGCAAAGAAAGGAAAGTATTTTTTTCATGATGATCTTCAATGATGTCTGTCAGTTATTCTGTCAGTCACCGCCTTTATTGGTTATCACCCAACTAAGTTTTAGATTTCAATTTCTTTGTCATCAGCTTCTCTGTCTCTCTTTCTCTCTCTCTCTCTCTCTCAATCAATCAGAAATAATAAAGTTCATAATGCTTATCAGGTGTCAACTCTGAGTTTCAGGATTTCTCACTTGGCAAGACTTTAGATAAGAATAAATTGATTACAGAATGTCTATTTTATTATTTTATAAACACTTATATATAATTTATTTATAATTTCATAGGAATTGATACTTTAGATGTTTAATGATGCAAAATTTTAACTTGAAAGTAAGTTAGCACACCTGTGTGTGAGATATATATATATAATGGATATTTTTAATCAATACAGTCATTCTTATCAAAAATTCTGATGAGTGAGAAACTCAGATTTGGCATCAGATAAGTATTGTGAATATCATTATTTCTGATCCAATAACTGTTGCTCGAGATAACTATCACTTTATTAGCAGAAGTTCTGTTCACCTTGATATCCACTGAATTATATAATTAAACATGTATCAATAACAAACATTTATGACCTTATATATATATATATATATATATATATATATATATATATGATGTAAAATCTATAAATGGCAGATTTCACTGAACGCTTCTGCTCTCTCTTTAGCTTCCTCAGGTTAGAATGAAAGACAAAACTGGATGTGAGGGAAAAGTTGTTGGGATCTCTGAGGATAAGTTGTGGGAGCATAAATCAAATTCAATTACCTTATCACATCTAATGTCCAGGCTCCAGAGAGTACCTGTCCGTGGCTTTGTTTGAGATATATGAGCCATTTAGTGTCTGTTGTTTTTTTAATTGACCTACTGAACGTGCTGTTTTTTGTGTATCTGTACATGTATATACATACACCCCTAACCAATGATAATATATATATTAAATAGTAAAATAGTGTGTGTATCTGTTTACACAGTATTATATTAGTTTCCCATTTACAAATGTGGTGTATGCAGAAGTATTCCTTTTCTGTGCCAATAACCATTACACAACTTTGGCATGCCAAATTATAATCTCTCATCAATTCAGTATTCTTTGCTCTGTTATAATGCCATAAAGAAAGAAGCATAAAGCCATTTTCCTCCAACTATAGATTAAATAGAAGGGCAGAGTAAGTTAAGTTTTTAGATGAAGCATTCTCAACCAATAACTTTTTTTAAATTTTACTTTAAATTAAAATTTCATTTTTCTCAAATTTACATATGTAATAATGCTCCAGCTTGAGAATTTAAGCATGATCATGAAAATTTTTAAATTACTTGATGCTAAAAATGCAAAAAAGGGTTTAACTTTTCATTAGTTTAATCATCATTGCAATTATTTTGGCTAAATATTAAAATCAAAGAAATAGTTCTAAAAATCTTTAATGGTTTACAATGATTTAATAATAAAAAAAAACATTCAAGACAATATTACTAACAATATTAGTATATGTAAAACTATGGATATTAAGACAATAATAACATATAACACTTTTATTTATATGCAACTGTATTTAAATGCACAAAAATCTTTGAAGAAGTCCCTTTTCTTTTCTTTTTAATGACCTTGAAATTAGGCTACACTATACACAAATTAAATATTGCCTTACTGGAATCAGTAAATATCTAAGACAATTATTTGAAACTAATGAATTCCTCTCTTTAACTGCTTCAGCAAAGTAAAAGTGCATGTTTGACCAACACACATTTTGGTTATCAGCATTCAAGGAAGGAATGATAGATATTCAAGGCAAAAAGAAAATCTGATATCTCTTTGGAATATGTTATTTTCTTTCACAAAAAAAAAAAAAAAAAAAAAAAATCTCAGACACGCATACATACATACACACACACACACATATATATATATATATATATATATATATATATGTATATACACACACACACACAGTGTAACCCAGACATAAGAGAGATTTTCTCTGGTCCCAAAATAGACCAAACCCAGATATAGGAGACTTTTTATCCAGTCTTGACAACTCTCTTATATCTGGGTTACACTATATATATATATATATATATATATATATATATATAAAATAAAATAGAAACCAGATTCTAGGTCCATATTTATAATGGGGGTTTGCCTCATTCCACTTGTGATGATTTGTGTCTGACATCTGCAGCTGTGGCATCCAATTGGACCACATCATTTGCATGTATCTGCTGAAGCATACTCCCCCTATTCATCAGCCTGCTATCCCCAGGGAAGAATTGTTAATATCTTTTTGCACACCATTATTTGATGATCTGGCACAGACTACAAAATCATACTGACCCAAATAGACCAATATATTCTTGACACGCCTGCCTAACCTTTACCCGCTTCTTTCTCTTTAGATCTTTTTTTCATCTTTTTTTCATCTTTTTTTCGTTCTTTTTCTCTTTTAGTTTGTTAGAGACTTTCATTTTTCTAGTTCTGTTTTTTATTTATTTTTTATTAGAAGCACTTGGAGAAACTCTTGCACCAAGTTGAACCTGGTAAAACTTGGCCGCACTTTCTTTTGATTATTTGCTTTGCTTAGGTAAGTCTTCTCACAGCCATATCACGTTAAAACACTGGTTCTTGTGTGTTCACCAAAGTTAAGCAATATCAAGCCTATTCAGTACCTAGATGAGTGACTGTTTTGTAATAGCAGGTGCTTGGATCTAGGGGTGGAGGTTATTTGATAATGGCTCAGAATGAGAAATCTGAGATCTGAATTTAAATTTCAGTTGGATTCACAACATTCATTTATGTGTAAATACCTTTAGGAATGGTATGGACCCATCTATTATTCTCCCAAAATATGGATTAAATAGTTAAACAGTGTCCTATAGTCTTGACTGGCAACCACTCTACTACATAAAGTAATGGCAGCCTACTGTGGGAATTCTGCCAAATCAGTCAAAAAGAGAAATGATCTCCCATATGTGGCAACTGAGAAAGAAAGATAAGTCTGGCCCAAGATTACAAGAAGGAACTGTCTTTTTTTCTTTTTCTTTTTTTTTTCTTTTTCTTTATGTTCTGTAAATTGCTATTCTCTTTCTCCTCTTTTTTTTCTCTTTCTCCTCTTTTTTTTTCTCTTTCTCCTCTTTTTTTTTTCTCTTTCTCCTCTTTTTTTTTCTCTTTCTCCTCTTTTTTTTTCTCTTTCTCCTCTTTTTTTTTCTCTTTCTCCTCTTTTTTTTTCTCTTTCTCCTCTTTTTTTTCTCTTTCTCCTCTTTTTTTTCTCTTTCTCCTCTTTTTTTTCTCTTTCTCCTCTTTTTTTTCTCTTTCTCCTCTTTTTTTTCTCTTTCTCCTCTTTTTTTTCTCCTCTTTTTTTTCTCCTCTTTTTTTCTCCTCTTTTCTCTTTCTCCTCTTTTCTCTTTCTCCTCTTTTCTCTTTCTCCTCTTTTCTCTTTCTCCTCTTTTCTCTTTCTCCTCTTTTCTCTTTCTCCTCTTTTCTCTTTCTCCTCTTTTCTCTTTCTCCTCTTTTCTCTTTCTCCTCTTTTCTCTTTCTCCTCTTTTCTCTTTCTCCTCTTTTCTCTTTCTCCTCTTTTCTCTTTCTCCTCTTTTCTCTTTCTCCTCTTTTCTCTTTCTCCTCTTTTCTCTTTCTCCTCTTTTCTCTTTCTCCTCTTTTCTCTTTCTCCTCTTTTCTCTTTCTCCTCTTTTCTCTTTCTCCTCTTTTCTCTTTCTCCTCTTTTCTCTTTCTCCTCTTTTCTCTTTCTCCTCTTTTCTCTTTCTCCTCTTTTCTCTTTCTCCTCTTTTCTCTTTCTCCTCTTTTCTCTTTCTCCTCTTTTCTCTTTCTCCTCTTTTCTCTTTCTCCTCTTTTCTCTTTCTCCTCTTTTCTCTTTCTCCTCTTTTCTCTTTCTCCTCTTTTCTCTTTCTCCTCTTTTCTCTTTCTCCTCTTTTCTCTTTCTCCTCTTTTCTCTTTCTCCTCTTTTCTCTTTCTCCTCTTTTCTCTTTCTCCTCTTTTCTCTTTCTCCTCTTTTCTCTTTCTCCTCTTTTCTCTTTCTCCTCTTTTCTCTTCTTTTCTCCTCTTTTCTCTTCTTTTCTCTTCTTTTCTCTTCTTTTCTCTTCTTTTCTCTTCTTTTCTCTTCTTTTCTCTTCTTTTCTCTTCCTTTCTCTTTCCTCTTCCTCTTTCTGCTTTCTGTTTCCTCCGTCTTTCCCCACTTTTTTTTTTTTTTTTCCCCCATCTTTCCCCTCTTTGCAACTTATGCTAAATTCAAATTAGTCCTTTTCTTAGACTGGCTGCCATGATCATCCATATCATGAAACAATATGGTTAATTCTGACTAAGTTTTGAGCAAATCTATAACCCAAGACATTGTAACTTAATCATTTTTCTCACCAAAAAAAAAACAAAAAAAGCATATACACAAACAAAAGGAAAATGTGAAATTGACCTTTATTTAATATATTGCTTTATACTAAATTCTGTCAATTCTGCAGGCTTAGCTATGTTGAAATGTCTCAAATTCCCAATCTACCCAGGTTATTTAATCCATAGCCGTTGGTATGGGAGAGATGGATTCATATCTTTTTCCAGCTGCAAGAGTGAACATAGGGACTAGGTCAGAATTCGACCATTGATATGATTTGTGACAGGAGCTAGCTGCCATTGGTAAGAAAGATGTTTAATTTGGAGAGCTTTTTCCAAGAATCACTATTTTGTGGAACAGACTCCTGAGAGAATTCTTTCCCAATTACTATAATCTTAACCTCTTCAAGTGTTGGTTTACCTACTTTCAACAAACTCGTTCAGTAACCCTATACCTTGTATTAAGTAAATAAAAGTTACAAAAAGGCAAAAACAAAAAAAAAAATCCCACAGTATTTTTGCATTTTGGCTGAGTTAGTTTGAAATTGCTTTCATGTTTTATTAAACGTTTACTTCGGAAATGTCCAGGTGTACTAGTTTTGTAAAGGTGTCAAATTTATGTTTAAATGACTCTGTGGAAAAGGTTTGATCCTTCTCTAGAAATCTGCTATTATAATGGATAATGCTATTCTGTGAGCTGTGTTCCTTCAGGATGTGGGTGACCAGGGACCTCTACACCTTCCTATCCATTGTAGTTCTGAGTAAGGTTTTGTTTCACCATCCTTCCCACTCACTGTTCTGCCACCTCTTTGTTAGGTAGGTTGCTTGTTTTCCTGTCCTCATTGCCTTCAAAATGTCCTTGTTAGAGTCAAATACTCTAACCTGTTTTTCTTCCGTGTGTTATAGAAATTTCAGTTCTTTCTGAATTCATGTAGAAGTATCCTTTTTGTTTCCATTTTCCTTTTAAAATTTCCTCATTACTCACTGGCTCACTCCATGGTATTATCATCCAACTATAGAACCACATCTGTTGCTTTGTCTCTTCATTTGTGAGGCAATTGTCCAGCATTCACTGCCATACAGGAGGACAAATATAATGAAGAAATGCATTATTTTGATTTTATATTTACTTACTTATTGATAAAAGCAGTTTGCCTTAACTATGAAATGTTTTAGAAGTGACTGTCAACAAAAAGTACCATGAAAATGGAACATACACAACAGAATGGATTATAAGCAAAATAAATCTTTGTGCTGGACAAAGAATACCAAAGAAAGAAGTAGCCAGAATGTTTGTAGAAGGGAAGATGCTGATAGCCCACACTCTACAACATAACATGTCAATAATATTAAATATGAAGACCTACTTGTTTTGAAAACTGATTTAAAAAAAAAAAATTGAAAAAGCAAAACTGAGTTTGTACAAGTTGGGAAGATAAGCAATCTCTTCCCTTCCAAATATCCCAGCATACGTCTCTGCTTATTCCTGAAAAAATATTAATTTGTATAATTGTATTGAACATTTAATTAATATTATTAATTGAATTTGAGTGACATTTAATTAATTAGAACAATGAAGTAGACATCTTCTGGCTTTAGTATGAACTCTTGAGATTTTTTTTAATTCACTTAAAATGAATGATATTCTTGACTTGTCTAAATGAATACACATATCATTTATTTAATTTATTTATTTAGTGTCGAGAAACATCATTATATGTTTTCTTAATCATTTAATTATTGGGTTAACCCATTAAATATGATAGCAGTTTTAATTAATGGGGGTGCTGGAAAAGAGAATATTTCCAGTGCCCCATTATAGACATTAGTACAACCATGATATACTTACACCATAACACAATGGACAGACGGAAGGACCAGAATAGATGAAAGAAAGAATTTCATACATATCTCTATATCTCTCTCTCTCTATATATATATATATATATATATATATATATATATATAAATATATATATATATATATGTAATGTGTGTGTGTGTGTGTGTGCAGATTAACCTTGAGTTATAATATTCTTGTTCATTTCTGTTGTTTATTACAGATGTTACTGTTACATCAGTGACTATAGCTTGTGCATTTGTTTTTTTTGGTGGGGGTTGGGCATGGCAAACATAACCTTCCCCAGCTCCAACAGCCACCATATTCCCCAGATCTCACTCATTGCAACATTTTCCTTTTTCCCAAACTCAATTCCTTCTTGAAAGGAACAAGATTTCACAATATCAAGGAAAGAGAATGTGACAAAGCAGCAGTTTTCTATCCCAAATAAATGACTTCCAGGAATCTTTCCATCAATGAAAATGATGCTGGATAAAGTGTTTGACTTCAGAAGGGGACTATTTCAAAGAAGATTAAATGCCAGCTTTATAAATGTTGTTGATTTATTTTTTTATAACTCCAGTCCTAATACTTTTTGATCAGACCTTGTATATATCTGTCACTATTTGTTCCACACACAAATTATAACATATGAATAAAAGGAGCTGTGTGAAAGGGGGTGAAAAAGCAGGAGTGTCTTAGTTATAATATTTCCTGAAGGGAAAACAGCCAACTCAATGGTGTTTTCTATATTCCTGGCGATTCCTTTGTTCACCCCTACAGGTGTGGGCTTCTGATTATATCTAGTATCCTAGTGGTTAGATAAACATAAACAACTAGGTTTTATCACCTCCTGAAATAACATCACTCAGAATCCATGACATAACCCTTGTAAATTCATTTTACCAAAAGGGGAGTTTATGGCCTGCTGTATCACTTCACCATCATTTGCAGATGTGCTGTAAAACTGCAGTAATGGCAATTTCAGTTGGTGAGTTAACATTAAACTAAGTTTTGACAGCAAGATTAAGTCTGGTCAATACAGAGATGGGTGACTGGTTGAGAATACCAGATGCTGTAAGTTTGGATGTATATTTAGTGCAATGGATGGTGGCTTGCAATTGTTAATCAGAAGCTAGTTCCAATTCCAGATGGTTTCATTATCTTCACTTACATGCAAATACCTTTGGGAAAGGTATAAATCCATCTCTTCTCCCCAAACTATGGATTAATTAGTAAGACTCTTATTACTAAATCACTATTATCTCAAAAAAAATTTAAGCTTTGAAAATATTTTCTGGCTTTAAATAACCTGCAAAGGTTTGATAAGCCATAGAAAGCAAATCACTCTATTATATATACTGAATTTTTTTACTTTAGAATGAATTCAGTTATTTGATACTTCCATTATAATTGTCTTTTATTTCAAGTAAATGGGCTAATAAAGCCAAGCAACATGGCTATAACAATGCAGCAGTGAAAGAGTTAAACTTGAAGAAACTTGTGGGAAATTTGACAATCTAATCTAATTTTTTTTTTCTTATTTGGATGTTGAAGTGGGGCAGCAATAGAAATGACCAGATAAAGAGATTTTTTTTTCTTTTTTTTTTTTCTTCCATGAGTAGCTTAGATGTGGCACAAAAGTATGGGGTACCCAATGAGGATCGAACTCTCTACTCAGTCGTAATTGTTCTAGTGATACAAGCTTTTACCATTACACTGCCTCCAAAGTGCCCAAGAAATGACCAAACATATGTTCAGTGATGACTGAAGAATACGTCATCTGAAAGATAATAAAAAGAAAAGATAAGGATGCTCATCTGAATGAAATAATGATGATTCTTCATGAGAGCTAACAAAAAAGGTTATAAATCTTTTGGGCCAAAATGAAGTAACTGAAATGATAACTCCATCTCAGTGGCAAAAATACCTCCCACATATACCTCCCACATAATTAGTCTTCATCTAGCTAATGTCTTACCATTATGTGGAAGGTATTTCTGTCTACCAAGTCGGGCATATTGTAAGAGATGTTAAAAAGTTTTGAATAGTTGCAAGACTATTTACTCTGATTGGTTTAAATTAGTTATTTTGTCTCTATCTTTGCTCGTTTTATTAACAACATTATTATTTTCTATGGGCATGTGGCTGAGTGGTTAGAACATTCGATTCCCACCATGAGACTCAGGTTTGAATCTCGTGATGGTCTATTTATTAGGAAGGCAACTTTTTGATTTTACATACCTGACAAGACAATCCTATTGTATAACACCTTTGGTAAGTGCCTGAAAACAATGCCACAAGTTGACCCAAACCTTGAGTGAAACTGAGTAGACTAAACTATTTCAGATCTGTCAATGGTTATTCTAACGTGACTGAGGGTTTGAGCATACTGGCCTCATTCAGACTTGTGTTCATACCAGCTAATATGCTCGCTCCCAGAAACAGTAACTAAGGTTCACTCAACAAACCACAGGTGGGCTCTCTGTGTGTTGAACAAGCACAAATGTGCCTGAGCGGGCGTCTACAATAGGGAATGGCTAGTAACTCTAGCAGATAGCCGTACACTGATACAAGCAGCCAAGCACCACCATCATTTTCTGTTTATTATTTTATTTTTTTATATTTCATTTATTTGTAATTATTTTTAATTTGATTTTTTTTTTTTTTTTTTTTTTAATTTCTTAAGTTTCTATATATATATATCTGTATAATCTTCCAAGCTCCCTCCTTGGGGATATATTTTGTGTTCTTAAAAGTTGTCAAATGTTGTTTTCAGATGTACTGCTGAATTGTCTATAGCCTGGTGTATTTGATGGCATTCCAGAACACAGTGTAGTCAAGGAAAGCCAGAGGGCAAACAGTTGAAGTACAGTTAACTGATTAAAAAAAAAAAATTAAAAACAGAAATGAATCTCAACCAATCACAGATAATGATCTTAAAAAAATCTCATCCAATGAAATTTGGACAAAAAAAAGTAAAAAAAAAAAATAAAAAAAAATAAATAAAAAAATAAACTTGTCTTCAGTTTCAATATTGTTATGTTTTGGCATTTTGTTACAAGTCCAAGACTTTAAAGTGACTCAAAAAAGCCAAGCAAATACTGTAACTGTCTATGCCAACAGTTGAAGAAATATAGTCAACGAATTAACTTTAGAAGATGCTTGGTAATTTTCATGGGTGTATAGCTGAGTGGTTAGAAACTTCACTTTCTGGCCATGAGACATGCATTCAGATCTCACCATAGTCAATTTTTCGGGGTGGTAAGTTCTTGATGTATCAGTCTGGGGAGACTATACCAGGATGTGGCACCACTTGGAAGGGCCAGAAAGCTATACCACATTATTATAAGCAAAATAAATCTTTACCCAAACCTTGTGGATGAAACTGGGTAGGTGGAGCTGTTTGGAAACTGATAGTTGTGCACATCTTCGTGACATGGGGTTTTCACTACACTGGCCTTGCTCGAAAGGGTCTTTGCTACACTGGCCTTGCTCGAAAGGGTCTTTGCTACACTGGCCTTGCTCGAAAGGGTCTTTGCTACACTGGCCTTGCTCGAAAGGGTCTTTGCTACACTGGCCTTGCTCGAAAGGGTCTTTGCTACACTGGCCTTGCTCGAAAGGGTCTTTGCTACACTGGCCTTGCTCGAAAGGGTCTTTGCTACACTGGCCTTGCTCGAAAGGGTCTTTGCTACACTGGCCTTGCTCGAAAGGGTCTTTGCTACACTGGCCTTGCTCGAAAGGGTCTTTGCTACACTGGCCTTGCTCGAAAGGGTCTTTGCTACACTGGCCTTGCTCGAAAGGGTCTTTGCTACACTGGCCTTGCTCGAAAGGGTCTTTGCTACACTGGCCTTGCTCGAAAGGGTCTTTGCTACACTGGCCTTGCTCGAAAGGGTCTTTGCTACACTGGCCTTGCTCGAAAGGGTCTTTGCTACACTGGCCTTGCTCGAAAGGGTCTTTGCTACACTGGCCTTGCTCGAAAGGGTCTTTGCTACACTGGCCTTGCTCGAAAGGGTCTTCGCTACACTGGCCTTGTGCAAAAAACTTAATCATGCCAGATTATGCACTTTCTTTTAGAACGTATAACCAAGGTCTTTCAGTTGCAGTATAGCCCACAGCTGGGTTGCATGGTTTGAGCAGCTGTCTAATAATTTTTGTCTAGCTGTCCTGGCAAATGTTTGTGCTCAGAAAGTGCTGTAATCGGCCATTTTTCTTCTATGTGCCATGTCTCTTCAGATCATAGGCAAACATGGCTCACCATGGCCCAGCCTTCTTCCCTCATTAGGCACCCAAGAAATTCCAATTCTTCCTGATTCTTTATATATGTCCTTTTTGTTTTTATTTTCCTCCAAAACTTTTTTGCTGCTCACATGTTCATTCCATGGTATTCTTGTCCTTCTGGAAAACCACATTTCTGTTGCTTCAAGTCTTTTTCATCACTGGGGAAATTGTTCAGCATTCACTGCCATATAGAAGAACCAACATTACATAACAGCTCAGTTTTCTTTGTTATAATGATATTTTCCAGTTTCTTAATACTATGCTTAGCTTTTGGAAGGCATCTTTCACTACCCCAGTGCACCTTGGATTTCAGAGTTGCATTTTCCATCACCTGTTTAAACCTTCCTTTACTTTCTTTTGTATTTCCCTCTTAAAGTGAATAATATAAATTACAAAAGGTTAAGAAATGTTAATCATTTTTTAATTCTTGATACTGTTATGGTGGAACACCCCTATTCTATAGTTAATAGACTCTCCCACCTATAATAAGTAGGGGAAGTAAGAGTAACAAGTCAGTCGGTCATTCAGTCGATGCTGGACGACTGTTAGTCGGATACTAAAGTATCAGCGACCACAACTAGATTACTCTGCGTAATACCTATTATATCAAGTTCCTAACGTTTTGTACGTCAAACCTATTTTAGGACCGATTTAGTGCAAATACAAGCCTCCACTGTGAAATCACTCCACAACAGATATCAACTGAAAATAGTGAGTGTTTCGTGTTTTTACCTTATTTTTTAGGAGGAATAATAGGAATGTGTAGAAAAAAGTGTTGCTATAGCAACATAATATTCACTAAATTATCAATGGTTGACTAGTGCTATGGTGAATAATAAAATTTACCAGCTAATGTATTTTTTTTTTTAAATTTAAGGAACAATAAAAACAAAAACACATTCTGACATCCATTCTAAAGTGAATGAAAAGCAATAATTTTATTTAATTTAAAATGCTAGCCAAATGACCTCTAATAATAATACATAGTGTTAATCTTCTTGTAGAGGGTCAACACTTAATTCCCTCATTACAGACACACAATTTATAAAATTTTATCAAAGTTTGTAGAAAACAATAATTTGTAGAGCAATACCAAAATTATTTGATTTTAACTCCTCAGATTTCACTGACTGGCACTATAGAATCCCAAAGAACATTACCAAATAATGAAGACTGCATCACTTGAAGATTTCCATCAACAGAAATGGATAGGACATGTAACCAGAAGAGAAAATCCTGACATAATCAAGATTGCCTTAAATAAAAGTTTAAGAAGGAAAATCCCATCAATACTAGAAAGATTGGATCTGAGTAACCTATTTTCCTGAAAAACTATATTAATAGAAAAATAGCATAAAGTTTAACCAACAGTAATGTTGTTAGTCAATTATTGTTTTCTGTATGATAATGGTATTACTAGCAGTTTCTTTATAAGGAACTATTGATCAGTGTTACTGTTGGTTGGAATTTATAAAATTTTTCTATAAAAACAATTTCAAAATGTTACTTTGGATTTCTTTAATTTTATACACTTAGGTATGAAGTAAGCTAGACTAAAACATACCCTCAGAATTATTCTGGCCTATGCTAAATTATACCCAGGTATAATCTGGGAGGGTTAATATACTAAACCAGTTTCCATTAATCGGATTTTGAGCCCCAAGAAAACAAAAACTGTTGACTTGATGGTGTCAGTCTTAGGATATTTAAAGCAAACAATTTTCTGATCTATTGGCAATATTAACCATTTCTCTACAAGGAAACATTTGGCATTCATTGAATGAGCAACCAGTACTGCTTTTGGTTTCAAATTTATAAAATCTTTCTCTTTAAAACAATTTTTCTGAAAAATAGGTTTCTCAAGTCCAGTAGCTGTTATCACTCTTTCTAATATTGATGTTTTTTGGGGAAGTTTTCCTAGCCTTTTGTTTGAAGTAGTGTGTATTGTCAACATCTTGGTTTGTTATTATTTTTCTCTACAAGTTAAAGGTGCTATCATTTTAATTGTTGATGCTGTTTGGATGCCCTTGAGTTCCAAACAGTTGTCTAAGTTTATCATTACCATGTTTAAAAATATGTAATGACTTTCTCAGCTGTAGATATCGAGATCTCTAACTTGAAGCTTTTATCTAACTTTTGGTTTCCAACAATTTTTTTTGTTCACCCACCGAGATAAGCTGTTGTTCAAGCCCCCCCCCTCCCCCCCAGATAAGCTATTTCTTGTTTTTAATATTGTTGTATCTTCTGCTTGGCCTGAATATTTTATTGTTGGGTCAGCTTTTAGTCTTTGTTTTTCTGGTCTTTTCTAAGTTATTCTTGTGCAATTTATGCTGAAGAGTTTTAATACATTTTTCCAGACATCAATTTGGCCACTGTTCTCCTCTCAGATAATGGTTACATCCTAACATGAAATCTATCCTGACAGGCTGTTCTGTTTACAATAACGCGCTTAATGATGGATGATAAAACACATCTCTGGTCAGAGTGAAACCCAGAATATTGGATGCACTGAACCTATCAGTTATTCCCAAAATTTGATTGATTAATTTCATGTTGTATATATACACTGACCCAAAACATAATAGGACACCCCCCCCCCCCGAAAAAATAACAAGAGTATATTCAACATTTTTGTTATTCTGAATGGTGTTTTATTTTCATTTAGACGTATTATTTTAAATAAAAAATACAAATTATTTTATTTTAGTAATAAGTACAAAAAATATTTCTGAAATGAATGTTAAATCTGTTTTTTTTTTTTTTTTGTTTTTTTTTGTTTTTTTTTTCTTTTAAATTTAAAATATTCCTGCCATATTTGATCTGGTGCTCCTGCCATATATCTAGAGATTCTTGATAAAATCCAAAGATTCAGCAGTATTATTGGTCATGATCTGGCATCTTGGCTTTAGTCAACTTCCCACTGCCATAAGTTGTCTCCCTGTGCCATTTCTATAAATACTTTCATAGCAACTGTTCAGTTGAGCTCTTCACCAGGGTACATAGACTTTATGAATTTAAGTGCAGTACCAGACTGGTGACCAGGTTACTTTCATTATGCACAAATAACCTAGGGAAAAGTATGAATTCATTTTTCATCTTCTACCTATGGATTAAATATTATAGTAGTCTGGGCTCTGTAGCCTTGTTTGGTAATCAGTTGAGAAGGAGGTCAACTGAGTTCAATGCTTACATAACCCTGGTGAAGCATATACTATGCAGCTAATGAAATCATTGTGGAGTTGAAATAGACTTTATGATCCCAACTATGGGGTTTTGTTTTTTGTATTTGGTCTTTTTTTTTTTTTTTTTTTTTTTTTTTTTATAGAGTTTAGTGATCAAGGCTGGTGAATAATTAGGTTTACATCTATTTGTTGATATTGTTACTTATACTGACAATATGTGCAAAATTTCAGAATGTTATTTCAAAAAATATCCATGCTATATTCACAATTTACCTTAATATTTTGCCACAAATGGTTCAGGGCTTATGGTCACATCACATTTAAAAAAAACAAAACAAAAAAAAAACAAAGTTAAGTAACATTGAGCTGGGTCAGTACCTAGATTGGTGAACCACATTGCAATACCAGGTGCTGTAAGTTTGGATGTGCAGGTGGTGTAATAGATAATGGCTTGGAATTGGTAATCAGACAGCTTAGTTCCAGTTTCCATTGGGTTTTGTTTATTCACTTGCATACAAATATGCTTAGGAAATATGAGTCCACCTCTTCTATGACCCCACACCCGGCCCAGTTAAGACGTGTATCATGAAACGATTATTATCTCAAAAATAAAATTCTTACAATCTAAAAATATTTCCTGGCTTTAAAATAATCTGCAATGGTCTGATAAGCCATAGAAAATGAAACCATTGCCAACAAGTGGTTTATATACATTTGTTTTGAAAAGGTCCATCAGAGGATGAAACACATTGGCTAGGAATAGTTTTTCCTCGTGCCATCATATATATATATATATATATATGAAAGGGCATATTGGAAGTGATGATAATCAAAATCTTCCACCACCTGGAGATGATTTGATATGCCACATATGTGACAAGAAATGCACATCAATGACTGGCGTTATCAGCCACTGTTGTTCATACAACCAGTGAATGCAGTGTTGGGGGGGGGGCATCTAAGTGAAGTGCTGGACATGTCAGTGATGGTCATACTCACTTTGCGAATCAACAACCACCATATATATATATATATATATATATATATATATATAATAAACTTTTGTTGCAAATGCTAGCACTGTTTGGAATAATCATACCAGTTCAAATAAAATAATTTTTATGTAAGTTTTAAAAAACATGGAACCAAAAATAATCATGCTGTGGAGGAAAGTACTTGAAAAAAAAATAAGTGTGTCATACCAAAAAGCACTGTGCTCTGGTAAGAGATGTATTGAGAGAAATAATTTAATCATGTTATCACTTGTAATTGATACACAAAAGTATCTCCTGAGTAATTTGTGTGACTTTCATATGGTTTATCAACTCATCAGACACGTCATTACATGCATAAAAAAATCTGAAGTAAATCAGTCAAGAGATATATGCCATTGACTGAGTTTGTATGCTGATTGACTTACATATTTTGAATATTACTTGCACAGTAAACCAGTTTTTGACAAAGCATCACATCACATATATCTGTCTGTATGTGCTACAGTCCAAATTTGGCTCCCTCTGTCTTTTGAGTTTGCCCAAGTTTCTCGGCACCAACTACAATACAAATTTGGCCCCCTCTGTCTTCTGGGTTTTCCCAGATTTCTCAGTATTGAATACAATCCAAATTTGACTCCCTATGTCTTCTGGGTTTTCCCAGGTTTTGCAGCACCAAATACAGTACAAATTTGGCCCCCTCTGTCTTCTGGGTTTTCCCAGGACTCTCAGCATTGAATACAATCCAAATTTGACTCCCTATGTCTTCTGGGTTTTCCCAAGTTTTGCAGCACCAAATATGGTTCAGATCTGGCCCTTTCTATTGTTTTAACCAATCTATCAGAACTGCTACAGTTCAGAATTGGCTCCTTGTGGCTTCTAGCAATTACTGTTAAAAGGGAGGTTTCAAAGTATGGCTGAGATTTCAGAAAATAGGACAGCTGATGGTGATCCTGAAAGAAGACTTGGCACAGTCTATTTTGAAAAATGGAAAAGATGCTGGGATGAATGTGTGAGGTCCCATGAGCGAGTACATTGAAGGGTAATAAGACACCATTTCCCTAGGTAGCGTGTTTTTCATTAATATTGAATGGCTGGATCATTTCTGGACAGATCTTGCATACTTAGAATATTCAGAATACTTTCCGTATCAACAGAATATTTAATAATTCTACTGGGAAGGGAAAGAACTGTCATATATTGACAAATTAGTTTTGATGCCAAACTTTTGAGTCCGCTGGAATATACTTTCTATGAACAATATTGAAATAACTACAATTCAGATTTGCTTGAACCAGAGTGTGGTATTAGATAAGTGTCAAAAGAAAAAAAACACTCAAGCATAAGTGGAAGGTCGTACTAAAAGGATTTTTTTTCTATATTTGCTTTTGTAAAAAGTTAAGGAATGTTCAATTTGTAAATAGACAAGACAAATTGATAATTGCAAAGAATGGACCACTTTTCATGAAACAGTGGCAACCAAGCTACTCACCTAGTGCTTTACTATGATAGTGATTTTGAGCTTTATTGTATATCACTCGCTTATAGCTTCATGCTAAACTTGGTAAATATGTTTCATGACTTATGGCATTGTGATTAGTAAGATCTATTGTCAGTGATTTCAATCCTCACTGAGAATTCCACATTTTTAGCCTTGGAACAGATTAATTTATTTATTTTTTGTGTGTGTAATATATATAGCAGAATATGCACGTGTAAATGAAGAATTAAGTTAATCTTCAAACAAGGATCTATTAATTTAAATTTTTATTTCAGCATTATATTTTTTTCAAAGAAATGAATTACAAAGATACTTTGCATACAACTTCACACAAATTATTTTTTGGATTTTTTTTTTTTTTTTTTTTTTTTTTTTTTTTTTTAATTTTTCTTACAGTTCAACAAATGAATTGTATTAGCATAGCATAAACAGAAAATGCATCAGCATGTCCATGAATGTATATGGCACTGATTTACATTGTTTGTATTGTGTGTATAAATTCCAGCAGTTAGTTGCATGAAGGCAAGGGTAGTTAGTTGTAACTGTTGCAGCATGTAAACAAACTATCACTAATCCACATTTTTATAATATTATCTACTTGAATAAATACACAAATGATGTGAGTAATTGTGAGAATTTCAGTTTCATTTGTGTGACAATCAAACACCCTGGTCAAAAGTTCACTGAAAGACTAGTTAGTGAACAAGAATTGATCATATTTATAATAGTAGGCTCTGGATGAATCTAAAATTTAGATTTATTAATTTCAAGTTTATTGGCTAATACATATTTTTAAATACTCCTTTTTAAGGAAGAAAAATATTGTTAAAAATATTCTGAAGTTGAGTTTCCAAAATTTAATTCTATTTTACTGTCTGCCAATTCAAAGAATACTGTGAATCTAGTACAACTTTGCTGGTTGGTTAAAAAATATGAATACAAAAATTCAAATATTTAGATCCTGTCAATTTACAAAAATTGAGTTACTTTCTATAAGCTGGTTTTGCACAAAAAAAATGTTTCCAGTGACAGTACTTAAATCTATTAGCATTTTTCTACAATTCTCCAATAGGGTTACACACACACACACACACACACATATATATATATATATATATATATTTTTTTTTTTTTTATTTATTTATTTATTTATTTATTAATTTTTTTTTTTTTTTTTTTTTTTTGTAGAAGACTTTTCTTTTTTCTAATATTTACTAATTTTTTTTTCACTACTGTAGTAATTATTCTTGCACTCTTTATTAATGATTAAATAACAGAGGAAACTCTGAATTCTAGCTTTGGATGGTAACTAATACAGGAAGAAAAACATTGGGTTCAAAACGATTGAAAATGCAAAAGATCATTTTTTTTCCCAAAGAATCCATGACAGTTCACAGATGATAAAGAAAAAAAATATTCAGTGAAAAGTAATGATCACTCACATCCTGAATAAATGGTACTATTAATAATAATAATAAAACAACAACAATTATAATGAGTTCAATCTTCACTGTGTTTTTCACTCTGTGCTCTGGATATAGTTGCAAAATTTGATGAAAATCAGTATAATTTGAGGATGAAAATTTTATTTAAACTACAATGTGCTTACTAACAGACTCTTTAGTCTTTTCCATGTATATTATGAACAAAGCAAAAAAATTAAAATTGTCTGGTATCAAAAAGCATATCTTAAAATTGTTCTACAAGTTTATAATTTGATGTATATAAGGTTTATCGGAAAAGTAACACGACTAGTATCACAAAAAATGTATTTTGATTACAAACAACAAACTACATGTTTTTCCCCTTCAATGTAATCTTATTTTATAATTAATAAAATATAATATATTATAAATTAAGATGTTGTCTGGCAACAGGACTCTGCACCATGCCACACAAGGAAGAAAACCCAGTCATAGCTATCAGACAATTTCTATGGCCACATCACCTTAAATCTGGCCACCCAACTTCCCAGACTGCAACACTGTGTGTGGGACACAGTTGAGCAAGGATTATGGCAGCATTCCCCAAATCCTGTAAGAAGACCATCCAAAAGAGTACCAGGAGATTCCAAAGTCGTTTGGAGACTATGGTTGAAGCCAATGGTGATTCTATTGATTAAATTTACTCTTTAGCATTTCAAGATATTTTTGTGTGATTTTGGTAAATATATCTGCTAAAATGAGATGTCAGTGTTATTTTCATTTTTGCATAATTTGAATGACAATTTATCCATCACACCCTGTACATGTAAACTAAGACTGTCACAAGCCTCAGTGAATTTTATTCCAAAATAGCAAAGATGCATCATGTGGCTTATTCTAGCCTCATATTTGATTGGTTTGTTGGCCCTTGTCAAGACTGACAACATATATAATAGCTTCTTTTGGTATGTTAGTTAACCAATGAATTGCAGCAAAAAAATTCATATAGTTTAGCCATAGAACTGCTCTGATGGAAATTTCTATTATCTGCAGTGAAGTGGGTGGGGATACATATTCAGTGTCTTCTCCATGACAATGGAACATTATTATCTTGGTTTTAGAGAGGTACTATAAATTTTAGAAGCCAGTTTTTGTTCTCAATAGAACTGTTTTATCTAGATCAGAGGAGAGATCATATGCCAGGCTCTGATCATCTAGATTTTTGCATAGATATTTACTAATAATCTGAGAATGTTCCTGGGTAGATCATTAATATAAAGTAGAAAGAAGGTAGGAGGCGAGAGCTTTGGGAGAGGACTGCATTGAGATCATAGGCTTAAGACTGATCATTAATGATGATGGTCATAATAAACTGTTCTGCACTTGGAATGGACAGCAATTTTCTCATTTGCAATCACCTGGTACATTAACAAAACATATTTTCCACTATGTCACTTGAAATGACTTCTACATGACCTCATTCAAACTTACATCCCAGTAGGAGTTTGAGAAGTTTCTTTCAGTTAGCAAATAGGAAAGGAGTTAGTAATCAAATCTTACATCAGTCCTATTTATTACTTATTAAACTGAATCTTGCTGCTGAGGTTAGTTTAGCTCAGCCATGGTTCCTGAAAAAAAATGTTTGGGCGATTTTGAGAGAAATAGAAGTATTAGCAGAATTTATTATTGGCAGACAAGACCTTAAAAACATGAAATATGCAGAGGACATGGTGATAGCAGATATAGAGAAAGGAAACTGCAGAAACTCCTACAAAAAGTAAAGGAAAGTGTAAAGGAAAGATTACCAGCAACTGTAAGAAAACAGAAAATATACGGTTGTCAGCAAGAGGAATATCCCAAGAGGCATTCTATGAATTGCAGGTAACAAAATCAAGCAAATATGAAAAACTGAATATCTGAATAGTGTTTTTAAAAAAGGATGAAACATATGGCACCAACATCCAAATACATGAAAGAATAGTGAAAGATGCCTTGCAAAAGCTAAGTAAAGTATCAAGGAACAGGAAAACTTCATTAAAACCAGTGCTGAACTGTTGAATAATATCAATCCTGCTGTATGGCAGTGAATGCTAGGCAATCTTACACATGAAGAGAAGCAACAGAAATGTGGTTCTACAGAAAGATTCTGACAATATAAACTGAACATGTGAGTTAGTTAGGAAGTTTTAAGGAAAATAAAAATGGACAATTTGACTTAGAATGTGAAAGGGTTGAAATTTCTTTGGCACATAATGAGGAAAGAAGACTTGAAGAATTTGACACTCACAAGAAATACTGACAATAAGCTGGACAGGGGAAAGCAGTGAATATCCTACTTAATGAGCATGTGTAAATGGCTGATCGATTGGTCCGTTTGGTTTAGTTACATATCAACCTCTATGTTAATGCTGAAATCCAAATATTCATGACACAATTTTGACTTCAATTAAATATATTTTGAAAACAATTGTATGCCTTCAACTACAGATAAAATATGTTATTGGTCATTTTTCTATAAAATGTACTATTGGTAATTCTATGATAAAATGTATTGTTGGTGATTTTACTTTAAATATTTATTATTGGTGATTTTACTTTAAATATTTATTATTGGTAATTTTATTATAAATATGTATTGTTGGTAATTTTTGTGTATGAAAATGTATCTTTACACTTTCATGGTTTTTTTTTTTTTTTTTTTTTTTTTTTTTTTTTTGCTTGGGGGTTCACTATTTACCCATAACTGGGACCCTAACTGGTGCTATGACACCCAATTGAGGGTTGACCTGGGAATAATGGCAGTTAAGAGGTGGTCCCACACACCTCAAAATCTCCAATCTCCTCATCAGAGGTCTTGCTGCCAGATGTAGTTTATCATCATTCCCAGGACTAGTAAATGGTTGATAGAACAGTGATTGGTAAAGATAGCAAAAAGGGAAAATTTACTAGGAGTTACAAAAGACAGGAAGTTGGAGAGAGCCATGATCAATCATGTCTTGAAGGGACACGGCACATAGACATATATTGTCTGTTTAATTATTATAACACTAATTTTGTAAAGTGCTTTCTAGCATATTATATCATTCTTTTATTTTCATTGTTTTTAACTCATTATCACTCAGCTATTAGGTTGGTGCAAAAATAATGACGTAATAATGTTGTTTTTTGACGTATTTTTTAACGTCAAAATACAACATTACGTCATTATTTTTGCACCAATCTAATAAAATGACATCCTGGACTTTTCTAATTCATTTTCTATTGTCAAATTTATGATTAAACTGCTTTTCATGTTATTTCTGTTTCTTTTTAAGTCTTCACTAAAGTTTGGCAGATTTTAAGTAATTTAGCTTTTGTCATAATTATTATTTACACTATTGCTTTCATCTTTGTATATCATGTTTCAACCATTTTGCCATCAAGTGTATATCAATCTTGGTAACCTCAATGAATTCCAAACTACACTGACACACACACACACACACACGGACCAGACCTAGATCTAAAGCTGTTAATCAGCTCAGAAAAATGTTGGGGGAATGTAGGTTCCATTTTCAAACTGCTAGTTCAGTATTTTTGTAATCTGTTGTAGCATATTTACGGACAATAATGGGTATGTCCGCATTCCTATAAATACAGTAGTGAATACTGTACATGGTTTAGAGATGGAGATTCACTGTGGAATTCACTTGGCTCACTTCTAGTAGTTGACTACTTCTACTCACTGCTGGCAAATCTTATGTGTGTTGTTCTTGTCTTAAGTATTATCGTTCATTATCAACCTTCGTTTGATTATTCTATTCATTAACCTTCCCTAGGTTACAATATAATCAATGCTAAATCCATATGATTTTTATGTATGGTTATTGACATACATTGTTTAGCTTCTGTTTATTATGAAAAACAATTTGATTGCATAGAATACACTGTAGTCTTTAGCTCACTGCAACAGCAGAATATTAAGAAATTTTATAAAAGTTATTGGAAATACAAATGACACTATTGCAATAATTCAATGGAACAAGATCACAACTAAAATAAAGATTGAAAAAAGAGTGAAGGAGGGGGATACAATTTTACCCAAAGGTATTTCTGAAAAAGGCCTTAAAAGTATATTCAGGAAGATAAATGGCAGGGGTACAAGAGTAAATGAAGACTATTTAAACAATGTATGTGCAGTAAGCAGTCATGGTCATATTGCAGAATAATTATCAAAACTGACAAGATTTGCATTAACAAGAAAAAGAAAAAAGAACAGGGCAAAAAAATAATATATGCAAGGCGAATTAACAATAATAAGGCAAAAAGTTCACAAACTAGGAATTGAAGTTGACACTAAAAGATGTTTGCACAAGCAAATGAAGTGCTCCACTTAAAGACAAGACTAATCTAAGACTGTTAGATGAAAACTGAGAACCAGCCTATTTTATTGGTTAGGGAAAAAAAAAAAATCCCAGCATGCATTTGTGTGCTGCTGCCTAAAAAGGGGAGGGGGAAGTATTTTACAGTCCTTAAATGGATTGAAATCAACAAATATAAATATATATATATATATATATATATATATATATATATATATATATATATATATATATATACACACACCATGAGATGAGTGATGAAAAGTTTTTAACCTTTTACTCATTTCTCAAAATCTGTAAATGACAGAACTAAAAAAAATGTTTCTTGGTCATGCCAGAACTTCTTCAGCCTACCTTGCATCAATACATACAAAACCTTACGAAAACCTTTATTTACACATTTTTCAACGGAAGCTCCTTTGTCAATGCATTTAATTCATCCACAAATATTGATTACAAAGATCAAAATTCAATTAATATATCAATCGACAGCATTATTGATCTACTCTTATTTGATTTATATGTATTTTTTAAAGCTTAGTAAATAATTTCTTTTGTAATAAAACTAATATTGAGATGGATAACATTTATTCACTTGCCATGAGAAAACGGCTGACATTTTGTGTTACTAGCAAATTATGAAAGAAATTAACGAAACTATAACTTTGTCACAAAAAAAACAAAAACGAAATCGGAT
>OZ010576.1:43418309-43433309 GCA_963932145.1 Acanthosepion lycidas
GAAAAGGTTCTTCGTATTGAGGCAATACAGATCTCAAGAAGTACGTTGAACGTATTTTGTAAGAAACTTTTTTTCTGTTTTTTTTTTTTTTTTTTTTTTTTATTAAAAGAAAATAGAATGAATTGCAAACAGAAATAAAATTTGAAAGGAAAATAGAGAAACTGAAAAAAAAGTTGGCAGCTTTTATACTGGTAATGGAGAATAATTTAAATCTGTGATTAGCATCACTCATGTCTACGTTTTTCTTTTTCTATTTTTCTCAATCCATTAATACAGGTGTAAACAGCTTGGTAGGATTCGGTTAAAAAATACCAACGCTCTCCTTCTCGCTCTCTCTCTGAAGCGCTCTCTCTCTCTCTCTCTGAAGCGCTCTCTCTCTCTCTCTCTCTGAAGCGCTCTCTCTCTCTCTCTCTCTGAAGCGCTCTCTCTCTCTCTCTCTGTCTCTGAAGCGCTCTCTCTCTCTCTCTCTCTCTGTCTCTGAAGCGCTCTCTCTCTCTCTCTCTCTCTGTCTCTGAAGCGCTCTCTCTCTCTCTCTCTCTGTCTCTGAAGCGCTCTCTCTCTCTCTCTGTCTGTCTCTGAAGCGCTCTCTCTCTCTGTCTGTCTCTGAAGCGCTCTCTCTCTCTGTCTGTCTCTGAAGCGCTCTCTCTCTCTGTCTGTCTCTGAAGCGCTCTCTCTCTCTGTCTGTCTCTGAAGCGCTCTCTCTCTCTGTCTGTCTCTGAAGCGCTCTCTCTCTCTGTCTGTCTCTGAAGCGCTCTCTCTCTCTCTCTGTCTCTGAAGCGCTCTCTCTCTCTCTCTGTCTCTGAAGCGCTCTCTCTCTCTCTCTGTCTCTGAAGCGCTCTCTCTCTCTCTCTGTCTCTGAAGCGCTCTCTCTCTCTCTCTGTCTCTGAAGCGCTCTCTCTCTCTCTCTGTCTCTGAAGCGCTCTCTCTCTCTCTCTCTCTCTGAAGCGCTCTCTCTCTCTCTCTCTCTCTGAAGCGCTCTCTCTCTCTCTCTCTCTCTCTGTCTCTGAAGCGCTCTCTCTCTCTCTCTCTCTCTCTGTCTCTGAAGCGCTCTCTCTCTCTCTCTCTGTCTCTGAAGCGCTCTCTCTCTCTCTCTCTCTCTGTCTCTGAAGCGCTCTCTCTCTCTCTCTCTCTCTGTCTCTGAAGCGCTCTCTCTCTCTCTCTCTCTCTGTCTCTGAAGCGCTCTCTCTCTCTCTGTCTCTGAAGCGCTCTCTCTCTCTCTCTCTCTCTGTCTCTGAAGCGCTCTCTCTCTCTCTCTCTCTCTGTCTCTGAAGCGCTCTCTCTCTCTCTCTCTCTGAAGCGCTCTCTCTCTCTCTCTCTCTGAAGCGCTCTCTCTCTCTCTCTCTCTGAAGCGCTCTCTCTCTCTCTCTCTCTGAAGCGCTCTCTCTCTCTCTCTCTGTCTCTGAAGCGCTCTCTCTCTGTCTCTGAAGCGCTCTCTCTCTCTCTCTCTGAAGCGCTCTCTCTCTCTCTCTGTCTCTGAAGCGCTCTCTCTCTCTCTCTGTCTCTGAAGCGCTCTCTCTCTCTCTCTCTCTCTCTGAAGCGCTCTCTCTCTCTCTCTCTCTCTCTGAAGCGCTCTCTCTCTCTCTGAAGCGCTCTCTCTCTCTCTGAAGCGCTCTCTCTCTCTCTCTCTCTCTCTGAAGCTCTCTCTCTCTCTCTCTCTCTGAAGCGCTCTTTCTCTCTCTCTCTCTCTGAAGCGCTCTTTCTCTCTCTCTCTCTCTGAAGCGCTCTTTCTCTCTCTCTCTCTCTGAAGCGCTCTTTCTCTCTCTCTCTCTCTGAAGCGCTCTTTCTCTCTCTCTGAAGCGCTCTTTCTCTCTCTCTGAAGCGCTCTTTCTCTCTCTCTGAAGCGCTCTTTCTCTCTCTCTGAAGCGCTCTTTCTCTCTCTCTCTCTCTCTCTCTGAAGCGCTCTCTCTCTCTCTCTCTCTCTCTCTGAAGCGCTCTCTCTCTCTCTCTCTCTGAAGCGCTCTCTCTCTCTCTCTCTCTCTCTGAAGCTCTCTCTCTCTCTCTCTCTCTGAAGCGCTCTTTCTCTCTCTCTCTCTCTGAAGCGCTCTTTCTCTCTCTCTCTCTCTGAAGCGCTCTTTCTCTCTCTCTCTCTCTGAAGCGCTCTTTCTCTCTCTCTGAAGCGCTCTTTCTCTCTCTCTGAAGCGCTCTTTCTCTCTCTCTGAAGCGCTCTTTCTCTCTCTCTCTCTCTCTCTCTGAAGCGCTCTCTCTCTCTCTCTCTGAAGCGCTCTCTCTCTCTCTCTCTCTCTCTCTGAAGCGCTCTCTCTCTCTCAAGTTTGTTCTGTCTGAAGTTTGCTCTGTGTGTGTCTCTGATGTTCGCTCTCTCTGTCTCTCGCTTACTCTTCTTTTATTCCCTCTCCCTCTCTCTTTAGCATCTCTCTCTCTCCAAGAGAATTGCCTTTTCGAGTCAAAAATTTCACTTCATTTTCCTACACTCTAATAACATCAATGCTACTACCGTTCATGCCAATGTTTACTTAATCTACAACATTGACACAAAAATACCAAACCAAAAAGAAAGAAATCATGGTAGCAGAAGAAAAATAAGAAAGACAACAAAAAGAGGATAGGTATTTATTTTATTCCCCTCCCTCTCTATCACTTTTGGAGCATTCAATTTGAGTTTTTTCTGATAGCTTTTACAAGTTTTGCAATTAGAGGTTTGTTGCTTTTTAAATAAGTACAATTTAACTGGCTTTTAAAGCAGCTCCAGAAAACTTGTTTAATGAAGAAATCTTTCCTGTTGAGAGAAATACAAACAACAAACGGCACTTTTCATGTCAGTTTTACATTTTGATACACACACACACACACACACTGCCACATTTTTTATGCATTACAACAGACTTTCTTTCAGGAAAAGTTTGTTTTAAATGGGGATGAATTTTTAGAAACAATTCCTTAAGATTAAAGAGAATAAAGTACTTCTGGTTAGTTTTTACCATTGTTTATTTTTCTTCTATCATTTGGAGATTTTTCCATGTCAAACAATTCTGATTTCTTCATACAACACTTTGAGATTTTTTTCTCTCTCCTTCCCCCTCCCTCTCTCTCTCTCCTTCCCCGTCCCTCTCTCTCTCTCCTTCCCCGTCCCTCTCTCTCTCTCCTTCCCCGTCTCTTTCTCTCTCCTTCCCCGTCTCTCTCTCTCTCTCCTTCCCCGTCTCTCTCTCTCTCTCTCCTTCCCCGTCTCTCTCTCCTTCCCCGTCTCTCTCTCCTTCCCCGTCTCTCTCTCCTTCCCCGTCTCTCTCTCCTTCCCCGTCTCTCTCTCCTTCCCCGTCTCTCTCTCCTTCCCCGTCTCTCTCTCCTTCCCCGTCTCTCTCTCCTTCCCCGTCTCTCTCTCCTTCCCCGTCTCTCTCTCCTTCCCCGTCTCTCTCTCCTTCCCCGTCTCTCTCTCCTTCCCCGTCTCTCTCTCCTTCCCCGTCTCTCTCTCCTTCCCCGTCTCTCTCTCTCTCTCTCTCCTTCCCCGTCTCTCTCTCTCTCTCTCTCCTTCCCCGTCTCTCTCTCTCTCTCTCTCCTTCCCCGTCTCTCTCTCTCTCTCTCTCTCCTTCCCCGTCTCTCTCTCTCTCTCTCTCTCCTTCCCCGTCTCTCTCTCTCTCTCTCCTTTTCCTCCTTCTACAATAATAATATCAACACAGCTATTATTCTTCTCAATGTTTGCTTAATCTACAACATACTCGTTCCTATTTGTAGGTGTGACTATCTTTTTCATGGTTTTCTAAAACAACTGGCTACAAAAAGAAAAGATAAGTCTAAGCTCATTGTCATGCGTAGAGAACAAAAACGAAAGCAAATACGTGCCACTTGAGTGGAGAAATCGTTGACAAGAAAAAAATAATTACCTTTATGATTTCAAACACTTTTCAGATGAGTATTTTCCAGTTGTTGAGTTTCACAGATATTTATATCATGAATAAATTCTTTGCCTTTGTCAGGATTTATTTGCTTTCGGCAGTTCCTTGGAATTTTCTTATTCCCCGCCCCCTACTTATTTAGAATACTACTACTTTTCAAAGTACCGAATGAAAGTTCCTAACTTCATGCGACTGGGATAACTCTACGATTTGGTACCATAAAATCATGAAATGAAAAAAAATGTTAATGTTTGCTTACGAATTGAAAGGAAAACATTTTTCAGAATAAAGAACATGCAAAGAAACTTTTTCAATATTTCTTTTAAACAACATTTATAACAGATCTAAAATGTTCATGAAAATGTAAATACAAATGGTTGCGCATTAGCAGAAGATTGCGAGTCAATGGAAATTAGCAGACATCAAAGCATGGAAACAACGCATCTGTAAATAAGATGTTGATGAGGACGTTGACTTGTGAGATTTGAAAAAGAAACATTCGGAATGAAACACAAGATGTGAAATAACAATAAAATTATATATACATATAAGGGAATTGGGGTGGGGGGAAAAAACAACATTGATAGAATACTAGGGTGGACAAGGTTGTGAATAAGCACTGAAATCAATCCTATTCAGTATGCGGAAAACAGCATCACATATCTACACACACACATATGAGAAAGAGGTGCGGAGTAATGGATAGCGGCTCGGATTGAGGAATCGGAGAGCCGAGTTCGAATTTCAGTGGAATCCATTACAGTCACTTACACTTTTCACTCCAGCTATAGGTAAATATATGGGTTCTATATCTTTGGATGCCAATTGGTCTACGAGAACTCTGAATTCAAAACCTGCAGAGGGTTTGGGGACCTTGTAGCACGTACTCCACCAGGTCTCTGTATTCAGCCCTTCAAAAAGCGTGGTTGGTTATGCGCAAAGCCTTCACTGCTATAATCAAATAATGTGCTGGTGTCTGGCTATCGGTTCCTAGGAATTGAGCTTCTTGACCCTCATACGTCGAATACGTGTGTGTGTGTATATATATATATATATATATATATATATATATATATAATCAGACGTGGCCTGACGATTGCATATAGCATGAAACAGACTGTCGCCTCTAAGTGTTGACTTCTATGTTCACTTTATATTTACACACGCTCTATCTCTGATATTGAGCACTTTATTCCATAAATATAGCACACCTTAAGACTATATTTCCTCATATATATATATATATATAACTTAAAAGCCAGGCGGCATTTAAGTTAGTTCTTAACTTAGAGAAGAGTAGATGCGATAGGCAATAAACTACAATTCAAAATTGATCGTTGCATTTAAGCATTGCATTAATATTTAAGCTTACCTTTTAAAAGTTCAACGATAATTCTTCTGCTGCCACTTAAATTTCAAGCAATTTGGTGTATGTAGATCCTTACTTTGCAAACAATTATTTCATGTGTGACTTTCGTTGGATTTCGCAGTTAATTTCAAAATTAAAATTACTTATCTGTCTCTGGGGGTTCCTGTGAGTGTCAAATTTTCAAGCCTTCTTTCCACATTAGGTGTCCCAGAAATACCAACTCTCACTGATTTCTTTTTGTACAAGTGTCCTTTTGTTCTCATTTTCCTTAAAACTTCCTTGTTGCTCACATGTTTCATCTCTGGTATTCTCAGCATCCTTCTGCAGAATCCCATCTCTTCATCTGTGAGGAAATTGTCAAGTATTCATTGCCATATAGGAAGACTGATTTTGTTCCTAACACATTTTTCATTTTGATATTTCTTTTAGCTTTTGGATGTCTCTTTTTTTTTTTTTCTTTTTTTTTTCCGTTTCTCATATTATGGAAATTCTGGAAGCAGCATTTCAATAATGATCACTTGGTCTGGAACTTAAGGTAACATCATAACCACCGTATCCAGTGTTATCAATCATTCCTTGATCTTTATATAGGTACCTGCAATGATTTTCTTACAAAAATGTCCGGAACTTTATAAAAACACTTTTATCGTCAAAATGTTTGTTATTATTAAGAGGAAAGACTAAAGTATATTTTGATTATTTCATTAAACTTTTTAATTTCTCGCACGTTCAAAATTTGGGTTAAAAATTTTGTTTTTCTTGCGTCAGGGACTTTTAGCGTCTTTTGGGGCGTTAAAAACACATTTTAGAAATTCTTGCAAAAATCAAATAATTGTAGGATTTTAATGAAATTTTCAAGATTTATTCGCAAATGAATGAAATTATTTTTTGAAGTTTTTTTCTTTTTAGAAAAGCCTGGTAAAATGTATATCCCCCCCCCCTACCCACAATCCCATAATTTTATGAAATTTCGAGAAATCAAAATTCCAACCTTTTCATATTTATATTAGTTAAAAGCAGGACTCCTTGGAGAATTTAAATCATCAATTTGTTTTTGTCAAACAGAAACACCATTTATCGAAAATCTGCTCTGAATCATAAAATAAAATGTGTAATGAAAATATGACATTATTAATTAAAAAAAAAAAGCTTTCGCTTTTATAAATAAAATATATGAAAGACACGATCGTCTTAAGAAAAAAAAATTCGATAAATAAGTGCAGAACAAAACAGAACTACAGCAAGTCATAATTTCCCAAGTAAATTTTTATATATTGGTAGTAAATCTGTGGAAAAAAAAAATTTAAGTATAATAGAAAAGTTTATCAACGCACCCGGAATGCTTTCTCTTTCACTATCAGTCCCAGTGTTTGTTGGCTTAAACTATTCTTTCAATAACTTCTGAAAAATAGTGTCGATATGAAATTCCCAGAGAATCATTGTCCACAGGTTTGAATTAATGAAGAAGTTTTGATAAGTTTTAATTTTCTTCTGTCACTTTGCCAAAAGTACATTTGGTGGGAAAGATGTTTATGCATTTGCAGTTGTGGCAAAAAGGAGGATCGTACAATTGGACTGCCATGGGTCCAGATTGAAACCAAGTTTTTATTTCTCATGAATAATGGCAACAGTTGCCAGGGTAAAAATACGTGAAAAACATAAGATTTATTCGTGAAAGATCCAATTAAAATAGTGGTTAGAAAAGGATGCGATTGCTCAATATGAAGTTATTGATATAGTTTTTGTGGGAGTGCTGGTTGTGTTTAAGATCGGAAAACATGTGTCTCATGGTTTATTTACCCAACAGCAAAAATGGTGTACACGGAATGTAAGTCTGGGTAATAAAATAACACACACATACATACATACATATATATATATATATATATATATACACACACACAATAATGTGAGTATTAACAAAACAGACATAGACAATTGAAGATTGTTACGTGTGACAAAAACAGGACATGAAAGAAAACATTTTAGTGAAGGTGTTTGTCTGTGACAGAATCTAAAAGCTAACAGAGGACCAAGGGAAGCGAACGCGTCTCCGCGGCAGCCTTCTTATCTACGTGTAACTACCTTCTGAAAGCTAGAGGAATAAAACGGAAAGAGAGCCGATGACAGAATGTCAATATTTATTTATAGACTTAGGGAGCATCCCCTAGCGGTGTTTTCTTTTAGCAAAGTAAGTGGGGGCAACTCAAGTTTAATAAAATTATAATCGCAAAGGAAGCTGTTTATTAGAATGGCGGATATTATCAAATATGAAATTGAAAAATAAATGTTAATAGAACCCGTCCACGTCTCAAAAATTAGTGGCTATAATCAAAGTACCGGTTGTTGATCCCTGGTGTGAAATGTGTGTGATAATTCAGTCTCATACTTCACTGGGACAGTTACAAAGATAGATATTAATTCTCCTCTATGTAATGTGAATAAGGATTAGAGTGAGTGATGGAGGGTCTCTTAAAGACGTACGTTCCCCCACCATACATCTATTATGGGTTTGTGTACGGATTAAAAGAAAATGCACAGTGTTTATATATACCAAATTTTTTTTTTTATATAACACAATATACAACTTTCGTTAAAAATGACTAACATAAAAAGAGAGGTTGCAATATATATATATATATATATATATATAGGGTGATTGAAAAATAACTCCCAATTTTACGTATAAGTGTCCTGACTTAACACCCCTATGACTTTTTCCTTCGAGGTTGGTTAAAGGCGCAAGTTTAGTATACCAAACCAAGATCTTGGAAATACAAAAAGTTCTCTTCCATAACCCAAGAGTTATTGGTGAAATCATTTTACGCGATTCCTGGGCGGCTCGAGAAGATGGTGGCAAAATCTGGTGCTCATATCGAATTTTAAGCAAAACCTTTTCGTTCGTATCCATTTCTTGTAAAAATAAATAAATTATAAGTATTTTAAGATGGAGTTACTTTTCAATCACCCTATGTGTGTGTGTGTAAGTAAAATTATATACACTGAAAGTTGGTGGTTCAAGAGTTCAAATATAAATGTCCTAGTGCATGAGAGAGATAGTCCGGGAGAATGTAGGTATGTATGTATTCAAATGTGGTTGAAGGGAATAGGTATGCTTTTAGTGTCAACACAGGACTGTGTAGTCATTGTAGTTGCCAGTGGATGGTAGTTATTGAATGTATGTATGTATGTATGTATGCGAGGCTATCTGGGTCGCACAGGTATCATATTGCGGTTCTATGTATGTTACTATGACCGCAACATCTGAGAATTGATAAAAATTAAATACTTGTCCAGAGATCCGTTTCAAAAGTACTGTTTCGCTTCTCATTGGCTAACGATTTGTACCCTTACATCCTGGCTTAGAGCAGCTCTTGTTTCTGATTCGCTTTCTAGAATATGTTCATATCCTTATCGTGACGGATTCAGGTTGACTGGTCGAAATGTTACTTCATGTCCTAGCCATTATGAAGATGCATCTATTTTTAGAGATGATGAAATTTTGGTCTCCTTGTTATTGGCTTATTTTTATTTTTCTCTCACGACAGAACTTTTACAGATTATAGGTTTAGCAAGACTCACTTCAACGTGATCTAATACTGAGAAAGCTTATCTTGCGTGGTTAATTAAGACTGAGTAGAGAGTTTGTGAGAAAAATGAAATAATCCCTAATAACTAAAATGATAACGAAAAATAAATTAATTTTCCCATGATGCAAGGTTTCTGGTCACATGTGCGATTTTCTGACTCGCACTTCCGAAAAGAACAGAATTGGTCTCTTTCTTTTTGGCTTCAAGATGTGAACCACGCTGTATTAGCGTTCCCACTGGGAAACGTTAGTTTCCCCGGTCCACTGACGACTGTAGCTTTCCCACTTACCAACAGACGTGTTTTAGCAGCCCCATTTAGAAAGTAGAAGTTCTGTCTTACCAACTCAGCACGAAACTGAGTTGAGCTCGACCATGTTTACCCGTTCGTATCCTTATAATTCATTTCAAAATCAAAAGGAAAACAGACCTACCGGAGAAAGGAAGACGGTCCGTCTTCCTTTCTCCGGTAGGTCTGTTTTCCTTTTGATACTCCAGATACTTTAATTTAAAAGAAATAAAATAGATAAGATATATTGTATTCAATATGTAAACAAAGATAATAGAAGAAGCATACAAGAAAACTCGAGCGGGCGTTTATTTTAAATACTCACAAAATCCACAAGTTTGATCTTCACTGAAGATTTGGAGCCTTGTGTTATAGCTATGGCACGTTTAGTAAATCTCTACATTTACCAAATGTAGCTCGTTTGATATGATAATCAAGTTTCAGATGGTAAAACCTTCAGTAAAGCTCTATTTAAATGTGACTATAGACCTTATTTCAAACGAATTCTTGGTATAATGCCTGACAATATGTGAAAAGAAGAGTTTGAAAACCCGTTGGCTCTTTTGCTGACAAAGTAGTAAGAGCAGCAACAATGTCGGAAATATGTCAAAACGTCACCGACGTACACAGTTAACGCGGAATATTATTGCAGACGCGTTGTATTTGGTTGGTGGAGATGTGACGTTAAAATCAACGTTTTCTTGACATACCGACTGCTCATCCTCAAGGTTGTCACGTCATGCAGCTGCAAAATTCCGCACTGGTCAATTATGACATGAGAATTTTTTTTCTTCTCTTAGCATCTAATTTGCGTCTTTTATGTAATGTTGCAGCAACATCATTTTCTTAGCAGAGCAGACAGTGGGAATGGATGGCATGCTTATTTTGTTAGTCGTTGCCAGTCCAGGGTTAAGGGTCAGAGATTTCGAGGTTAAAACTAACGGTGCAAATTCAGCATTTGATGCTTTTTACGAACAAACAAAATACCTTTTTTTAAGCTTCCAAGAATCGCAAACGTTACTTTTTGGTGCCGTATACCGAAAAAGACAGAATTTTGATGTTGTTGTGGACCGTGTGTGTTTGCATGTTGTATTAGAAACACGTAACTCCTGGTAGAATATTAAAAGTCCAACTAAAGATAAAAAAGACAAACAAGACCGATATATATATATGTATGTATTAAACAAAACAATTTTACAATGGGCATAGACAATAACATTTGTATGTGTGTGTTAATATGTGTGTTTGTTCTTTGGTGGATGTTCGTACGTACGTGTGTGTGTATAATGCGGATCTTCTAAGAGAGCTTACATTGTAGTCGCTGAAATGAAAAAGAGAACGGGGCGAGAAGTCGCCAGTATTTATAGGGAGAATGACCCCTAGTGACAATTTGGGAATTAAGGAGGAGCTAACACACTTGCATTAAGTAATTTACCTTTGTCGGGTGTTTTAAGAAACCGAAAAAAATGTTAGAAACAAAGCAAAGAGTACTGAACTGTCACGTAATATCAGTCATGCTGCCTGTCAGTGAATGCTAGACAATGTCTTCACAGATAAAAAGGAAATCTGAGGTAGCAAAATGTGGTTCTACAGGAGAATTTTGAGGATACCATGAACCGAACATGTGAGCAACGACCCAGTTTTAGAAACAAAAAGGAAATTTATACTTCATGTGAAAAGACGGGTAGGAAATGAGGAAAGAGTGACTGGAAAATTTGATACACATAGGATAGATTGAAGGCCAGAGGAATTGAACTCATAAACTAACTAGAGAGCTTGAGTATATGGATGGCGTAACAAGTTTCAGAAATAACAAAAACACAATTTCCTACAAAGAACAAGAAGTTCTGGAGAGCCATGATCGCCTACGTTCTAGAGAGACACGGTAAATAGAAGTGAGAAGCCTTAGTTCTTGATGGTTTCTTTGTCGATGACCGTATTTGGTAAGATGGAAAGTTATATTCGCTGCCCAGGTTTCCTGGAATGATCGAACTCTACGCTTCACCTCGAGGAAGATTGGTGACGAAAGAAAGCGATTTTTTTGTTTAAATTGGCGGGGAAACCCACACTGTCACTCAAGTGATACTCTGAAAATGTAGTGATTGGTCAATTTTAGCCAAACAACATCTCTTTCATGTCGATCGGAGACGCCCACATAACCATTGTCAGTTTCACTTTCCCACCATAGTATACGATTCCTTTTATTTTTGTTGTTGCCTTTTTATCAAATAATTGATTTTATTTGCGTTATACTATAATCTTGTGGCAAACGCACGTCGGTGCAAATGCAAAAGAGGCTCTGGACTGCGTGTGAACATGTCAACACCAGTTACATCCAGGTTTTCCCAGTTAGCAGCGGGACAGCTTGGCCTGTCTAAATACAGGCCTCTCTGCAACTGATCAAGATCTGGGTCTTCGTAAGATGCCTCATGCTAATAAAAGCAACAAGAAAGTCAACAGTCGGAAAGGCATAATGTCTTGTTGGTCCAAGTCGAGATTCCCAATGTCCCTAGTTGGTTTTGGCCTGCCTTTTTCACCTCGACTAGGTCAGTTTCTGAATTTTCTAATACCCATTTTTCCCCAATGCCTTAGCGAGAGAGCCTCTTGTTTTTATCGGAAAACAGAATACAGCGGCCACACTTATTTTTGAGGGTTGAATGGGTTCGACTAACATTATTTATTTTTCAGCTTGTTTTCGTTTCATCTCTCGCCACCCCATTTCATAACATTGATATATTTTCATATACACAATTGTGCATATTCAAATTTTTATGTCATTGGATGTATTGTAGGTTCCCTGTGAACTTGTATATGTGAGATTGAATCATGAGGGATGAGTTTTTGTGGTGAATGAATAAATTGTAATGAATTGATGGGTTATGAATCTGATTAGCTAGGTATAGGATAGTTAGTCAACCAGCCTTAACCTATCTCCCCCTTTTTCGGCTTTCTGCCACAATTGCTCTATTCGGTCAGTAATAAATCGTAGATACGGTGTCTTGTGAAGTCTGTCCTGTAGGCATTTTCTTACTAAAATTGCTGTGGTTTCCGAGGCAGTGTTATTTTTGTTAACTATCGGCTCGTTCCCCACTCTCTATTATCCTTGCAGTTGGTTGGAGAGCAATCGGTTAGATGCTTCCTTTAATATCAACAAACTTTTTGCTTACATTACAACAAACCTCAAATGGTAATAGCGATATCAGGCGTTTCCTTGCAGAAAACATTCGGCATTCATTTACCAAGCAGGTTGAAGTTTATAAAATCTTTCCCTAAAGTTTTTCAAGGAAATAGGTTTCTCGAGTCCACTAAATCTTATCACACTTTTTACTACTGACGGAGATTTCCTTTCGAAACGTTTTACTTAAGGTAGTGTGGAAAGTCAGTATTGTAATTACGTCCTTATTTTCTTTTCGAGTTACATGTGTTATCCATTTTAGTTGATATTGTTGAAAGTCTTCAAATGATGTAGCTTCTGTATTTGGTAAAATTCGTTGTGATTCTGCAGCGCCAGTGTACAAGATACGACAAAGGAGAGTCCTCTTCAAGACCTACAGGATTCATTCGCTTGAATCCATATTCATTGAAAACTCAAATCCATTGAAATGGTTTGTTGTTATCCCGATTAAAATTAACGTAAATAGTAATTTGCAGAGGTCACGTCATTGGGTAGGGTGCATTCATTCTATTTTCATTTTGGCGATATTATGTACGGGTATTATGGTGCAGTGAAATGAGACGCTGTCCCTTCATCAAACTATTTCGGTTTCATCAAACGCACTCCATCAACTTCCGTAAATTTTCGGCTTCTTTGACGATACAATGCAAAAATGGAGCTGTTTCAAACAGTGGAGAATTACTTCTGGCCAATCACTCTTAAGTGCTGAACTGACTCCAACTGATTCATTGAAGATTCCGAATAATTTTCCAAACACAGATTTCAAATATATAAACTCCGCACTTTTCTTCAGAAACAGTGATCTAAACTTAGACTCTCGACAGATGCCTGCAAGCGCAGATAGTAACGAACTACGTTATTTTTATTTCCTTTATGAATACATTCTCTTTAAGTGCTATCTATTTTCGGAATGCAGGCAACTGCGGCTTTCCACAGCTTCCTTTTTTATCATATCTGTAAACTGTGCATTGCCATGACTCATTCTTGAGGAAAGATTGTGTAATGGTTTCTTGTCTCTTCCACGATCAGGAATTCAGATGTCGATCAGCGAGAATGGCTGCCAGTCAAAGATGGAGAGCCCAGTCTTCCCTGCTATTTGACCCATGACTAGAAACGGAAATTAATAAAAGGGTCTTAGGGTTGTGCAAACACTCGAACGGAATTTAAACACTATTTGCCGATTTCATTTTCCGCGCTATTAACTGTCAGGGGCAAACACACATAATTTCTATTTGGTCTTGTTCATAATTGCTAAAAAATTGTTTTTACACGAACACACGCACACACACACAGAGGGTGTAACAGCATTTTTTTTTTCTAAGCATTTCACCCCAAGCAAGGCGGAAATGCCGCTAGCACGCAACGGGTTACAGAGGGCAGAGTAAATAGGCGTCCCTGGGGAGAAGGTAAAGAGAAGGATGGGAATACGACCAAGGTATCAATTGCCCAAATTGTGTTACAGCATTATTGTCCATTCCATAACATATTAAATATGTAAAAAAAAAAAAACCTACTAAACTGAGTTTCTTTTTTCCATGTGTTCAGATAAGACGTTTAGCCATCTTGATACCATTTGTCATAAGAAAAACTGAAAAACCCTTTTGAATTTTTCACCTATAAAGAGAAAAGGTTAAGATCGTTTTGTGTCATCCCCTCTGTCTCCCCAAATGAGCAATGGTGTGAGTAAAAAATCATTCAGTCTTTCAGTAATGATACCAACATTCATACTCTGGCTTCAATCTTCAAAGTCTATTCAAGAACCATCAAGAGAACGGTGAATAAATTTTAAAATTTAGGGGACAGTGGAGAGAATAACTGGATCAGGAGGTCACAAGAGGGTGAGGGATCATCATTTCAACCTAGAACTAAAGAGATCGATTAGAATAGATCCAACTCCATCCATAAGACGTTTGGCACGTGAGAGAGGAATTTCACCTCTGACAGTCCAAAGAGCAAGGAGAAAAAGACTTGAAAATGAAATCATACATGAAACGTGTAACAATTTGTTTCTCTTCTTTGCTGTTACAAGGAGTTTTGGTCTCTCACTCAACTGTACCTTACACACAATCAAGGAGGTTTCAGTCTAGGGAGTTAGGTGGCCAGATGTAAAGGGTGATGTGGTCGCAGAAATTGTCTGACAGCCATGACAAGATTATTCTGTTTATGTGGCATTGCGCAGTTCTTTTGCCAGACATAGTCTTCCTGTAGCCACCATCTTGACCCAGAGCAGCACTACCTCCTCAAGGCACTTGATGAAGGCCTCCATGTTGAGACTGAGGCCCTGTAGGAAGATGAATAGACACAACGCTGCCATCACTTGTGATCACTCCAAACACCTTTGCAGACACCATTATGCTCATTCAACTCTTTTCAAACTCTCTGCATTGTCATCAGATTAACACCCAAACACTTTGAAATGTTTGTATAGGAGTTTCCGGCATGAATGTCAAACAGTACAACATGCCGTTTCCAAATTCCTGGTGGAGTGAAATTCGTCATTGTGCTCTTTTTTTCATAGACGGTTCCCAACTGACCCAACTATACTGTGCAGTCGACAAGATCAAAAACGGCGCACTTTCGCGAATTTAAATATATATAATTTCCCGAAAACCTATTCATTATATATATATATATATATATATATATATATATAATTAAAACTACAGAAATCAATCCCACAAATGAATAAATAGCTTTATCTTCTATTAAACTATTAAATAAGCAATACAAATTTT
>OZ010576.1:43438309-43455809 GCA_963932145.1 Acanthosepion lycidas
GCATCTCTAGAAACTTCCATCAAACTTCTTGTGATCTGCATCAAACATTAAAACCTTTGCGCTAGACACGCATGCGTTGATAACCCTGTCAGCAACAACCTTTTTCAGCTTTGGGACTTGTGTAAAAACGTAGAAACTTGAAGCATGCTAGTTGCAAATTCCAAGAGACTACTTTTTTTTTTTTTTTTTTAAATTTCGGGTCAAGATTGAGATAAGTCGCTAAAATTAGCACTCCGTGCAGTAGTCGCACATGGCTTAGACTGTCGCAGTGTGCCCGATCACCATTCCCACCTTTTCGTAAACAACCCTGGATATGCCTGCCGGTTGAGAAAGGTCACGACCCTTGTGTACTAAAAATAGCAACGACCTCCTTTCAAACTGACAAAAAACACAAAACTCAATTTTCGCCACTAAATAAAAATAAAAGACCTTTAATTTCGAACCGAAATTAATTTAAATACAGTCAACAAACACCGAACACACTTAGTTTTGACTGTAATTAATACGGCCTGAAATTAATTATATTCCTCACTCCTGCGGCGCTTTACTGACGTCCCACTACCTATTCCAGCACCCTGACGATCTGATCTAGTGCCCACTGACGTCCAGCGACCAGTTCCAGCGCCCGTTAACGTCCGGATACCGTTCCCGAACAAACGACCTCTGTCGCCTCACCATCCACCGTTCGCAAATAAAGACACGATTTCCATCGTCTACAACTGACCATCTGCGTTTGTCATCCTTCTATTGCCATCTCCTTGCCTTTGTGTCCACCTTTTTAATGTACGGTCGATTGGTACTCACACCTCTCGGCCCACTGCAACAAGACTATACGCTTAGCACTTACTCTCTTGGCGAATTAGGGAGTAAGTTTAACTTTTCCTTCATTCTTTACAAATGCTCTTAAGCACATTCCTTTAAATTTTCTCAACACGAAAAATTTTCCCAATATCTTTTAACCTTTTTTTTTTTTTTTTTTTTTTTTTTTTTTTTTTTTTTTTTTTTCAACCTCAACCAATTCAACACTATGATCCCTAACCTAATAAGAATCAATTGAATTTGAAAAAAAAATTCTAAATAATTCACAATAAATATAGTGAAAGAAGCGGAATAGCACTTGCATGAAGAAGAATGGTACCTAGAGAATTGGCAGGAGATACAATAAAATAACAATGACGGTACAATAAAAAAATAAGTAATGGTAAAGAGATCATTAACCAATTAAAAACGGAAATTGTAGAGTGCTGTCTTCACCTCCTAAACCCCAAACTGATTTTCATTCCTGAATTTGAATTCAATTGTAGCTGAAGATGAACAAGAGAGAAATTAACAAAGGAATATACAAACTTTGTACTTTATTAGGATAATACTACAACTATTCAGTTATGATGGAATTATTAACTTTGTGATGCCTCTTGAAGCTGTAAGAAACACACTTCCTTTTGACCCTAGAGATGTTCTGGAGTTTTACTGTCTAGAAGGGATGTCATTCCAATGACATGCATAAATACACCTTAAAGCTTACAATCGCATTTTAAGTCACGAGTTATACAAAATGGATATTAATAAAACACATTTGAGGTCTTCTATGTCACAAGCGACTAAACAACCTGTCTTTAATCAGCAATGAAATAGAATTCCTCACAGTTTGATGTAAAAAAAAAAAAAAAAAAAAAAAAAAAAAACAAATGAAGTGTTTTTTTTTTTTTTTTTTTTTTTTTTTTTTGACAAGAAATCTCACTTGGGGAAATGCATTTAAATGTTTGATTGCTATTTAATTTGAATAAAGTCCTTATTTTCACGTTTCATTTGTTTTTGCGTATTTAAAATGTTTACATTTCTCATTTTCTGCACTAAGCCCTAAAAGAGTTGGTCACTCGTATTACCAAACCTCTGCACTCCACTTATTTATTTATTTATTTATTTTTTTTTAAAGCAGTTTAATGGTCATACTAGTCTCACCATTATAAGGCAACACGATTACGACTTTTACAGCAATTAATCACAGTGTCATAAGTCTATTTACGTTGAAAATATTGATTTACCGATGTGGACAATCCAAAAGACCATCTTATTCTTATGGGCCTAATTGACGAGGTGGGAAGGCATTTATTTTTAATCAATTTTAGTCCCCTGTTCTGTTTATTAAGTTCACACTTTTGGACACTTTAAATGATTTTCCGACCTCCCTTTTTATAAAGACTTCCCGCTTATTGCATATTCAGAAAAATTCTGCCACCCCAGTTTTTTTTATGACATTCCCCACCTTTATAAGGTACCTTTTTAAAAAATAATTTGCTTCCGGTTCATAGTAATTTATAAATGTATTTTTTAATCCAACATTTGTTCTTATTGCATGAAACAGTATTTTTTTAGTGGGTACCAACGTTTGAGTTGGCATCCCTTTTTTATTTATTTTCTCAAACAGAGGAATTATCAGGAGGCACATTTTTCTTTAGTAAGACTTTTTGATCTAGGCTGGTTGATATTAATTCCGGTTAATACATTTTTATTAACAAGATTTTTTTTCTACAAAATAATGAAATGCCTATCAACATATTTATTTGGCAGTCTGAATTCGCACAGAAATGACCTTGCTGGCTGCTGACTTCGATTTAATTTAAGATTTAATTATGTTCTTTTTCTAGGAGACAATAAATAACAAAAAATAATAAGAACCCATGCTTGGTTGGTAATGAATGCCTATCGACTGGTAGGTAGATGGAAAGAGAGAGACAGGAACAAGTGCATCAAATTTGTAAATCTCCGGCGTCTGAGAGGAAAAGACGAGCAAATACGAATTTGTTGACATGTAGTAAGTTATGTTAGTGCTGTAAGTTATGAGTTGAGTACATTTTATAAAAACAAGAGTTCACAGGTTGCAGTTGCTATGACAATGGTCTGACGAGCAAGTTCGGTTATTGAAGTTCTTCAAGAGGTCAGTTCCTGAAAGTAGGATAGGCGTCACAAATCCAGTGTCCAAGCTGGCAAACCGGATGTCTGCTGGTTGGTTAGAGAAATACCAATTGATGATTTTTGGGCTGGTTTTCTTTTCTTTTTTTTTATTTTTTCTTTTTTGTCAGTTGATAGGAACACACAAATAAGAGGCTCGGCTCTGTGAATAACTATTGTCGATGGAATCAAGTTTGATTTTAATTTTTATATTCAATCGAATGTTTTTTTTTTGTTTTGTTTTTTTTTCTTGTGTGTGTTTTTGGTCCTTCGTTTTACATTTTGTTTGTCAAATATGGGAGAGGAAAAAGAATTCTAACAGGGAATTCAAGGGTGTATCAAAAACATCTTGATCTCTAGCTGATCGATGAGTCGTTAAGTTTTAAACAAACAAAAACATCTGCCACCATACAGGTGGTAATTTTGTTGTGTAATGTTCAATATATTTTAATATTCACCGTTGAATTTAATGCATTGAAAAGCAAGAAAACAGTTGAAAAATAATTGCTCTAAAATACGATTTTCCGCAGTAAACTAGAGATATATTGGCATGTCTTCTGTTTGGGGTGACTCTTCAAAGCGTTAGTGATCATGGATCTCCACAATTTCTAGTCCTTTGTCACTCTTAATAACTTCTTTCTTTTTGTCATCTGTCCCAAAACCTGCTCTGCCATCAATTTACAGGTAGATTTTGCGTTGCTTTCTTCTGTCTCAATCTGTCCTGTGAGTATCGATTTTTCCAATCTATCTTTCCTCAGATGCCTCAGAAATTTCAACTCTCTTCCTCATCAGTATAGTGTCCTCTTTTGTTATTGTCTCCTACAATTTCGTCATCGCTCATATTTTTGATCCATAGTATTCTCACCATACTTCTGTAGAACCACATGTCCGTTGCTTCAAGTCTCTTCTTCACCTGTGAAGACATTGTCCAGCATTCATTGCCATATAGGAGGACTGATATTACATAACAGTTCTGTACTCTTTTCTTTGTTTCTAACTATATTTTTCTGTTTCTTAATACTTTGCTTAGCTTCTGGAAGGCATGTTTCACTATCCCAATGCGCCTTCGAATTTCCGTGTCACAATTTCGGCCCTCTGCTAATTCACTTTACAGATATCTAAATTGTTGCACCTGTTTGATTTCAGTATCTCCAATCTGTAATTTGCATGTTGGGCTGTCCTTCTGCTAACAATCATGCATTTAGTCTTCTTGGAATGTTGTTGGGGTCTGTGTACCCTAATTTTTGTTTTTATCCGAGTGTCTGGATTCCAAATATTTAGCAACAATACATCTATTAAATGAAATATAAAAAGGTTATTTTCTGAAGGACAAGTAGAAGCAGAATGTCAGTTGAAATAGCATTTATATATTCTTCTTGGAAATGTACAATAACAATAAAATGCTCAATTTTCTTTGCCATGAAATTTGATTTATCCAGTAATTAATTCAAAGGGCACTGTGAAATGTGTGGATAAACTTTGCATTCAGAGACATTCGGCTGACTGTCAAAGTCCAGGACTTAGTCAGTGTCTTCAGGCTCATCCCCTATTGTGTGGGTGAGTGTGTGGAGATCTAACTGGCCTCCAAAATTGCTTTGAAACCTGAGAAGCAGTATACTTTTTATTTCTGTAAATGGATTCAAAATCTAATTTCACATAGAGGTGCAGTCTTTTTAAATACAAGAATTTCATTAGTTAGAACATAATTTCACCGTGGCTTACGAAAACCTTTTTGTCGAATTTGCGAGTGTGGTGAAAGTTTCTAAATGGGCCCCAAAATAACACTTAGTAGAGGTTTACAACTAGTCCAAGAATTTTGGAGTTATTTGTACTAGTAATTATGGCTTATCAAACAAACCTTTTAATGGGATTTTATTAGTTGAAAAATATCAGTCTTTCATGTGCCATGCATGATACACACTTAAACTATTATGTCTCTTTTTATTTCTCGCAGTAGGTTGCCATTTCTTTTTGCGATAGACCAATTGCCATCTAAGGTTATAGAACCTGGTCTGTCCTGAAATTTACCCATATCTGGGAGGAGAAAAGGATTCATAATTTTCCCAAGGGTATTAGCACATAAGTGGATGTAATAGATTCAACTGGAATTCGAACGCAGCTCTCTGATTCCTCAATCCAAGCTGCTATCCATCACTCCACAATGTCCCCATAACTGAAAATTAAACCTTTTTTTTTTTTTTTTTTTTTTATTTTTGTATGTAAAATTTTACTCAAACAAATTTTCTAGCGAGAATCAACTGTATTCAATTGCCTGTTAAAAACAAACAAAATGAAGCCTTCAGTTCTTTTGCACATACATGTTATTTTGAGAATTATTTCTTCATTATAGCATTTAAATCTGAAAAAAAAAAAAATGCCAGCATCAAATAACTCACATTGAGTCGAATGAAAAAAAATAATTTTCAGATAAAATTTCCCTGGCTGGAGTACGATCTTAAAATGTTTGCTTTTCATTACAGATACTTTTTTTCTATCTTTTAATGGCAAGTGTTTCCATATTGCTACATTCCATCACTGTTTTTTTATGTCAACCAGAACTTGTTCTGGGAAGTGTCTGTTTTAAATAATTTAGCCGTATGGTTAGGAAAGACCATTTTTCAAGAATAGTCATAAATTAACCAATCATTCTAGAAGATTTTTTTTTATCTCTGCAATAATGTTATCTTAATACTAATCTATTCTCACTACTTTCTTGGTGTTTCCCAAGAATCTTAGGTTTGCAGAGCTGTCATTTCTTTCTTTCTTCCTTACCTGAAGCTCTTTTAGTAAAGCTGCATATCGAATGATCTGCATCTAAGAAAATCCACAACCTCTTTAACAGAAACTACTTAAAATTTGTTTCAAAAGGAAAAAAAAAAAGAGCCGTGAAGCAAATGGTCTTGTTTTCATTATGAATATCTTTAATATCTCTATAGAACTGACTCGGGCAATTTTGTATAGCAACACAAAGGCAGCAAAAAAAAAAAAACTTACTTTATTCTTGTAATGTGCAATAAAAGAAAAATTAACTACAGTCTTAAAGGAATTTGAGTTCTCTTTGTACTCGTATCATATGCACAAAAATTCAGATTTTAAAATCTTTTTTTCACTGATAATCTTTATCATTTAATCTCTTATTTTATTAAAGAAAAAAATTATTAATCACATAATCTTATCAAAGAATATCCTCCAGAAGGAGTCAGTGACTTGATAGTTTATGGTCAGAAAAGAAAGAGCGCCATGACAAAATTTATATCCCCGATGTAGATTTAGGATTTTTATTCTGTGATAAAATATCTCTCTCGTCAATAATTTACACATGAGAAAAAAATGTATCTACTTTTAAATGATACTTTAGTATTGCTGTCGACAACATATTCTCATTTGGAATGAGATGCAAGATTTGAGGTGAAATAGCAGCAATAAATTTATATTCAAACACTTGAAATACGAAAAAACAAAGAAAGAATACATTAGCTAACAATCTGTCTGTAAATGAATTAAAAATTCTTTAAATAAAAGTGATTTGAAGATTTTTTTTTTCTTTTTTACATGGATTCCTAATCAGTGTGTATATTGTATATCATACAGTGTGTATCAATGTATATTCTACAGAGCATGAATGAATGCATACACAATAGGAGGCAGTAAAATTACAATGGTTTCCATTTTTGCCAAAACTTTATCATTGCTCACAAGTTAAATTGATGGCATCCTTAGAATCCTTCTGTAGAACCATATTTCAATTGTCTTCATCTGTGATGAGATATTTCAGCCTTCATTGCAATATTGGCAGACCAATAGGAATGCAATTCGTATAAGCAAAATATTGTTTTTAACATGTTTTAATTTTGTTAAAGCTTTATAATACTTGTATATTATAAATGTCTAAATCTTCAAATTACCTGTTTGTTCAGCATGAGATAATCAGTTTTTTCTGTTTTAATTTCTTGGATGAGGAATTCTTATTTAGAATTTTTATGTGCAGACTATTGTCCTCAGCAGCAGTCAAAACCTGACAGACAGCAGCAGCACTAATCAGCAAGCAGGTTAAGTTTAAAGCTCCAAGTTCACTACTGCAAACTGCCCTACAGGACAATAATCTAGTGGATTAAAGAATTAGTTCATGATTTTGATGACTTAGTAATTATGAGTTCAATCCCTGGGATGGGCAGTGTGTACTTTGACTTGGTGGAAACGGGCAAGTACAAAAAAAATAAGAACTAGATGTGAGCAGGAGAATAAAAACGGTCTCTCCCCCACCACCATAAGCTAAATAAAAGAATTCAGAATTCCCTGTAAGTTACCCAGATCAATATACACATGCTGAAGACAGGAGAGCATAACTGTGGAACCTTTTAGTTCAGGGCTGGCCAAATTTTTCAGAGCAAGGACCACATTAAAAAATTTACTATTTTATTTGGTGTGTGTGTGTGTGTGTGCGTGCGTGCGTGTGTATGTATATATATATATATATATATATATATATATATATATATATAAAATTATTTATTTAAAAATATGATTCCAATTGCGGGTTGGAATCATATTTTTAAATAAATAATTATATTTATGCTCTACTTTCGTATCAAGCAATATTTTTTAAAAATAATAACAAAAATACTAAGGAACTTTGGATTATTTACCAAACCAGTTTCTTTCCTATTTTCTTTCCTATTTTCACATATCTATATATATATATATATATATATATATATATATATATATATATATATATATATATATAAAAAGTATATTAACCCTTTTGATCAGCACTCTCCCTTGCATACATACACCTGTGAGAAGAAAACAAAATGCTCATAATATTATTTGGCTTTGTTTGGTAATTTTCTCTTTCAAATTTACTAATATTTAGTGGGCTGCATTAATTCTTTTGTCAGGCCGTAGCTTGCCCACCCCTGTTCTAGTTTAACCTTAATATATTTTTAAGTTGATCTTCATTGTAGTTCCTTGATGCAATGAAATGATCTTCAGGCTGGGGGGAAAATGTTATTCCATATGTGGCAGGCCATGGAGAATTAAGTTGTGAACTTCAACTGACTTGATTTTAATAACATTATTTAAAAAAAAAAAATTTTTGCAGCATTTAACATGCAACCCAAATAACTCATTTTCTATTCCTCAAACTTGTCTTTGAGTATTGAATGCAATTTCTAGCTGGTCTATATACATATATGCCTAATTGTTCAGGCCCTGAAGAAAACTCAGATGCCTTTTGTTCCACTAACTGCTGAATATTATCTTTTTTTTTTTAAAGAAAATACCGTCGTTTCAGCTTCTTCTGTAGCTGAAAAAATTTATTGTATTTGACGCCATATAAAACGCACTTTCCTTTTTTTTTTTACTAAAAATATCTTTTAAGATTCCCCTGCTTCTTATATGCCAAATGTAGGTTTAAAATTCACGAGTCAGCCACAATTAGCTACCTGACAACTCTTGGAAGCTTAGGTATAAACATGAAGAAACAATAGAACGTGGATGGCAATGTCTGATCACAACCTTACACTTATAGGAAGAATAAAAAGACCCAGCATTAGCAATGCTCTCAATGGAATAGAAGATGATGCATTATTTAACGACAATGATAGTAGTATTGAAAATGAATATCAGTTATGATAATGAAGACATTTTATGGATTAGATGAATAAAATTTTAATGGTAACTGTACTGTTTTGTTCAATTGTAATAATTGCTTGAGTTTTAATTTGCTTTCTTACTTTTGGATATAATAAGGTTTTTATAGGCTACTTCTTTTTCCTATTTTTCTTTTTTTTTTTTTTTTTGTTTAATTGTAATCATGGCTTGTTTAACCAAAATAATACCCCCTAAATATAGCTTAAGCTGTTTACTAATAATTTTACTAATAATTTTACTAATTGCTAATTTCTTCTTGATTTTTTCCCTGCTGACATTGGGGGTGCATCTTGTACACCCGGGCATCATATATTCCGTCAAATACGGTAGAGATTTCATAGTGAAATAGTTAAGATTTGTTCTCCTTTTTAAAAGTTTTTTTTCTTTTCTTTCCTCTTAATGAAATACATAAAATTAGGATCATCTTGTCATTGAGAATTGAGCTGTTATTTTTCAGGAAGCAAAATAATGATGCCAAAACATAATGCATGTTTAAATTCTGAAACTGAAGGGAAAAATTAGATTTAATTTTTTATTTATTTACTTAAAATGTATTGGCAAAGAATTAGCAGGAGAGGTACATATTTTTATCATCTGACCTCGATCTGGCAAATATTTGATCCAGAAATTTTATTCCCAAACATTTGTGTTTGCGTTAATTTGTTCCAAGTACAAATCCTTCAGGGAAACAAACTTCATTCACTTCAACCAATATTTAATCAGTTTATCCTATTGAAATTTACTAATTGTTGCTAGTTATATAAATGGATACCAATGTTTTCAGCTGTATGTAATCTAGTTTTTTTATATGTTTGGGTTTTATTACAATTCTAATCATTACTTTTTAAAACAATGAACATTGATGAAGAGTGAATATAGTTAAAACAATAGCAGTGTCAAGGGAAAAACTGTCCTTTTGACACTCCTGTTTTTTTTTGTTTTTTTGTTGTTTTTTTTTTTTTTTTTGTTTGTGGGTATGAAGGTCCAAGTTTGCCAAAAAAAAAAAAAAAAAAAAAAAATGAAGAAATGCCTACAAAAATATTACTTTCCTCAGCATCTAACTTTGTTGGGTCCCTGAAAGTGAAGATAAAATAATTGTTCCTTTTGACACACTATTTCTCAAATTCATACTAAGAATGCAGAAGTTCATTTAAAATTGTATTTTTTTTTTTCTCGCCAATCTGATAACTATTGTACGTCGAAGAAAACCTTTCTCTTGAATATTGCTTTTCCTTCACATTTCAAAAGCAGAATCAAATTCAAGAATATTTACATTTTTTTTTTCTTCCTCACTCATACTGGAAGTAGAATTCAGAACAAAACTTAATGTGAATCTGTTGGTTTTCTGTTTGCTTCACTGTTGGTGGAAGCGAAAAATTATTCTGGCAAAGAGAAAATATTAGGATTTAATCAATGTAAACATTAAGTAGACACAGCATCATTTTTTTTATTTTCATTTCTTTTTTTTTTTTTTTTTTTTTTTTTTTTGCTGCAGACTGTCAATTTTGTCTGGCTCTATTTTTACTTTTTTTTTTTTTTTTTTTTTTTTTTTTTTTTTTAATTAAATGTTAGAAAATTCTTTTCAACTTACCATCAGAGTTTGTTCCTGATGTTTTAGAGGCAGTTTTGATCAAACATTATTTATATACAAACGCAGTGTGAGTCAACTTGCTATAATTTATTTATTTATTTTTTTAATCTTAAAATATTAAAAAAGAAGCTGAATATTTATTCATTTTTAGATAAAAAAAAAAAAAAAGAAAGAAAAAAAACAATAAATCTAAAATTTGCAAAGCCCTCTCCCCACCCCCCAAAAATTCCCCTTTCTATTTAACTTATTTATAAAGACAATCTTCTCAACAAGATTGGAAGAAAATCGATAATTTACAAGGTTAAGATATACACTAAGTAAAAAAAAAAAAAAAAAACTTTGCAAAATCACCAGACATACTAAATTGGATAAAACTAAATTTTTTTTTTTTTTTTTTTTACTTTTTTTTACTTTTTACATTGAAATTATGGCTTTGTAAATTTTCCAAATAGAAATACAAGACACCTGTGATTATTTAGTAGTATATACAAATCTGAATTAAAATAATATTTTTTGCATCGTAAAAAGATACATACTAAAAATGTTGGTGAGATAGTCTTCTGATTTAAATAATTTGCAAAATTTTAATTAAAATTAAATATTAAAAGTACATTTAAGGTATCCAAAGAGTGGTCGGCAGACAATATATAGGGTTCTGTGTAATACTAAGCAAAATGTAAATTACTTTCATTAAAAAATTTCAAAATATTCTCATTTCTTTCTCTTCCATACTTTTAATAATCTGATTTGTCAATGAAAATATTCCTTACATTCTTCACCTCATGGACTTGAACTACAGAATCACAAAGAATTGTACCAAATAACAGAAATCACATCAACTTTCAACAATTAAATTGAGAGTACATATATAACTTGAAGAGAAAATAATAACATAAACCCAATGTTGATATTCCACATCACTACTTCAAATACTGTCAAATACTATATCCAGCAGCAAGGCCTCTGATGAAGAGGTTTTGAGGAACGTGGAATCACCTCTTAATTGCTGGTGTTCCCAGGTCCACCCTGACCTGGTGTGGTAGCACCTGTTAGGGTCCCAGCTATGGGTAAATAGTTACCCCCCCCTCCAAAATCAAGGGGTCAAAACTCTATGAAAGGTTAAAAATGGATTTTAATATCATAAATACTTCAAAAAAAAAAAAAATTATTACTAGCAATACATTTTTGAACAAAAAAATTTCCAGCTATACAGTTTAAAAAAAAAAAAAAAAAAAAAAAAGACAAATATTACTAGCTATACATTTAAAAAAAAAAATAAAAAAAGACAAATATTATCAGCAATACATATTTGAAAAAAAATATTACCAGAAACAGATTTTTGGAAAAAAATTTTACCAACAATAAAAATTTTGTCAACATTAAATAACCCATTGAGGTTGATATGCTGTAAAAGAAACCAAACTACTTCAAATAAAAGGTTAGGAGGGGAAACTCTCACCAATACTGAAAAGAGCTATAACAGTTACTGGACTTGAGAAACCTATTTTCCTGAAAAATTGTTCTTATAGAAAAAAATTTGTCGACTTCAGTCGATTGTAGCACTGGCTGTTCAGTCAATAAATGCTAAATGTTTCTATGTATAGCTGGCTACTCATATTCAAGGATACCCGTCTACTATGGTGGCTAGCCAATCCCTATTGGAGATGCTTGCTCAGGTGCATTTGTGTTTATTCAACACCCTCAAGCACATGAAAGTCTCTGCTAGCTCTCAGTATATGTGCAACTGTATGTTTCCATCTGTTACCTGCTACAGAACTTGCCTGTAAATTTTTCGATGCCACCTGAGATATATGCCATACATATGTAAATGTATGCCGGGTGACCTAACCAAGCTCCCCCAAAAAAAAAAGAGGAATATTAGGAGGAAAGTGAGAGGTTAAAGAGTTTCCTTTAACTACAATCTGGTTCTTCAGTTGAATGTAAGTGTCCTAATCTACTAAACCTGTTGATAATTCATTTAATCCACACTGTACATAAGATATTGTTAAAATGACTTTGTTGCTTTAATATTCAAAGAATTATCATTGATTCAATATCCTGAACAACCAGATGAAAATTAGTTTGCAGCAAGCATTAATTATTGTTTCATTAACATAATTCATTATCTTGCCTTTTGTTTCAAACAAAGAAGATTCTGGTTAACACAGAAATAGAATAGAAATTCACTATATTTATCACTGTCTAATTTGATGCAAGGTTTTAAACCATTTTGCATTATTTATTAGTTTCTTAAGTGATACTATATTTTAAGTGATTATGGCACTTAAACTTAAATGTTAAGTTGGCAGTAGTGCATTTTGATCATGATGATTAGTGATGAATGTGGTTAGTTTCAATTTGAATTTATTTTTTTTGTTTTTCTACTCCTCATTTTTCTCTTACCTTTCTCTTTTCATCGTCTTCCACCACCCACTTTTTTTTTTTTTTTAACTCTTCTTACCCTTCTCCCCTCACTTTCCTCTTCTTTTTCCCTCCGCTTTTTTTCACCCCCACATTCCTCTTCTTTCCCTCCTCCCCCCCGCTTTCCTCATCTTTTCCCTCCTCCCCCCGCTTTCCTCTTCTTCCTCCCCCCGCTTTCCTCTTCTTCCTCCCCCCGCTTTCCTCTTCTTCCTCCCCCCGCTTTCCTCTTCTTTCCCCCCCCGCTTTCCTCTTCTTTCCCCCCCCGCTTTCCTCTTCTTTCCCCCCCCGCTTTCCTCTTCTTTCCCCCCCGCTTTCCTCTTTTTTCCCCCCGCTTTCCTCTTTCCCCCCCCCCATGCTTTGCTCTTCTTTTCCCTCCTCCCGCTTTGCTCTTCTTTTCCCTCCTCCCGCTTTGCTCTTCTTTTCCCTCCTCCCGCTTTCCTCTTCTTTTCCCTCCTCCCCCCGCTTTCCTCTTCTTTTCCCTCCCCCCACCCCCGCTTTCCTCTTCTTTTCCCTCCCCCCACCCCCGCTTTCCTCTTCGTTTCCCTCCTCCCCACCGCTTTCCTCTTTGTTTCCCTCTTTCCTCTTTGTTTCCCTCCTCCTCCCCCCGCTTTCCTCTTTGTTTCCCTCCTCCTCCCCCCGCTTTCCTCTTTGTTTCCCTCCTCCTCCCCCCGCTTTCCTCTTTGTTTCCCTCCTCCTCCCCCCGCTTTCCTCTTTGTTTCCCTCCTCCTCCCCCCGCTTTCCTCTTTGTTTCCCTCCTCCTCCCCCCGCTTTCCTCTTTGTTTCCCTCCTCCTCCCCCCGCTTTCCTCTTTGTTTCCCTCCTCCTCCCCCCGCTTTCCTCTTTGTTTCCCTCCTCCTCCCCCCGCTTTCCTCTTCTTTTCCCTCCCCCCCCCGCTTTCTTCTTCTTTTCCCTCCCCCCCCCCCCGCTTTCTTCTTCTTTTCCCTCCCCCCCCCCGCTTTCTTCTTCTTTTCCCTCCCCCCCCCGCTTTCTTCTTCTTTTCCCTCCACATTCATTTTACTCTTCTTTTGACCCTGTACCTGTGAAAAATTATGCAATTATTGACATATGGGCCAAAACTTCTGACATATATATATACACACACTATATATATATATATATATATATATATATATATATATATATATATATATTTATTATTATTATTATTATAAGATATTATAACAAAAATTGTGTTGTGATTTCAACATTTTTGTTATCTTATAATAAAACATTAATAATATATTTTGTATTGAGCACATTTTTAAAAATAAATGCTATGAACAGTGAAATTTTACTCCATCTGTTCTTTCTTTCATTTGGAGATATATAGTGGCAAAGGGTACCTGATGGCCAAACATGCAGTCCATGATCATAAATGATTACAGGAGAAATCTGAGATTAAAGTCAATTCTTCATTTCTTTTTGACAAATTCACCAACCACTTGATTGTAAAATGTATTGACACCATGTTCTCTCTTCATCTTCTTCAAAAAGAAGATGCAGCAAATTACACTGCTATTTTTTCTTTGTTTTCTTGCTCACTCAACCATAACACATCAACTTTTTTTCACTACATGACTCTACTAATGTCAATTGTTTCACAAATTATCCTTTGAAATTAAAAAAAAAAAAAAAAATAATGGAAAAAAATTGGGGATTTAAAAAAAAAAAAAAAAAAAAAAATGATCACCTGTGTAAGTAAGATACCTGTATGAATTTCTAGGATGAGTAGTTATCACTATTTACACTCTGACTATTCTCTCTCTTTGTTGTTTTTATAAAGATGCTGATAATAGTTAGCATGTAAATAAGTCCTGATGCTAGAAATTCAGACCAAAATAATTGAATTGGTACAGACTTAATGTGATACACTAATGAAGGTTGGAAGGCCCAATGACTTTGTGATAACAGCAACAAAGATGGCGTTGCATTCTGTGTTACCTCCGACTCCCCACACTACTATATAAAATGGTAACGAAAAGGATCATTTCTTTTTTATTAAGGGAGAGTGGTGGCAGCTTGGATTCTGAGAGTAGGTGGGAGGAATGACACCACAAAACACATGTCACATGTTGACTTAGCATCCCCACCATGGCTGGTCTTAGCCAGTCATTGACCTGGGTGTGGCAGGCATATCTACACTTCATAATTCTTTTGATCCTCTGTTGAATTAATGCCATTTTGGACATGTATCCAAAACCCAAAGAAAGGCAATAGATCACTGTCAGAATACCATGCCCTGGTTTTTGCATTCTGTAACAATGGGGACAAGAGTCTGTGTGCAAATAAAGCAATAGACATTATCAATACATTTATTATTTACACTGGAAAATATCTTAGGCTTGTGTTACATATATAGAACCTTTTTTCCACTGATATATATAATATTAGTCATTTAAAGAATAAATCAAAGATAATGTAATTAATGGTGAATTCACTTCACTAACAGATTAAGAAGGCATTAACTTACTGACCACTTGCTGAACAACATGATCCTTGTTTTTTTATTAATGGCACTATGGATAAGATGTTTGGTCCATATAACTTGCAAGTGCTTTCAATGCATAGAAACACCATCTTCATGTGTAGATATTGTTTATCTGCATTATTTCTATTTTTTTACACCCACACAGACATTATTTATTTATATATATATATATATATATATATATATATATTGAAAGGAAGTTCAATGTATGCATTTGATAGATTTGTGTAGGTTATTCTATGGAAAAGACCATTCCCACCATATATCACTATATTTGGTTTGGGTGTAATGATTGCCTTGTGTAATGATTAAAAGAAAATGCAGTGTGTTAAATACAAAGTACATCATTATATTAAACAAAATAATACAGAAGGATAAGGTGAAAGTTGAAGTCTTAAGAATTCAAGTGTAAAAGTCCTGATGTATAAGAGGATAGCCACAAATAAACTCCAGGAGAAAAGTAAATATATATGTATATATCTGAAGGTAGTAACAATCTTCTTGACAATGTGGGTGAAATAAATTATGTATGATTTTAAATATGGAAGGACTGTGTAGATATCTCAGGTTTCCAGCTGGTTATGCATTTCAGCCTTGCTCAAGTTATAATGACCACAGCATTGGAGAATGGTCAAAATTAATTCATTGATTCTGGTTTAAGTTGATTTTCAATCATGTTACAGGCATATCCAGAGATCCACTTCAAAAGTGCCACTCTGCTTCTGATTGGTTCATGATATAATATCCTGTTTTTTTTTGTTTTTTTTTTTGTTTTTGTTTTTGTTTTTTTTTTTGTTTTTTTTTTTGTTTTTTAAGCTTTCTGATTGGTTGGTAGGCTGGCTATTCTGAATATGCATCTGTTTTTAGAGATGATGAAATTTTAGCCTTTTTCTTATTTATTTTTCTGTCACTAAATTCTTCAACTGGTAGCCATGTTATTTAAGTTTCCCTTCCCTTTCAGGTTTTTCTTTTTATAGAAAAAAAACAATTAACAGAAAATGTTGCTTTTAATCAGCTTAGCAATGTAATAACTTAACAACAAGCATTTATTTGTTGAAATAAATTAGACTATCATTACTTGAGAAAAACATGAAATGTCTTTGACATTTATAGCTTTATCACCAGTGTCACCTGATACCAACCACAGGTAATTTATTGCCTTGTAAAGTAAATGATCAATTCATACTTTAAATTGGTCCTTATGTTCAAAGCAAAAAAAAAAAAAAAAAAATGCTAGATAGTAAAACGGTAATTTAATAAGATTAAATATGCATTGGATATATCTCTCAAAGCTATAGAGGATATTAATCCTATTAATATATTAAAAAAAAAAAAAAAAAAAAAGAATCATCTAAAAAAAAAAATATTAATTTGAATAAGCTCTTTTGAAATCAGCTTAATTTATTGAACTTAAATATATATCAAACTGAATAAAGTTTTTGGATAAAAGGTTATTACTAAAATATCTTGCTGTTCATTTTCCTTCCATATGATTTAAGGAAAAAAAAATTGTTTTTTTTATTTTTATTTATTTATTTATTTATTTTTTTTAAAATTTTGGCCTGCTTAAAGTTTCCATGTCTCTTGTAGAAGATTATTCCAAATTTGGTTCAAAGAAATAAATGCCAGACATTGAATTGGGTTTAAATATACTTAATTCTTTATAAGACCCTCAAGACTGGTACTACAAACTAACCAAAAAATTTACCAAATGACAAATACCATATCATTTGAAGACTTCCAACTTCAACGCCACCAAAAGTGGATAGCATCTGTAGTGAGAAGGGAAGACAATGATATAAGGGAATTTTTCATACAACTTAAAACAAAAGGTTTGTAAGAAAACTCTCACCGGGACTAGAAATAAATTTGAAGCCTAATTTCCTGGGTTGGTGGGGACTGTTTTAAGAAAAAAAGATTTTATAAATTTCAACCAACACTAATTATTTGGCCAATGAATGTGAAAGGTTTCCTGCATATAAACAGTTAATTTCAACATCACCGAGGGACAGAATGCTCAACCACTAATTCCCTGAGTCATGCAGTGTGTACTTTATAGAGTGGAAATGGGTGAGCAATAACTACACAGTACTAAAAATTAGAACTAGATGATGCCCCGAGAACAGTCATTCACATAGATTAAATAAAGGGTTCAGTTCAATGTTCCACAATTACCCTGATTGATATACATGTGAGGAAGGCCGGAGAGCATACCAGCCAAAATGTTCTGATAACAATAAAGATGAGAGAAATAGTCCAAATATAGTGTAAATAATAGGTTGTAGGACAACTCAACAGTGAGTGAGTTCCAGGATAACTTAGAACTGTGAAAACTCTGCAAAAGAAAAACATAATTTTATTCAGTTATAAAAAAAAGGTAATTTATTAAGCATT
>OZ010576.1:43460809-43483309 GCA_963932145.1 Acanthosepion lycidas
GGTCAGTTGGGCACCATCTGTGAGAAAAAGAACACCATGACACAATTTACTCTGCCAGAAATTTGGAAATAGCATGCTGTTCTGCTTGGCATTCATACTAGATGCTCCAATACAAACATTTCAGAATCTTTGGGTTCCAATCTGAGGACAATGCAGAGGATTCAGAAAGAGTTGGATGAGTCTAATGGTGATTATGAAAGTATCTGGAATGATCACTAGTGATAGTGACATTATCCTCCATTCATCTTCCCACAGGGAAGGCCTTCATCAAGTGCCTTGAGGAGGTAATGCTGCCCTGGGTCAAGGGGAGTCTACTGGAAGAACACATGTTTGACAATAGGACACTGTAGCATGCCACACAAGCAGGAGAACCTAATCATGGCTGTCAGACAATGTCTGCAACTACATCACCCCTTACATCTGGCCATCTAACTCCACCCCCAGACTGCTGATTATGTGTAGAGCACAGTTGAATGAGATACCAACAAAACTCCTTGTAACCCCAAAGATGAACTGAAGGTAAGAATTGTGGCAGCATTCACCAACTTAAACAAGGAGACCATCCAGAAGAGATGCAGGAGATTCGAAAGTAATCTGGGGGCCATGGTTATAGCCAATGGCAATTTTATTGAATAAATGTACTCTTTAGTATTTCAAAATATTTTTGTGTAATTTTAGTAAATACATCTTTTCAAATGAAATGTCAGTGTTAGTTTCGTTTTGTGTAATTTAGAATACAATTTGTTAGTCGCATCCTGTATTTGATTTCTTCTGCCTAATAGTCCCTGGTGGATGTGTGGGTGGTGTAATAGATAGCAGCTTTAAATGAGAATTCAAAGAGCTGAGTTAAAATTCCAGTCAGGATAGCTAGATTCACTTATGTAAAAATAAAATCCATCTCTTCCCCCAGCTATGGGTTAAATAGTAGGACGTGTATCTGGAAAAAATAATCATTCTCAAAAAATTGTTAATGCAATATTCACTTGCAACAATAAAGAATTATTCTTACAATCCTAAAAATGTTTTCCTTTTAAAGAACCCACAAACGGTTGATAAACTGTAAAAATCAAATCAATCCTCATAGAAGAATGCGACTCCTTTTTATACTGCTCCTGTTAATAACATTGGTAATCATGGTGTTCCAATCTGTAGTAAACCACCCTCATTCTTTTCATTTTCCATAGCTGATTATTAAGTTCCACTTGAGCAGTTTTTCTCAAAAAACTACTGCTCTGTTGAACACGCTCTCCTCCATTTATCCCATAAACTGTATTTCTTGCTCTGTAACACTCTATCTTGACTGGCTCCCAGGTCTTGTGCTTGATGAACATAATTGTTAAAAAAAACAAAAATTAAGGTTTATCCACTTACTATTCCTCCCACTCCATAGATTTCTTGCTGCTTCTCTCTCTCCCTCCCTCTTATCTTTGAAATTCCCTGAAGTTTATACAGATTGCCATACATCTTGTTGTGATATACTTATAATTCTTTTGTATTCATTCATTTAATACCTTCCACTTATCTGCATAGGAACTGTTGTGTGATTCCGCGTTGGTTCACGTCACGTGATCTTGTGTTTATAAATAATGGTGGGGCGCCTCTTTCTTTCTCTCTGGCGTCCATTCGTCCATATCTTCTATGTAACTGGTAACTATGTATGCCTTTTTTTTTTATGTTGAATAAAACCTTAATATTCAATTTTCTAAAAAGGTCTCTTTTCATTACACACCTGATGAAGGCTGGAGGGTACAAAGTCCAAAACTTTACTATAACAACAACAAAGAGGATGACAAAGTAATAATCAGCATTTAAATAATGTAAATAACTATTTTTTTTTTTTTTTGCTTCTGAGAACAATTTCCTAGGTTTTGATATTTTGATAAGTTTCTGGAAGACGTCTTTTGCTATTAATATTTGCCAATAGATTTGTTACATTTTTCATTGACTGTTATTTCACTATCGTTTCTTTGTTGTTTATAATGATTACTTTGTTTTTTTTTTTGTTTTTTTAGAAGGCGGCGGCTTTTGGTTTAATTCAAAATCATTTCTTCTTTCCAATATCTGAATGAAGACATTAACAAATCAAGTGTTTATAACCTTGTCATAGACATTTATATAAATACTTCTTTAGTCAAGATTTCTATATATGGTTTACCTTCATGGTGTGGGTGATCATTGCTCTCCGCAACTTCCATTCCTTTGTAGCTCCTATTGGGTTGTCATTTTGCAATTTCCCTTAAACCCTGTTCTGGCAACCTTTTACACAACCTTGTCAGGTATATGATTCATTGCTTTCCTCCATCCCTCTTGCTTTCAATATATCCTGTGAGTGTCAAATTCTTTAAGGCCTTTTTATGTTTCCTAGAAATTTCAACTCTTTCTGAATTGAAGTATGAGTGCCCATTTTGTTTCCATTTTTCCCTAAAATTTCCATTGCTCACATGTTCAGTTCATTTGTATTCTCAGTATCCTTCTGTAGAACCACATTTCCATTATCTTATATCTCCTCATCTGTGAGGAAATTGCCCAGCATTCACTGCCTTATAGGAAGAACAATATTATGTAAGAGTTTAATATGCTTTTTTTTGTTTCTAATTTTTCCTGTTCCTTAAGATTTTGCTATTTCATTGTGTTTTTAGAATTTTTCATACATTCCATCCTCTGTTAAAACACTTCCTAAATACTTAACTTTTTGTACTTTTTAGTAATGAAACTAGCAGCATGGCCCGGCGTTGCCCGTGCTTGATTGAAAAATCTTAAGACTCGTACAGTAATCGCTATCACTTGACTTAAAATATTTTTGCCCTTCCTTGCCTTTAAAGGAGTGCCCTTTGCCATGCTGATGTTGCTATATGCCTTACTTCTTGCCTATCTCACACTGTGAACTTTTTCTAAGCTCTATACTAAACATTAAATCTGTTACGAAAAAGAACTAAACAAAATGAACACAAAACGATCAGCTTTAAAAAAGGACTCGTAACTGGAAAAAACGAATGAAAAAAGAATGTTAACAACAAATACTTTTCACACCCGACCCAGTTCTGCAGAATCAGAATCAACGTTGAGTTTAAGCAAGTGAATGAGACAGATTGAAGGCATGAGAGACAGGAAAATGTATAAGCTACCCAGTGAGCATGGATGGCAGAATAAGGTTTAGGAGAGCTAGCAAAAAGATAAAATTTATTAATAGCTACAAAAAGAAAATTGTGGAGAGCCATGATTGCTCACATTTGATGGGACATGGCACATAAATTTTTCATGTTCAATTTGAATTACTTCTTCTTGTTACTCCATAGATCATCATTCCATAAATTTTAGCAGAAGAGCTTGTAATTCAAATATAATCATCTAATGATGTTTTAAAATAGAACTTTATACATATGTGGCTAAATAACTTTGTTGGAAAGGCTTTTTGGTTAGACCAAGACTTTTCAGCACCCTATATATATATATATATATATATATATATATATATATAGCAACTTTGGTTCTCAAATGTCACACAAATCAGTTTTCAAACAGAAAATTCAAGATGAAAATGCCTTGATTATCAAATTTCAGTTTTCATACAACATTGCTGAAACGAGTTAACTCAAACGGAATAATTTGTGAGTTGATCACCATGTTGTATACATTTTTGTGTTGTGGCATGCTTTTCTTTTCCAACCTTATTTTACTGTGACTTTTTTTTCTGTATATTGATTCCTGTTGGAAAAATAGCTTCGGTTTACGAATGGCCTTCAGGAACAAATTAAATTTGTGAACCAAGTTTCCACTATATATATATATATATATATATATATATATATTTTAAGACATTTTTTATGTTTATACATTCTTTTTATAGATACAAATATTTAATTAAAGGCTCTGTTTATGATAAACAGTATTAACATTTACCAGCCTTGAATGTCTGAGAAATTTTCATAGAAATATGCGTCCTCCGACAGAAATCAAACCTGTATCCTATACGGAACACGCATATAGCCTGACACAGAGGAGCGTTTGGTTAGCAAGGTCGATTTTACTGTATTTAAACACAATTCTCCATGATTTTTCTTTCATACATTCATATCAGGCTGGTAAATGTTAATACTGTTTATTATAAACAGAGCCTTTAATTAAATATTTGTATCTATAAAAAGAATGTATAAACATAAAAAATGTCTTAAAAAATAATTGTTGGACTCTGTCCATTTCATATATATATATATATATATATATATATATATAATTCAGTGTTTATACATAGTTTACTATGTTTAAATGATACACTTCACTAGTTGAAAGCACTGTATACATTTTATAATTTGTGAATATTTTATTGCACCATAATTTACTGACAGTAAATAATAAATATAGAAAATAATTTTTTCTTTTACTTTTGTTTGTATTTTTGTTGCTTTTTCTCATAACTCGTAGCCAATCATTCATAAACCTTAGTAGCATGGACTGATAATAAATGATGGTCCTCCAATTTTAAAACGTAACCTTTTTCCTCAGAAGCCTGTCTCAAACAGCTGCTAATTTTAATCAATTCATTCCAAGCAACACAATAATGCCAGTAATATGCAAAGGGTTACTGGGTGTAAAAGAGAATAAAAAGGACTTGAGAAGGAACCAGAAACAAGGAATGGACTTCTATTCCAGTTAAGACTTGGGGAGGTGTGGGAACTGGACAATTAGTTAACCTATCTACTCCTGTTGAGAAAAAAATGAATAATAAATAAAATTACAGAATTTAGGGAACTGATTATGCTACCAAGACCATGAAATTTTAATAATTCATATCTATCCATTTAATTTTGCATTCTTGGTTTTCTCAAGAGTTCTTGACATTCAGTTGTCTTTGCATATAATTGGACAGTGCCTCCTTTAGCCACAAAGCAAAAAACTGAAATTCTTTTCTGTTTATTTCAAGTTGATGAATTCGCTAAAGACCAATAATATCAAGAAATCCCCTTCCCGATAAAATGAAGATCATGAGATTCTGACCCAGATTTCATGGTCAGAAAGTGAACTTTCTGAGTACTTGGCCACACAAATTAGAATAAATTCAAAATATAATACAAATATATATGGACCACTTTTACCTGCTTGTGATCTAAGATTTATTTTTGATTAGATTCTCTTCTTAATTAGAAGACAATCCCAGCTTCCCACAAGTTGATGCTTAGGCTGGAAGAGATGGATGCAGTCATGAAATCAACACTTCGAATTTTTTTGTTTTTTCATATCAGTATAGAATAAATATTCCAGATCACAAATATAATTTTTTTTTTTATTTTATTTATTCACTTTTTATGAAATTTTATAAAAGTTAATAGGGGGTTCATTTTTCTATTCAGTTCACTTTAAATTGATCACCCCACAGCAATGGTTCCCAAACATATTTTTTTTTTCTGGGTCGCATTTTTAGAATGAAAATTTGCTTGTGCCCCACCAAATTTTATGTGATAAAAAAAAGTACATTTGAAAATAAAAAAAAAATTGATTTTAAAGGGAGATAATCAAAGATTCAAAGCCAAAATATTATCATTGATAACTCTCTCCTCCAATTGTGGACTTGAGTTATTATATTCTTAATACTTGATATTATGCAAAAATATCACAATGAAAAATCGGTTTATAATTATTTATAACTATTTATTAATACTAGGACTCAAGCATGCAATTACAAGTAATCCATAATAATATTTTAAATTATAAAATCATATTTTTGGCATAAGAATTTTTTGAAGCTGTTTCTGAATCTTTCTTTCAATCATTTCATCTCACCTCTTCCACCACACTGATGCACCCTGCACTGTTTGGCACCCTGCACTGCTTTGGGAACCCCTGCACTGTTTGGGAACCCCTGCCCTAAAGAAAACAAAACAAAAGATGCTCATACCACATGATTTCTTAAAATTTAAAAAAAAATTTATTTATTTTATTTATTTATTTTTTTGTTGTAATCTGGAATCCTTTTTACATTAAGCACCACAGATTATGATATTATGAGAGTTAAAAAAACAAAAACAAAAAACAATTCACATAATCTGACCATATTTTGTTTATTTTCTGTAGGGTGGCTCAGTTTGTAAATATTAGGTTGGTGCAAAAATAATGACGTAATAATTTTTTGACGTTAAAAAATACGTCAAAAAACGACATTATTACGTCATTATTTTTGCACCAACCTAATAATTTACATAGATAATGAACCCTTTTTTTCATAATAGTTTTGATTTTCCCCGATATGGATTGCTTAATCTATAGTCACATAAAAGCAAATTTGGAAAAAAAAAAAGATTTTCTGGTTGCAGTGTTTATTGCATAAATCCACCAAGAGATGTAAATCCCACTAATGCCCTGTGAACTTACAGGGCATTAGTGATGACTCTTGAGGGCGATGCAAACTGAAGAGCAGATAGCTATATGCCTGCAGTTACATCTAGTATTAGTAGTAATGTTATTAAAATTTTGTAGCTTAGTAAATTGCTTATTATTTGTATTTGTTTTAATATTTTTGATGGCATTCCTCGGTTGTAATTTCATGAATGTTAATAAGCCAACTGAATTCTGTTCAATTCTTTATTTCTGATTTGCACAGCTTCTGAAAAAATCATGAAGTGAACATCTGAGAATTAATTAAGCAACTGAAACGAAAATGAAATTGTAGTAATGAATTTCTAAATAATTCCTGAAGAGAAAGGACTATCAATTTTAAGAAGACAGAATGCATAATCCTTAGCAAGAAGGACAACCAATGATGTTTGATTTAGATGTTTTCATTTTGTAGCTCAAATTTACAGCAATTTAAACATTTATTTAATGCCGACAAAATTTTTATTGCTGGTAATGTTTTTCTTCAAAAATCTATTTCTGGAAATATTTTTCCTTGAAGAAATCTATAGCGGGTCATATTTTTTTCAAAGAATGTATAACCGTTTCTTTTGCTGGTACATTTTTTTTTTTTTTTTTTTTTTTTTATTACAAAATATTTCTGGTATTAAAACCTATTTTACACAAGTTGGGGTGTTAACTATTTGACCATAGCTGGGACCCTAACAGGGGCTACCACCACACGTCAGGATGGACCTGGGAACACCAGCAGTTAAGAGGTGGTGACATGCTCCTCAATACCTCCTGATCAGAGGCCTTGTTGCTGGACGTAGTTCATCGTCATACCCAGGATGTGGATGTAGTTTATCGTCATACTGATGAAAGATGCCTTCCAAAAATTAAACAATGTGCTATCGATTATACTGACTATAACCATGTCAGGGAAAAAATTTATAAAACAGTAAGAGATTAGTGAGCTTTTCAGATAAACCAACTCAAATAACATTTTTAACTTAATAAAATGGGTGAGTCTTTAAACAAAGACATAATCTCTCTCGATCAAAAACAAAAAAAAAAATTCTTAGAACACCTTTAACTAAAAACTACAGATTTTCTTACAAATCACAAGTATACATTGCTCGCCCAGATGCTAAGAAAGTTGGTTCACATTGTTGTACAAGACAGTTTCTCTCCCCAGAATCTATCTTTGAGTCTACCATTCACCCATGCTTAGAATATTTCTGCCACCTATGGTCTGGTACCCACTGCTATTTAACTTGAGAAAAATCTGCAATATTATTGATCCTGATCTGTTGACTTAGCTTCAGTTACTTTCCCATCACTGTAAGATTACCTCCCTCCGCCTTTTCTATAAATACTTTCATTATTTGGATGAGCTCTTTGCTATGCTAGCTAGATTTCTTGAATTTAAGTGCAGTACTAGACTGGCATCAAGATCTGATCAATTTACAGTTGAGCTGGCCAAATGTAACCATGAGTTCTACGCTAACAGTTTCTTTTCTTGCACTTCTTGCTTATGGAACTCCCTTCTAGCTCCTTACTTTCCAGTCAACTTTAGTCTGCAAAAAATTAAATGCAATGTGAATCGCTATTTATTCACTCCTGATTACATGTTTCTCCTCCTGCTCATTACGAATGTTTCTATTTCTAATTCTTCCACACCTTTTGTGTCAGTAATTTTGCTGAGTTGCATGGGGTGATACTAATTTTTAAAAAAAATACTAAATAAATTATTTGGAACTAAAATGAACTACAGAGATTGATGTGCCATTAACCAAGAAGAAATTAAAAACCTAAACAAGACAGCAAGAAAATTTTATTGGAAGCAAAGAGTGCTGAACTGCTATATGATATTAATCTTTGTACGACAGCGAATGCTGGATAATTTTCTCTTAGAAGGCAACAGATGTCTTTCTACAGAAAGATGCCAAAAATACCAAACACGGAATATCAGAGCAACATGGAATATTTAAGGAAAATGGTAAAGAAATGTATGCTTGCATTTAAAACTGGAAAGAGCAAGTTAAAATTTCTGGAACACATAATGAGGAAAGGCAGCTTGGAGAATTTGATACTCATGGCATATTCTGAAGGCAAAAGCAGAAACATCAAGTAATCTAACAAAATTGTTTAAAATGATGGTAGAATTGGAATTGAGAGAGATCGTAAAGGAATAAACATTGCTTATTACTGCAAAGGATAAGAACTTGTGGAGAGTTGTGATCGCCCACCTCCTAAAGAGACACACCACATAAAATAATTTGAGTGTTTGAACTGTGGCCAGAACAGAAATTCAGCTTTGTCAAAGCAAGAAAGAAGTAGTTAAATGTCAGAAGCTTTCTTTGTTAAATTTCTTGTTCAATTGCCCTCAAAAAAATTGGTGTTGACCTATACACAAAGCATCACAAAAATTAATAAATTCTTGACCTCAAAATGAACAGATCACACCCAACAATTATCGTTTTATAAAAAGTAAAACTACTTGATGTTGAAATCATTTTATCAAAACTTGGCAGTTTATACATTAATTAATAGATAATTTGAGAAAAGGCTATATTTTCCTCCTATCATGGTGACTAAATAGGAAACTTAAACTTAGAGACAAGTGAAATTTCTGGTATGCATTATGAGGAGAATTTGAGAATTTACACACACAAGATATATTGAGGGAAAACAGTGAATAACTATGCAAATTAGTTTGTGTTACTGAATGGCATTGAGGATAAACAACCACAAGATATAGGAAGTTGTGAAAAGCAGTCATCCCCGTCCTGAAAGGATATGGCTCATAAAAGGAAGTTAAAAAGAAGTTTGAAAAATAATTTTTTACAAAGAAAATGTAGTGAAGATATTTTTAACCGTATTTTGGTAAACCAATTTTTTTTTATTGGTGCAAAAATAATGTCGTTTTCTCACACAGTAACACATGTGAGAAAACGACATTATTTTTGCACCAACCTAATAATTTCTATCCACTTCGGTTGTGTATTTTGCCTCTTTCAGTCTGTTGTGTAATTCAAATTATCTTCCATCTTAATTTTGTATACTTACCAGTTCTTTCTTTCCTTTCATTGACGTTTGCTTTTCATCACAATATCTTCTGTCTTTCTGATATATTAATTTTCTTTAGCTTTTTTTTTTCACTTTATTTGCATTGTCATTTTCCTCTTTTTCATTTCCGTCTTCTTCTCTTTATCGCACACAAATTATTGCTTAATGAACGCAGACATTTACAAATCTAACATTTTAGTACAAAATCAAATAAAAGAAATTGTAAACGTTGTTGCACCCATTTTCCTAAAAGGGTCAGCCTGCATACCTACAATGTCAAAATGAAAAAAAAAACCTTTTATACACACTTCATCTGGTGGTTGGGAAGTGCTCAACCACGACAACAAGGTATGCTCAAATCATGCCTTGATTTGACTGAAACTGAAAGGTGAAAAGCAAGCACAAGATGTTATAGTCACAATTACCATATTTTCTGGCTTACAAGACACACTTTTTTTCTTAAAAATACCCTGAAAAATATGTGTGTGTCTTCCAAGATGAATGTAAGGCAATGCCCAGATTCAAGTAAGCTTGGGTAGTTACTTAATTGGCTTGACTGACAGGGACGGGGATTTGTATGTCGAGTCATTACACTATATTTATCTATCTAATTCAGCCTTTTATATGATATAACCTCAGTACTTAGCTGTTACAAGTATTTTTATTCTATAAACCATCCTGGAGCCGAACCACAAGCTTAAATATTCTCCATTTACTAACAATGGTGGGAGCCTTTCTGCTCTTGACTTGTATATCATTGCCATACTAACAAAATTGGACGGGTGATTAATGTAAACAATATATGGCACCAGTATGTGAGGGACGTATGGTGAATGTATTGTTGTATGAGAATGATTTTTTTTTTTTTTAATTTCTTTCCAATATTAGGGGTGCATATTCCAAGCCTGAATATACAATAATATAGCACAGGAAAATCTACTAATTGTTTAAATTTAAAACTGCAATTGATATTTTTACATTTTTTTTTTTTTTTTGTTTTGCATTTAAAGGAATGTGTTGGTGGCTTTTCTGCACATGTATCTTCTGGTAGTAAAGTTTTTCTTTGACACAGAAGTGTCTCAAACGAAGGATATTCATACAATTCATAAATGTCGTTATTTAAAGTATAAAAGAGAAAAGGAAGAGCAAGCATATCGGCTTAGAGAAGTTGGCATGTAGCTTTAGTTCCCACTTTTACTATCCACTTTCCTAATCTATTTGAGGCAAAGGAAACTTTGACTCACGGCCAAACAGAAGTAGCAGATTTTATTATGCTGTCTATCTAAGGGAGGGTTTGCATATGTTGAAAATCAGAATTTAAAAATCTTTCTTTTTTTTTTTTTTTTTTTTCTTTCTTTCTTTCTTTTTAACCTGGGTTGAAATAAGAGCCAGAGTTTTGAATGTTTCTATTCAAGACTACCAAGCCTTTCCCACTGGGGGTTAATAGTATAATACAATCTTTTTTGACCTTCTAACAGGAAGTATATAAGAGTCCTTGAAGAATTTGCAATAACTTCTGTTATAAAAATTTCTATTTAATACTTTAATACTTTTCTATTCAACAACTGTTTGACACTGTTTATTATTAATCAAGTAAGATCTAACATTGTTACTTATTTATTTTTTTACTGCAATGAACATTGATCGATGCACTGGTAGGTAAGGGTTATCAGTGACAAAAATGGAACTGCCCATTTGGGTTCAGGTTCCGGCCGAGTCTGTTTCACTTCATATTGGTTATCTTAGTAAATAATGAATCTATTTCTTCTCCAGCTGGTTATGGCTCAAAATGCAGGGTAGACTGGGCTCTCTAGCTTTGAGTGGCAACTAGTCTAGGAGAAGAATAATTCTGAATTCAAAACATGGAGGAGGCAACAAAAAACCATTCCAGTATCTTTCTGAAGAAATTCATTTCAGATAATAAAGAAAAGGAAGCTAGGAAGAGCCATGATTTCCTGCATGGGCATGTAATTAAAAAAAAATGAATCTTACGAAGAGATATTTTTCTTTTAATAACCAACTATGAAGTGTTATCAATTATGCTAATTATTTTACTCATTTTGGTGTTGTTTAAAAAAAAATGTCACAAAATTTGTTAATTTCATATTCTTAGGATGAAACTCTAAATCAATTTTCTTTTTAATGGATTTTATTCTTAGTAAAGATATTAATCTGTTAGGATTTAATTATCAACTAATCAGATTATTTCAGATTTGTGAGATACTTGTAAAATGACTGCATCTGTTAATACAGAGTGGTCTAAAAGTAGGTGGACAGTAAATGATAAAATTTGTTTGAGGTTACATATACCAATATATTTAGTAATACAATTATCTGAAAAAAAAATTAGATAAATTTAGTTATAAAATTTAAAATAATATACCGCATATACCATAGTTAAAATGAACACCATTTTAATGATATAACTGATACACTGACCTATTACACCTACTGACCACCGACTTTTGGTCCACTCTGTATTGTTTAAATGTTGTTTTTTTTTTGTTTTTTTTTTTTCCAAATTTAATTTTTAACTTTTATTTTATTTCTAGGTAAGTGAAGAATTCTTGGTTTTTTTGCAGAGAAGTAAGTAAAGTATTTTATTCAGATATTTGATAATTACAAAAAAATAAATACAGTGTAACCTGGATATAAGAGAAACCCAGATATAAGAGAGATTTTCTCTGGTCCCAAATTAGAGCCATACTTACCTAAACAAAATAGACCAAACCCGGATTTAAGAGACTTCTTCCCCGGTCCCAACAACTCTCTTATATCCGGGTTACACTGTACATAAGAAGAATTGAAGAACTGCAATTGAACTTTAAATTAAGCTTTCCTTGCAGCGGGGAAAGATATTTGCAGTAAGTTTCTGAACTACAAACAGAATGTAAATAAAGAATTTAAACACACACACACACACACATATATATATATATATATATATATATATATATATATATTAGGTTGGTGCAAAAATAATGTCGTTTTTTGACGTTAAAAAATACATAAAAAAACGACATTATTACATCATTACTTTTGCACCAACCTTATATATATATATATATATATATATATATATATATATATATATATATATGGCAAATGTAAAATATTTTGTTCAGAATAGATTTGATTACACATTTTGTCATTTTAGACTTCATCAGATCCCAAAAACAAAAGAATGAAAGAAATGTGTATTTGTGTGTATGTTTAAATTATGGATTATAGTACTTTTTCCCTAAGCAGGTATTTCTCTTGATTAAAGACAAGGAGTGACTTTTAAAAGAAATATGTTAATATTTATTCTACATCTTTTCTTTGTAAAAAGTTGTTAATATTTTTCCCATCTTTTTTATATCAAAGGTACATCCTCATCTCATTTGTCAAATGTCTTAAAAAAAAATTGTTGGGATTCTATATCCTATTTTACATACATACATACATATATACACATACACAAAAAGTTTCTGCTATAGGCCAAGTTTTATTTTTATTGTATTTTTCTTTTCATAATTTCATATTTCTAAAGTTGACCATTTACTTGGAAGACAGTCTTGTTTCTCTAGGGATTCAGTGTATAGATGTACCAATAATATAGCTATGATTTTCTATGTGATTCTCTTCCTCTTCAAGTCATAGATTTATCACTAGTTTGCCAGCAGCAGACTTCCAATTAGCTTGCACTAGAAATAAAATATATATATGTGTATATTTAAATTCTGAGATATATATATATATATATAAACTAAGAATTACAATTCAATCTTTTGTGTGTCTTGTCTAATTTTTCCTTTTAAACAGTATTGAGACAGCAGGGAAAAAAAGATGAAAGAAAAATCTTTTAAATTTCAAGCCGATAGCAGCAAGTCTGTTATTGGAGAATCTGTGTCGATAATTACAAACAGATCAGATTTCTCTATAATTTGACAGCATCATTTTTCTTGGAGTCCAAAGACTTGAACTTTTGCTTCACCTGAGAGGCTGCCTGTCTCCCTTGTTTCAAAAACCAGTGTCTATTTCAAAATCAATGCAATTGAACACCAAAATAACTCTTTCTTCTACCTTCAAATTTATTTCTTGCAACGTCTTTACTGACCCATAAAAATTTGAAATCGTTTTAGTCAAGTTTGTTTCCATTAATGCATAATACAGGTACAAGTGTTTTGTATAAATGGCTCTTAATCAAACCCAAAATTTGAAAAGGTTTTAGTCCCAACTCCTTTGCCTGTTTCTGTCAAACCTGTATCTGTCTATATTTCTGAGATGAGGTATTATGCACATTATTTATATTATTTTGGACTATTGTCCTCATCTTTGTCACCATATTTATTACAACTTTTCAGACGTTGTACGCTTTGGCCTTCTTCAGGTGGCTGGAATGTTGAACTTAACCCTTTATTTCGCTCACTGGGGTAGACTGTTCTAGTTCCACATGCCATGTTTAATGGATATCAGTTATCTCCTGTCAGTTTCCCTCTGAAAGTTCTTCACTGCCTTAACTAGGTATTGAACTCACACTCTTTGGGTCCTGTCACTGGATCTAACCAACGCCTTTATCCACTGTGCCATGTATCAAACCATTAGACTTAAGACCTTACAGATGCATAATAAATATGTTAGTGTTTTTGTTTTTTAAAGTGATTATTCTGTATTCTAGTAATGAAAATGTCATAAAATCCTCTGAAAGATGTAACAGGACACCTTTTAAGGCAAGTAGTCTTTTTAGTTGAAATACTCAGCATCAAAAGATATTACAATGGCAAGTCAAAAAGCAATGCAATTTGTTTTATTATTGTTATGGATTCTGAGATGAAATTCGGTCTCCAAGGAATGACAAACGCAATAATTAAATATAAGAAATAAAATGTATTTACCCAATCATACAAAGAGTAATACTGTTAGTAAGTCCAGGAACGTGGTTAGTAGCAAATACAGATAGATATATACAGTCTCGAAGTAGGACTTCCTTAAAGTCTACATGCTTGTAACTGACTTCTACAAGAGGTTACCTCACACTATCTCCGTTCGTATATTCTCTCACTCTCCGACTACCGACTACTCTCACTGACTGTAACTCTGGGTATTTAACGGCAGCAGTCCAGGTACACTTGGTAGAGTCCACTTATATGAAAAAGGGGTGGACCCCATAACAATTATATAAGAAATAAGGAGCACAATCAGGCATATCTTACATCAAGATATATTTATATATCACAGGTTCACAGCTGTATTTTTCAACATAGTCTCCACTCCTTACAATGACAGTATTCCACCTACAAATGAGTCCATGTATTCCAGATTCGTCAAACTCAACTGGATGCTGATATAGTCAATCTCTTTCAGCAGTTTTCATTTCTTTGTCACCACTAGGCATAGCAGCCTTAGATTTCCATCTCTCTCGTCCAACAAAAGAGGAACTGATGGGCAAACATTATGCTTGTGGTTTTTGACTCACCCTTGTACATTAAGAGCAACAAATAAAACATTTATTCTTTATCTCTACTCAGTCTATTAATATGGTATCAACTCAGCAGAGTATTTGATAGTAAAACTGTTTTTATTACTTTTAACAAATTATTTCAAGTATTTTTTCTGAGTGGATACTACATTTGCGAAACTCTAAACAGGAAAAGATGAAAATTTTAGTTGTTGGGAGATATATGATTAGTTAATATAAGGAATAATAATCTTGTAATTGTGATAAAATTTATTTACATTTCTCTAAAAGTGCAACAAAGTTTTTTTTTTTTTTTTTTTTTTTTTTTTTTTTGCACCTAAATGTGTAAAATGATTTTCTGTCAGTACCCTGGACATGTGTATTTAGAATAAATGTCCAGTTGAAATTCTCTGAAGGTCACCTGGATCAAAAAGCTCCTGATAAAAGTTGGTCACAAGAGCTGCAATGGTATAACAGCAACAGCAAAGATGGGGCAATTGTCACTGTGTAAATCATGTGAATAATAACTCTTCATCCCCAAAATTTACTCATCTTTTTCTCTTTTCTTTTGTTTCTTTTTTTCTTTTTTGCTTTACTTTCTCTTTTCTCCCCTTTTGTCTCTTTTCTCTCCTTTTGTCCCTTTTCTCTCCTTTTGTCTCTTTTGTCCCTTTTCTCTCCTTTTGTCTCTTTTGTCCCTTTTCTCTCCTTTTGTCTCTTTTGTCCCTTTTCTCTCCTTTTGTCTCTTTTGTCCCTTTTCTCTCCTTTTGTCTCTTTTGTCCCTTTTCTCTCCTTTTGTCCCTTTTCTCTCCTTTTCTCTCCTTTTGTCCCTTTTGTCTCTTTTCTCTCCTTTTGTCCCTTTTGTCTCTTTTCTCTCCTTTTGTCCCTTTTGTCTCTTTTCTCTCCTTTTCTCTCCTTTTGTCTCTTTTCTCTCCTTTTCTCTCCTTTTGTCTCTTTTCTCTCCTTTTCTCTCCTTTTGTCTCTTTTCTCTCCTTTTCTCTCCTTTTGTCTCTTTTCTCTCCTTTTCTCTCCTTTTGTCTCTTTTCTCTCCTTTTCTCTCCTTTTGTCTCTTTTCTCTCCTTTTCTCTCCTTTTGTCTCTTTTCTCTCCTTTTCTCTCCTTTTGTCTCTGTTCTCTCCTTTTCTCCCTTTTCTCTCTTTTCTCCCTTTTCTCTCCTTTTGTCTCTTTTCTCCCTTTTCTCTCCTTTTGTCCCCTTTCTCTGTTCTCTTTGTCTCTTTTCTCTCTCCTTTTGTCCCTTTTCTCTCTCCTTTTGTCTCCTTTCGTCTCCTCTCTCCCTCTCTTTACTTTGTATGAGAACTGCTGATACAACATGATATGACCGGAACCCAATAAAATATATTCTTTTTTTAATCACCCATTCTGTTAGTAAATGAATCATGGTAAAATAAGATAATTTTATCTATAACATTATAAAATATAAGTTCTTTCAATTACTCACAAACCTCTGTATAAAAAGCATTTTCTTTTGTAAATACCATCAAATTGGCAGATGATATCGAAAGTGACCTACAATCTGTTAACTTGAGCTGGTTAATTTTAATATCTCCAAAACGAAACTGCTCTTTCTAAAACATTTGAAGGCACTTTTTTTTGTCTTCCATCAGCACTCTAAGTGAGAAACTTCCTGTGCCGTCTTTGTTTCACGTTTTCCACTGACATGGAAGGATTATATTGAATCAATAGCTGAGTCTGCTAATAGAAAAGTCGGATCTCTGTCATGCTAGAATTTTTTTTTTTTTCGCCAGAACCTATCTTGCACATTTACAAGCCTACCACTCAACCGTGCATTGCTGCCGCATGTTGTCTGGTGCTTCTGCTTCTAGAGATTATTGACAAAGCCCAAAGACGAATCTGCACTGACACCAAAATATATAGGTACTACTACTATTTATATTAATGATTCTTCCACGTACATGATTCAAGAAATAATAACAACTCCAATTTGTTAAGCAACAAATATATATTACAAGAAGCACGAAATAAAATCGTATTCACAATGTAGATTAAAGAGAAGGAAGTTCTTTCTCTTTTGACTGTAGATTGATTGTAATCAGCCGTTTGAAGAAAGTTCTCTTGTGAGATAAATGTTCCAAAATAATTGTTAGAGCAAAGTTTACGTGTGAAGAATGAATAACACCAAGAATACAATTGCTTGAAATGTGTTGTGAATAAACAGGTTTGAATCAACAAAGTTATGGTTGATTTGTGCTTGGCGAAAGTTACAGAGAGAAAATGTAAGTTTGTAGTTACGAAATTCTGTGTCTGTGTGTGCGTTAGTGTGATGAGCAAGATCGTGGATTTGTGTTGACGGCTTAGATCTTACTGGCGACTTGCGAAAAGTCGCCCTATTTAAGGAAAAGAGGTAGACTTCCACGGAACCGCGGGAAAACTTGATCTTACATTAAAAATATGTTATTGTTTAAAAATTAACCAATTACTGCACTCGTACTAAACAAAATAGGTAAGTATGTAACCCGGATATAAGAGAGATTTTCTCTGATCCCAAATTAGAGCCATACTTACCTAAACAAAATAGACCAAACCCGGATATAAGAGACTCCTTCTCCGGTCCCGACAACTCACTTATATACGGGTTACACTGTATGCTCAGAACCAAAAGATTCATACTTTGTCCTATACAAAGTTAGTAGTAATTTATTAGCCAATCGTAGGCCAATAAAATGATTTGGAGTGTATGTTGGTGTGAAAAACATAGCAAGCGCTATAAAAGCATGTAATACATAGTATGCTCCCTTTCTCTTCATTTATGTTTTTTCTACTCTCCCTATCCGTCTGATTTTTTTAAAATAAACATTTGGGTTATCATTTGCTTTTCTCAGCCAGATATAACCGACGCTGTCCTGCATATATTTGGTACCCAAACAATATCACTTAGATGACGGCTTATTTTATTTATTTTTTTTTTTTTCTAGCTATTAAAATAGAAAGAACAGGAAAATTGTTGTTCCCTGTTAAACAAAAGAATTAAATCTAGATGAAAGGCATTCAAAAGAAAACCAACCATTGGCTGTATTCATCGCATGATAAACAGTCATTTACGCAATTTATAAATTTTGTAGGATTGCTTAATATAAAGAGCAGTAAACGAAGACAGCAATGTGAATTTTAAATTCTTTAATTACTCACCTCAATCATTGGTATAAAAGCTGTTATTTCTATTTCACGGCAACCGTTAATAAACTACATAAAAAATTGAAATCAGTTTTTCAAGTTACAACTCGACCGGAGTGGCGGGAGGTAAGCCAGATTGGGGGCCCCAAACAGTGCTTTTTGAGTTTGACCCTCGCTATCGTATCAATATTTGCCTTTTTTGTTCTACCTACATTTAATGTTACAAATTAAACTGAGCACAACTATTAAATGTTGAAAAAATTTCGCGGATTTTTACATAATTCTGGGGTGCTTTTTGTCCAAATCTGTGAATTTGTTTTGCTCATGCTAATCCTCGAAAAAAAAAAACCTACATAAAATACACTAGTTTTTTTTTTTGTTTTATCCATAATGTTGTACGTATTAAATTATTCAAATTGACGCAGAACATTGTTGTTTTTTTATTTAAGATGGAATGATCTATTACGATATCTCTCTAACCTCTATTTATTATATTGAATTGTATTTCTCTTCAAGTTTTCTAGTTGAATTGTTCACCTATATTGCATATGATTCATTATTGTACATAATTAGGTTAAAACTTGTATTTTATATGAATACTACCTTATGAAAATTTAAATATAGTAGAGCGGGTACCATCAGAGAAGCTTTCACCGGCCCAGATTATAAATAAATAAATTTTTTGGTCTTGTCAATATTTCTTAAAAATGAAATAAAATAAAGGAAGAACCTGTATCTTTTTTTTTTTTTTTTTATAAATCTCTATAAGCTCCTAAATTTGTGCGTAAATAAACACTGATTGATACGAATATTTTTTTTTTTTTTTAGTTCACCCAATAAGACCCAAGAACGTTACGGTGTGAAATTGTTGTAAATGAGATGGGAAACAGTGAATATTATAAAAATATATAGGATAAATATGTATTTTTTTTACGCTTGACTTGAAGAGGTTAAGATTGTAGTGGTCGGGAAAGCATTCACGCAGGAGTCTGTTCCACAAAGTAACAGTTTTAAAACTTGATTTAAAAAAAAAAAGCAATTTTATGCCCTAAAAAATCTTTTTGAAGAGTGATAATGTTTGGGTTTTTTTTTGGGGGGGGGGGTTGTAAAAATTTAAAAATATTTTAGGTTGGTGCAAAAATAATATCGTTTTTTGACGTAGTTTTTAACGTGAAAAAACAATATTATTTTTGCACCAACCTAATATCTTTCACTATCTTGTCTCAAAATGAGATGAAAATAAACAGATCTTATTTGCATTTACGTATATATATATATATATATATATATATATGAATGAATACATAACGTTGTAATAAGAATCAACACTGCATAGTGACTGTCAGTTTCTCAACGCGATCTTTAGATCAAGTGCTAGAACTCCTTTATTGGGCTCGATATATAGACTACTGGTGGATTAAGGGTAGTGAAGGAAGAAGGACCCTCCACAGTTAATTTTTTAAGGTTAATGTTTTGGTGTTCCTACGATTCTGCCTACAATCATATAATTACCAAAAAGATCCTAATAAACTTTATTACAAATACCAAAACATAGAACTCAAAAAATAGCTACAAAAGAAAAAAATACAACAAAATAAATAAAACAAAAATAAGGATCGTGAAGTTTCTGGCCTTAAAATTCATTTAAAATTCTTTGAATCCCTCAGAAATCTATATCTATCTATATATCACATATATATATATATATATATAATTTATACACAAAACCCTTTCAGAAAAAATAAAATAAAAAAATACAGTGTAACCCGGATATAAGAGAGTTGTCGGAACCAGAGAAGTCTTATATCCGGGTTTGGTCTATTTTGTTTAGGTAAGTATGGCTCTAATTTGGGAACACAGAAAATCTCTCTTATATTCGGGTTACACTGTAAATAAATCTCCATAGACACGTAAACCAGACTAGACGAAATCATCTTCCGTTCCCAACCTTACCCTGACTTGACACCTATGAATGTAACTCTATACTGATACAAACTATTAACACTCTGCGCCCCTCTTTATATGAACAATCGCGCTAGCCGTTACCATGGAAATTTTGATTTCAATAATGAATCTGCTATTAAAACACGTAAATTTCAGAAATAAGTTATTCCAAAAAAAATTTCGCTTGAAGATGGAGCAGAGCTTACTTTAATTCAATTTAATTCAAATAATTATATTGAAGTTTTCGGCTCTTGTTTTGAAACATGAGAACTCTTATGTAGCATGTTGGAATCATATTTTTAAATAAATATATATATATATATATATATATATATATATATATATATCCCGCTACAGGAGTAGCACATGCTATGAAGGTCATATTGGGGATTAAAATGGCAACCTCTACATTCTGGACATCTACGTTCACACTTTCCATAAGATCTCTCTCCGATATTAGCTCTATCCTTCCATAAATATCAAATTTTAAATATGTATACACACTTGACAGCGCCAAACTTCCAACAGCTTTTACTTTTAAAATATGAATACCCAGTTGAAAAATGATTTTTTACACAGCAAATGTTTGCACATACCTAAAATTTGTAGTTACATATAATTTTTAATAATCTAATTAAAAAGGTAAAACTTAATTTAAATCGTGTTAAGCATTTAATCTTAATTATTATTAGCAACTTAAATATCATTAATAAGTATTTAAGAATTGCATTTACTGTACTGTTACAGTGTTTACTCGTTCCCCACGAGGAAGAGATGTGACACAAGGTCTTTTTAAAGTGGGAACCCGAGCGCGTACACCCGGGCAAGGGACAAAAATTCCCCACAGCCCCCGCAACCGTCGGTTGCGCTGGCCTCGGTGCGAGCACCGATCCCTCCCTCTGGTGCAATGGGAGGGCAACTGTTCCCCAGGGCTAGGCACCTCTTAGTATAATTTTTCTCAGTTGCCCCTCTGTCCTTTGACAGAGAAGCCCCTGAGCGCACTCTGTCCAAAGGCAGAGACGCAACTGAGAGATGATAAAGGAACCTGTTAGCAACTCCTCCAAAGACGGGGTTTACTGTACTGTTACTGTCAAACGTAACGTGGGCAAACGAACTTCAAACGTTAATGTGTGCCTACAAATACTTTGTATGAAATAACTAAAAGCGAGATCACAAATTTCTGCATTGAAGTATACCGTATTTGAAAATGAGTATTTTTCTAAAGCAAAAATTGGCTCGAAATAAGTCTCTAGGGTCTCGTATACAAAGTTGATTTATCTAGAAGTAAGTTTACCAAGACTTCGTAGACTATCAGTACTTATACCTAACTCCAGAATATTCTCTTAGTAATAGGTTAAAAGGATAAAGTGTAACCCCGAAATTTTCAACTTCAAGAAATCGTTTTATAAAATTTGTTTATTTTAGTCCAGTTTTTTTTCTCTTCTGAAGGCAGTTTATCTTTCGTGCGACAGGAAATAGATTCGACACAGGAAGATTTCTTACTACAATGTAACTCGGATATAATAGAGTTGTCGGGACCGGAGAAGAAGTATCTTATATCCGGGTTACACTGTAGTTCGATTCTGTTTCATCCGTCTACTACTAGAACTTTAATGCACTCTGACTTCTTGACCTTTTATCATTCAGTTTTCTTTTTAAACTCGTTTCCAATCAAAGCTATAGGACCCTGTCTGTCCTGCCATTTTCCCATAGCTGATGGGGGCGGAGTATTTGCGCAAAAGTGAATGTAATAGTATATATTCTGAATGCGAATGAATATTTTACTGAAAAAATTGTCCGGATCCATTTTAAATTGTTTCCTGAAGAGCATAAAATGTCTAACTTAATAACTATAAATGCTTAAAAGCTGAACCTCTGTAGATTAATAATTCGATATATGTTTTACACGATACGTAAGTTTTATCTTTTCCATAAATTTTATTTTGAGTTGGTATCAACTCGGTAGGGATATCGTATTTTATTAATAAATTTGAACAAGTTTTATTTTGTAAAACATCCAAATTATCGCATATTCTACTAATTTGTCCATTTTAGCGAATCTTAATTTACATAGATTTTAAGTTACTCGTAACAAAATCATCCGGTTTGTACAACTCCCCAGTCTTTTGGACAGGAGTAGAGGTTTATCTCTTGTTTCTTTTTTAGGATTCGGTTTCCGGCTCTTTCTAAAGACTACTCGTGCTCTTTCCCACCCACTAGCCCTTTGCGTCTTAATGGCATTATCGCCTTGCTTGAGGTGAATTAATTAAAAATAAATAAAGACATTGCAAGGTGAATTAAATGTGAAGGGCAGCTTCGCCGTATTTCATATCCGGCACGTTTTTGTTAACTTCTGTAAAACGAATTGTGTGCAATTCTCAGTAACTGTTGGCTGATTTTGTTTCTTTGAAATACAAATCGAAAATTCTTTTCCCCGTTTGTATGAAGCAAATGTAATAAGAGTAAAACTGCATATAACCCGAGATAGGTTTCTACTTAGACAATGAGCCACTTAGAATTCTGAATCTCTCCGTCAATAGAGAAATTTAACGTTTAATAAATAAAATA